>OX402064.1:2593848-3166348 GCA_947859365.1 Archips crataeganus
CAAACTAAAAGCAAATGGCGTAACCCAACAGACAACATAAAAGAAGGGGACTTGGTTCTTATAAAGGAGGACAACGTGCCCCCCGGAAGATGGGCAATGGGCCGCGTGTTGACACTGCATCCAGGAGAAGATGGATACGTCCGTGTCGTGACACTCAAGACACAAACTGGGAACTTCAAGCGCCCTATAGTGAAGTTAGTCCCACTTCCAAAAGAAGAAATAGCGCCACCAATCAGAGAAAACGAGAAAATTCAGAACCCAAACGCTGAAACAAACAAAACCACAACCTCAAGTAAACAAAAACGTGAAACTAGAACACGCAGAGGCAAACTCACGAGTCACGTGACAACAATGCTGTTATCACTGCTGACCTTATTTACTTGTGTAAACGCGTACCCAGCCCAATACTTCAACATTACGCCCATTGAAGGCAATAAACCTATGTATTTCGACAAAATTGGAAATCTTCAGCTTATTCATGACGAATGGACACTTATCGTATACTACAATCTAACTACCTATTGGCAAGGAACAGCGAAAATTGGGAAGTACATCAACAATCTAGAAAATATCTGCGAAAGATTGGAAAATCAACCATGCAAACCAGTTATAGCACAACTGCAACATGAGTTACAACAAATTACAGAATATAACACTTTGTTATTAAGCCAACATTTAAACAGGAAAAAGAGAGGATACTTCAACGGAGTCGGAAATCTAGCCCACTCGCTATTCGGCGTACTAGATGAAAATTTCGCAACGAAGTATCAAGAAGACATCGTAAGAATCCAAGATAACGAAAACTATTTGCTACAACTATTGAAAAACCAGACGAGCATCGTGGAAACGGAAAACAATATAATAAAAAGTAATGAAAACTTCATGAAGAGCCAATTGGAAAGCATACACCACTACATCGAGACGACGAACAGCACTTTAGGGAAGATAAAATACATAGTGGAAAAAATGGAAGTTATGAACAACTTAAACGCAGCATCTCTCACGGCAAGCTTAATTTTATGGAATTTAAAACAAACGCAAGACACTTTGCTGGATACCCTTACAAAAATACATAATGGGCACCTAGACGTTCACCTCTTAACTCCGAAACAACTGGAGCATCAAATGAACATGATAGCTGGAAGAATACCGAAACGTCTATCCCTGCCCGTGAAGAATATACAAAATAACATCAAAGACGTGTACAAACTTCTTTACGTCAGAGCGCGAGTAACGTCATCATATCTGCTTCTCGAAGTGCATCTTCCGCTCATGGGTGGAGACGAATACAATATTTATAGAACCTTGCCACTCTTAATGTACGGACCGAACAAGGAACCAGTATCAGTCATACCAACAACTAGTCACATCGCAGTTAATTTTGGGAAAGAAACTTACATCATGATCGACGAAAAGGACCTCATTCAATGCACTAAGATGAAAGAAAATGACCTTATTTGCAACACAAACTATCCTGTTTACAACTTACGTAACGAGAACGCGCCGTGCGAAGCAGAAATACTGAGTCAGCAAACAAGCAGGCATTGTCATTTGACAAAGGTCAAGTGCATCGACGACTGGATTAAGTTACAAAAACGAAACAGGTGGCTTTATTCATGCTGTAGCACGTGCCACGCGCGCTTACTATGCGAAGATCGAATAACATCAACAAAGATAGCGAATATCGGAACTATCGACCTTAACGACGGCTGCATACTACAAAAAAAGGATACAACGCTATTTGCCTACAATCACTTTGGGAGCACGGTGGAATTAGAACCGGACGTCCCGGATATTCCTGATGTGAATTTTCATCTCAACGAAGATTTCAACTTCAATCTTAGCAGCATACCTCTACCAGCAATCACATTTAACCAATCGGAACAACACAGGCAACTGGAAAAGGAACTGCAGTTTCAAAAACATAATGAAAAGCTTCCGGTTGCTGAGATAAGCCCACACGACATCCACCAGTATTCAGTCTTGTACGTGTTGGTGGCAGCTTTCTGCTTGGCAGGGATCTATGCCCTAGTCAAACACTGCAAGAAAAGGCTTGCAAAAGAAACAAACCCTCAGGAGCCGCAACTACCACCGAAAAAACCCGAAAGAAACCCAGCTATCCGGTCAGAAGAAGAAATTCGTCAGTGGATGGAACAAGGCAGCCCCGCCAACCCGGAAGTGCAGCGACCCGAACGAAAAACACGACGAATGTTTAATTTTGATAAGAATTAATAGCTTATTTTTTATTTTTTATGTACAGGCCCTTGTATCTTTTACGTGATCTATCTTTTATCCCCTTTTTGTGCCCTTGGCAGCATGTACGGTTCAACACCGCACAGTCATTTCTAGCTTAACGCGCGCCCTACTTTAATTTGCGTGGTAGTGCCGACCACAGCAATAATTACCTAAAAACTACAATATAAATTAATCTCAACACGTACTGCGCGGCCCCATTCTCTCGCTCACTCGCTCTCACTCTTAATCTCTGAAACTAACGTCAAAGATACACGGTCTCGATATACTACTTTATTAGTTTAACTTATTTATACTTACCAATAAATTATTAGAAGAGTCATAACTTTAACTATCTACTTCGACTACAATCTCAACAAGGAGCCCTACGGAAACTCGGTAGCGGCCCCTACACTTGACACTATACATATATTTCGGATGTTTTAAATTATATATAAATTCGTATTTGCGAACTATTTCTATTAATTTTTCGTCTTCCATATTAAGTATATATAATGCGTACGTGCGTCTTCCTGATATTTTTGAACTGTGGGTAAGTCGGTAAAAGATTAGCAATAGCAAGATAAAGTGTCATCATACGCGGTTATAACTCGTATGGTCATCGTGTCGCCGCCTGCTCGCACCGGATTGGCAACGTCGCGTGCCGTGCGCGGACCGTATCGGCACCGGCAAAATATTCTCGACGACTATTGTTGACGGTCCGTGCATGGCACGCGACGGTGTTGGTCGCTGACGGAACGGTCTAGTGGGCATGGTCTCATACTTTTCAATACAAAGAGTACTTTTTTGCCTGACACGTTCCTATTACGGTCATGGTATGATACGGTGTAGTGGGCATAGACCTTTAGGCACTGTCTCGCTCGCTCACTCGGCAGGTCTGAACGTTCACTGTCTCGCCACTCGGCCACATGTAGTCTGAACTGAGTGTGCTAATTTCAAAACACGTGTGAACAGCTGCTCGCTTACATCACTGTCTCGGCCGAGAAACATTTCACTGTCTCGTCCGTTTACTCGGTACGTGTGATCAAGGCATTTCAATGTTAAATTCAATCGTTGGCCAGTTCGGGATAAAGTTACAACGTAAACGGTTAATAATTTAGTACCTCTGCTATTCATACGACATTTTCTCATCAGTCGCGTACAAGAAGCCAGCTCAGTAATGGTTTTTAACAAAAGCACCGCTAACGAGACCTCGGTCACGCGGCTATTGGACAAAGCGCTAGCTTTAAAGATTTAAGTAAAAGCACGTATTAGGAACCCCTGGAGTATTAATGGTGTGTAGACTTTTAAAGTTTCCCTTTTGACACTTAAAAGGCGCGGATTTTAAAGCAGGTTCAACGTAAGTTAAGAGCACTACAGATACTGATGGAATATTTGAAAATTGAAGTTATATAGTTACCAGCTGTCGTCCGCGACTCCGTCTGCGAAGAACAGGGGTATAAAAATATCCTACGACCTATTCTCAGACCTATTAAATAAAATACAGAGAAAAAAGTTTCATAAAAATCGGTCAAACCGTTTCGGAGGAGTTCGATAACAAACACCGTGACACGAGATTATTAGACTAGCTTTTACCCGCGTGGAATTAGTAATTTGGGCGGCTTATTTTTTTAATCCAATTTGCTTTTTCATCAATTATGGTTCTCCTTAGGTTCCTCGATATAAAAAAAAATTTCGTCCTGTAAGTATTCTTCCTTGCACATCGAAGATATTAGAGAGGGTAATTTGTGATCAGCTGTCGGAATACCTGGAGAAAAATAGCATCCTGCCTGAACTACAGTCGGGTTTTCGCAAGGGTCGATCGACTGCTACTGCACTACTCGATGTAGTCGATAACATCTTACAGGCAAGGGATGCTGGCAGAAGTACCATTTTGGTTCTTTTGGATTTCTCTAGGGCTTTTGATTGCATCAATTTGTCCTTGCTATTATCTAAGATGTCATATTACGGATTTGATGCTATGGCGATTAGGTGGTTTGACAGTTACTTGTCCGGCCGGGCACAGGCGGTTGAGTTACGTGGAATGAATGATGGTGCTTTGCGGTCTTCCCTTAGTTCTGTGAACAGAGGAGTGCCGCAGGGTTCGATCTTGGGTCCGCTGCTCTTTATACTTTACAGCGCTGATATCGTTTCTTGTATAAAGAACAGTAGATATCATCTTTACGCCGATGACTTGCAACTGTATGCATCCAGTGTGCCTTCAGATGCAGTCACCGTCGTGAAGAACATTAACGCGGACCTTGATCGGGTTTTCTCTTGGTCGGGGAGGTGCTGTCTGGCTCTTAATCCTGGAAAGTCCAAGTATCTTATATTTGGATCCGGGCATCAAATTCGTAATACTCTGAAATACCTGGCTTCCGAGGATGTTGCTATCATGGGCGAACCAATAGAGAGGGTAGACGTAGCAAGAAATCTTGGGCTAATTATGGATGGCGAGTTACGCTTCGAGAGCCATATTGCTCAGTTAGTTAGCAGCTGCTTCTATCGCCTTCGGATTCTTTACAATATTCGTGATTACCTCAGTGTGGATTTGCGTGTCCGATTGTGTGAATCACTCGTATTGTCTAGGATGAACTATTGTGACGTCGTTTATGATGGTTGCTTACTTGGTCGTTCTGGGAGATTGCTCCAACGAGTTCAAAACGCATGTGCTCGTTTTTGCTTCAAGGTCCCTCCTCGGTCCCATGTCACTCCGTACTTGAACGCTGCTGATCTGCTTAAGATGCACAATCGCAGGCGCTTGCACCTTGCAACCCTTTTGTTCGGTGTAGTGCGACACAAGACGCCTTCCTACCTTTTTAAAAAAATCTCATGGTTGAAAAGTTTGCGCAGACTTAAGGCTATTGTGCCGCCGCACCGGACGGCGGCGTTTCGAGGGAGTTTTAGGTTCGCGGCGTCTAAGTGCTGGAATGACATCCCCCCTCCCATCCTAAGTGTGACTAGCAGGTACACCTTTGGGCGAAAGCTTAAAGGCTATTTGTTGTCATTGCAAAATCCTTAATTTCCTCTCCTTTCCAGCACTATTTCACAAAACTTCTTTGATTTTTATTGTCTTGGTTATTTCATTTTTCGTTTTAGTCCGCGCAGGGTTGTATACTTGGCAAGTGAGATATACTAATTATGTTCAAGAAATTTTCTTATTATTATTTGCTTTTACAATTTACAAATTATTTATTTACGCATGTACCTAGTCTTATGTATGTAGCTATTAGTGTGCAGTTTATTTATTTATTTATCTATCTAAACAGCGATCCGGGTGTCACCAACGGTACTGGCTGAAAATCAGCGCTGGGGTACTTTAAACGCCTCAGCATTATGCTGAGCCAGTGTCCGATTTGCAACCGCAATGACACATTCTATCTTTAGCTTTAGTATTGCCTTTTTGTTTTGTATAATATTGTGTCTTGTGATGTTGTAAATAAATGTATTTTCTTTCTTTCTTTCTTTCTTTCAAATCAAATCAAATCAAATTCATACAAGTTAGAATATTACAACCGTCACCGGCACTGCACCGCCACGCCTCCGCTGTCTGTGCGTTTGGAGCTTTAAACGCTTCGTTATACTGGCATTGTTACTATAGTCACCTGCCATTAGCTCAACCTAGTACAATACAACTACGACTCAGTAAATCCGTCATACTCGTCAAAGAAATCACTGGATATTTTATTATGAAATAGTTGTACAACGGTTTGAGTGATAAGGAGAGGGGAAAGGAGGACCTTTGACTCGTAACTCCCCCTTTTTTTCATTCAACACTCTTGAAGCGGCGCCTCACTTAAAAGTTCATTCACTCCTCAATTTCCCGTGCACTCGTGAAAAGGCACGATCGAAAGATAAGGAAGAACCGATACTTCAACAGTGACATGAAATTGCACACTTCATTATTTTAAGGACGTTGCCTACTTCAGACGTTCGAGACACTTACCCTAGAAAATGTGTTTTTAAAAATAAAGGAAAGTCTCCTTTACATTTCCAATATTTAAGGTCCCTCTATGTGGCGTTCCTTTTCTCCACCCTGTCCAAAAAATTACCCTGTACCATAAAAATTACAAGTGCTACAAATTGACATAATTGTTAACCTTTTCCTAACAAAATGTTACAATTGTGTAGACTTGTAGGACTTAATTGTGATGTTTGTGGTACAGACCCTATACTACGAAGCGCGAAATTCGAACTTCGTTTCATGCCGTTCCGCTCACGCTAATGGTATTTATTACGAGAGTGAGAGGGACCGCACGATCCGAACTTCGAACTTCGAATTTCGTAGTAACCCCCCAGGAGCCTGACTGACTACTGACATAATCAACGCATAGCCCAATCCCTCTGAAGCTAGACTTGAAATTTGGAACACATCACATATACCTTGAGTGTCGTAGACTACGAAGAGAATTTTCGGAATTCATACGAGATAGGGAATAAATGAGATTCATAATTTTCGCTTCACAGTGACAAATTAAAGTGAATTGAAGGGAGTGAAGACCGCAGGTTCGGGGTGGATGCAAGTCGCTTCCAACCGTAATGATTGCGCGTCAATGAGGGAGGCCTATGTCCAGCAGTGGACGTCCTATGGCTGAAATAATGGTGATGACAAATTAATGATTTGGGAAAAGTGTTATGGCTTTTGACTTTAGGACATTACGATGCTATGGATCGCGAACGAGACCTCGAAATTACTTGTAAAAACACGTTGGCATTCAACGTGATAGGTAGTAACGTCTGAAGTACAGATAAGTGGCACAAAGCGACCGTCCAACACCCTATTAGCGCGTTGTTTTTGTTCTGTAGTTAACAGCAGCTTTGCGTGGAATACTTAAGAGTTTTTGTACAACTATTGCTTAAGTAGCCCGTATTTCTGTGATGAAAATTTCTCGGTTAACGTTACATATATTTCGTACTAAATACAAACTGAAATATAGATGCACAGAAAAAACCCCAGAAAAAAGACCAATGCTGGGAATCGAACCCAGGTCCTCAGCATTCCGTGCCGCGTGCCATACCCCTACACCACCACTGGTCTAGAGATTAGACACGAATCTTTCCTATACATCATACATTTCAATCTGCTAAATCATCACCTTATGCAGTGACAAGCGCACATCTATGTTACACCCTCATCGAGAGAAAAAAAAAAAAAAAATGAAGTTGAAAAAAATAAGTACAAAAAAAAAAAAAAAAGATACTTCATAGCTAACTTGTTTAACGTTACATAATCAGCTTCAAGCCGAACTCTTAGAGCAGTTTCCGATTAGGGTTTTAGGGCCTGTCCGCACAGCGATATTTCATCGCGCGGTTTTTTATTCGCAATTCTGTAACACATTGAATCTTATGGACGTAGACGCACGGCTACGTCCATAAGATTCAATGTGTGGAGAGGCCCTTATACGCTCGTTTTCGGAAGCGCATGTAAGCGCGTCTAAGCACGCCTTCTGCCACTCGTGCAACTGGTCCAACCATTGACGCGTTTCATCATCTGAGGCTATACGTCTCACTGCAGGGCACAGGCCTCCTCTTAGAATAAGAGGACTTGGGCCGCTAGGGCCAGTGCGGATTGGCAACTACACACTGTTGAATTTCTACGCAAGTGCGCACGTAAATTAAGAAAAACAGAGGTGCGTGGCCGAACTCGAACCCGCGTGGGAACTACAGCCCAAGCCCTCTCATTCTGAGAGGAGGCCTGTGCCCTGCGGTGTGACGTACATATGTAGATTGGGATGATGACCGCAGAAAAAAACGCTCATCTCAAACCTAAACGGGGTCAAACTGTAAAATTTGGAAAACTCGAGCCTCCCATGCAAATTTCGCTCCCATATTCGTGAATTAAGTCAAGTTTGTCTGCGGAGGCGGTTCTTAAGCACGGTGATACCCTATTGGTACTCAGGCACGTCTGAATGGCTCTCGAACATTCAGCAAGACAAGACTTTTCGGCGCCGTACGCCAAATGGAAATGCATGATTAATATAACTGAATAAAACATTCCGAACTTCGAACTGTAGTTTCCAGATTAGCTTTCTGAATACTTGGAGAACTGAATCGCTTATGCGGTTAGAAGTTTCGCGTTAGAAATCATCATCATCATCATCAAATTCTTCGATCGACCGTCGTAGGATCGACATCTACTGATGATGCTTCGGAGAAAGGCGAAACACATGACTGAATTTTTATTTATGGTGGTGGTTCTTCTCTTGGTTGTGGATTTAGTTGTATTTGCGTTTGTTAAATTTTATTTTTAAGGCTGGCGCAGTCCGGTTGCGTGTGCGTACAGTCACGAGCATTAATATATGTACGTTTCCTAATTTGCAAAATAATATATCTATGTAAGATTTCCTAACTAAATACACATACATAACGTTCAAAATATTGTATCCAAAAAACCCACCACAGTAATGTACACGATATTTAAAGCAAAATTAAGTCAACAACCTCGATCACAATATTGTATACGCCATTGCTCCCTTTTTGAAATATACGCGACAGTTTCTAAATAATGTCTACAACGCAGTGTCATTAATATGTAAACAATTACGTTTGGTTCATTTTTCATAACAATGTATACGCGTGGTCTTAGCGTTGCTCGTAATTTGCAAGGAAAGGCGACAGTAATTATTATTTTTTTGTGTATCTACCCTGAAATGAATGAATAGATGCAGATCAAATATTTCATATTTGTCTACGTCACGTTTGTTTGGATGTATTACACAGAATAGATGTGACGTGGATTAACACATAGGATAAATTCGGGAAAATGCAAAGTTCCCGCGCGATAGGAATAGGTAGTAAGTGAATTCTATAGAAAGTTAAACTGTTTCTGATTGAAACAGGCTTATTTTTTCTCGGGAAAGGGCAAAGTTCCCGCGGGATAGAAATATTTTTTTAGATCGATATAAAAAACTTTAACTAATACAAAAGCTACAGTTCTTGACTGACATTGGATAACTAATTTTTCTCCGGGAAAACGCAAAATTCCCGGGGCACAGAAATAAGAGAATTCTACATTTGGACAAAATCAAAAATCTTTCACTCATAGAAAGCTGCACTGTTTTTATTTGACGTAAGCTGCTTTTATCCCGAGAAAGTGTAAGGTTCCCGCGGGATAGATATAACAGTTTTGACCTATAATTACTAAACTAAACGGGACTTATCACGCACTAAATATTTATTTATTTACCTCGACGTTTCGGCCACATTGCAGCAACCGTGGTCACGAGTCAACTGAAGTGTAGGGTGTCAAGTTCGTTTAGCCGCACGAGTCTTTCGAACTACCCGCACTTGATCCCGATTAGAATCAGCACCCGTATCTCGAACTACCCGCACTTGATCAAGATTTTTTAACGGCACCCCATCACACCGACACACAACACTCACAACATCCGACGACCTCCCCGAACACTCCTGCCGAGGCCAACATTTGTTTATAACAGGATTCCACGCAGACGAAAGCTTATATCCATCCTCCCGATTAAAATTTCCCAGAAGGAAACGTAGAGATAGACATCCTGACGTGGCTAGACAGCCTGCGTATATGCCTTATGTTAAGGGAGTGACTGACAAGGTTGGCGCTATTTTGGACAAGTATTCCATCAAGGTTGTCTACACGCCTTTGTCCAAGGTCGCGAGGCATATGCGGACACCCAAGGATGTTGTTCCCTTCCAAACACCGGGTGTTTATAAGGTTGATTGTAGTTGTGGTAGTTCCTATATCGGACAAACAAAAAGAACAATAGCTGAGAGAGTCAAGGAACATATCGCGGCTGTTAAAAATCGCCAAGTAAATAAGTCAGCCATAGCCGAGCATTTGTTGGAGTCAGGACCAAACCACTGGATTGAACTGCACAATCCCAGAATTCTGTCAACGGAACGTCATTCCTACTCTAGAATGGTGCGTGAAGCGGTTGAAATTAAAAAACACAAAAATTTTAATCGGGAGGATGGATATAAGCTTTCGTCTGCGTGGAATCCTGTTATAAACAAATGTTGGCCTCGGCAGGAGTGTTCGGGGAGGTCGTCGGATGTTGTGAGTGTTGTGTGTCGGTGTGATGGGGTGCCGTTAAAAAATCTTGATCAAGTGCGGGTAGTGCTGATTCTAATCGGGATCAAGTGCGGGTAGTTCGAAAGACTCATGCGGCTAAACGAACTTGACACCCTACACTTCAGTTGACTCGTGACCACGGTTGCTGCAATGTGGCCGAAACGTCGAGGTAAATAAATAAATATTTAGTGCGTGATAAGTCCCGTTTAGTTTAGTAATTATGAGTAAAAATCACGAAAGTTTAAAACAGTATAGTTTTGACCTATTTTGAAAATTCTTAAATCTTAATCAAAGGCAGTGTATCTTTCTATTAGTGAAAGATTTGTTTTAAATCAGTTCCGAAATTGAATTCTCTTAATTTTGTCCCGCGGGAATTTAAATGTTGGGAAAACCATTCTATATCCTTTCCCCGGACTCAAACTGTCTATATACCAAATTTCATTTAAATCGGTTCAGCGGTTAGGTATATATCCCCATACAAACTTTCACCTCCCTTTTTGCCCCCTTAAAGGGTGATATAATAAAATAAAGTTAAAAACTAAGGGGGGTCGGGTCGCCATACAAAAAACGTGCTTTTTCAACGTTTTTAACTCCGGCGACGGTTGCCAGGCGACAGCTGCTATGCTGTTCAGACGTTTACCTAGCTATAAGTTTACGATTTTGGTGCTTACATTTTGGCGATTTTTTACCGAACAGTATTTAAAAAAACTCTGTACGGAGGTAAGGAACCCTTCACAGACGAGTCCGACTCGCTCTTGACCGGTTTGTAAAATGACTTAAGAAAAATGAACAAAAATGTTCCAATCATTGCATTGGTATACATTGTTATGAAATATTGAGCAAACATAATTGTTTACATATTAAATGGCACTGCGTTGTAGACATTATTTTCAAATTATAACGTATATTTCAAAAAGGGAGCAATGGCGTATACAATATTGTGATCGAGGTTGTTGACTTAATTTTGCTACAATATCGTGTACATTACTGTGGTGGGTTTTTTGGATACAATGTTTTGAACGTTATGTATGTGTATTTAGTTAGGAAATCGTACATAGATATATTATTTTACAAATTAGGAAACGTTTATATATTAATGCTCGTGACTGTACGTACGGTGCGTATCACGTCACGCACACGCACCGGTTGTGGAGAGTGGAGCTGTGGGAGGGATGGCACACTAGATACGTGCACATGGTGTGCCATCTTTCTTACAGTTTCATTAATTACAACTGGTGACCTTAAACTCATTACTTCGCAGAGAAGGAAAATAAGTAGGTATTCCATTTATTTTAGAAATGATTTTGTTTAAAACGGAAAAGCTTATCGGATCAAAATGGAATCGGGACCACAACAGATTTGGGTATTACGTACGATTCTTACTGAAAATTGCTTAAGGGTGATTGTAAATTATGGCAGTGCTAATGAATTTCAAACTAAAGCCGTGGCGTTAAGAACCTGATTTCCGAATGATGATAGGGGTGTTGGGTTCAGGTATGGAAAACCCAAGCCGAAAGGAGAAAGGAGACGGCTAACAATTAAGTTGAACAATATTGTAGTTAAGGATTACTTGGTCGGGCTGTTTACTTTGAAAATCAAGGCGCGGTATTTAATATTTTAGTACAGATTTTGTGAAATTTACCGGCACTTAATGTAATATTTAAACAGTTCGCCGTACAGCAAAATAAGGTAGAAATTAGTCCTAGAATAATTAAGTAGCGATTCGTGCTAGTTTAAAACTCGAGTAGTGTTTTTGAGCATGAGAATCCTAGAGGAGAAAATACTTATTCTCACATTTATCTCAATAGTTCAGTAGCAGCCTATTCACTCTAGCCTTGAATAGTCCTAGGTTGTATTTAGCTGGAAATACAGAGGATGCGACCGAATTCCATTCCTTAGTAGTTCGTATTAGGAAAGATGAACCGAACCCGAAAGACAGTTCTCTCGCCCGATGTCCGTTGGTAAAATGGAGATGGAGGAATTAAATCATGTAATTCCTGTGCGATGGCGGGATGAACTGGACTTCTTCTTGGAGAACTGGCCCTCTCGTATGCAGCTGACAGAGAACAGTGGAAATGTTGGGGGGACGCCTTTGCTCAGCAGTGGGACAGACTAGGCTAATAATAATAATTTCTGTGCACAGACTAAACTTTTACACAAATACGCGTAGCACAAAACGCAGTAACACATCATTAACTGCAGAGTGCCACTAACTAAATAGCCCCAATGCGACCGTACCCAGCCAGACGTTAAATCAGTGGCCCAGTTTACTTAATCTGGTTCGGTCAAATTGCTATAAACTTAGTAAATAATTGAAGCATTGTTTTCGTAAACAGTTCTGTTTGTTTCTATTTGTCAATTGGGAAATTAGTCAGCTATTCTATTATTCTATGCGGTAGAGTAGGCGCGGGCGGTTGATTAGTTACCAACTGAAATAATTGAATTAACTGCAAGCGTCGAATAAAACTTTTCACAGTAAAGAACTATCCGACCATTTCATTCGAGACCCCAACATAGAACGTTCTCGCAGTAAGTTTCCTAATGAATTCCCGTATCAAGCAATGCGATGTCACTATGTGTTTTTCTTGGAAAAGGGGCCATCCATAAATTACGTCACACCAATTTCGATCAATTTGGACCCCTCCCCCCCTTGTCAAACTTATTACTATGAAAATCGCCATTATTTTGTTCTAGTGTCACAGATCGCTTGACCCCCCCCTCCCCCTAAATGTGTGACGTAATTTATGGATGGCTCCAAAGGTCCCAGACTGTGTCAAGCACACTAGACATAAATTAAAAATACAAGGGAGGATCTTACCACTGAATAGCTTAGTAGTTAGTGAGCCTGACGATGCACGCGATGGAGATTAAGGACCCGAATTCGAAGATCGATAGAAGCAGGCATTTGTTTGATAAATTATAAAAATATGTTCTGGAGTCATGAATATTCCGTAAACAGGGAGGAATAGTGTTTGTAAGTCAGTTAATGCTGGGCAACAACGCACTAACTCAATTGTTAAAATAAGTCTGGAAAAAATTAAGGATGTTCGTACTTTGTTGAAATTAAATCACAAAGTCAATGTATGACCACCTCAAATTAAATAAGACTAATTCAAACACTTTGGTATTATATTATCCAGAATTAACTGAGTTAGAAACGCTAATATTGTATCACGTTTTACATTACAGCCTATATGTATTTAAGTACTTCTTGTCTGTTTATCCATTCACTAGCTTATTGAGGCTATGTCAATTAATGTCAATTGTTTCGCGGTATTTTATTTATTTTTATCTAGAGCAGCACAAAGACGAGTGCTATATCTATTTAGAAAGAAACAAAACATAATGACATAAATCGAATCTTATCATTAAGTTTGATATCAGATAACGTAAGGTCATACAGAGAAAGCAAAAAATTAAGTCGACCTTATCAAGGTTAGAATAGTCATGACAGTCACATTTAAATAGGTACTGGTTATAAGCAAATGGTTATGTACGCCCGTCCATTTTAAACTTAGTCATCATCATCATTTCAGCCATTTCATTTCGCATTGCCCTCCTGTGCCTGCGACACCGAGTTCCCTAGTAACTCTAGTGCAGGAAAGGGCACGTGTTACGTAGACTGTTTGTAAAATATTGTATCTCATACTTATTACACTATTTATTTTTTATTATTATTTATTAACTTATTTACACAGCATTACAGTAATTACTAATACACTGTGAAACTACATAAAATCTCTCATATCTCTTGTTACTTTGTACTGCAAAATATTAAATAAAATTAATAAAATTATCTTATCTTAAAATTCTCACATGTCACTGACAATTGTCACTTTAGTGAAAATAAGGGCCTGATGGTGCCGTAAATGAAGACGAGGGATAAATACCAGAATTGTCATATTTATTTCCTCACGTTGTTTAAAAATATCATCTTTTTGTAAATAAATCGTTGTTTCCAGTTTTCTGGAAAGGTCTATAGCAGCAAAGAGTGAAAATAATGAGCTCGTTTTGTACCCTTTATATTTAATTACGATAAAGCGAGTTTGTTTTATTGTGGTAGTCTCAAACAAGGGCTCTAGCGGCGTTTTGAATGTGTGCCACATTTTAATAGAATTCATTTCGTCTTACAAGTTCGACAGGGCGTTTCCGATCATTCGAAATATTTCGAAATCAGCGTAAAAGCGCTTTATCCTTGCTAATGTTATAAATGTGAATGTAATTATGTTGTCTAATTTATTGAATCAGGCGTTATTTCTTGCATAAACGTAGAAACTATATTATAAGGTCGCGGGTGAGCAAAGTAATTGTTTCAGTTCTATATATGTTCTATCTTCTGTGACCAGTATGCTTAGTATAAGTTTTACTTCACCAATATACTTCTCGATCGCGTTTACGTAAAAATTTCAATTCTATGGAAACATGGACGCGCGGCCGCGAATGCGCTGTCCATCTGCCACTCGCTTTCGCTTTGTCGCTGTTCACGTTTAAACCTCTAAACCGATTTAGATGAAATTTGGAGGCATGGAGATAGTTTGAGACCATGGGAAAGACATAGGACAGATTTTATCTCCGATAAATGTAGATCCCGCGGGATATTAATAAACTAGTTGTACAAAGGCGAACTTATTCCCTAAATGGATCTGGCAAGCAAATATTCAAACATTCGAACATCCAAATCTTTCTCACACACACTTTCTCATTCAAACATATACAGAGTTATTTTTAATTCACTGACATCCTCTTAACCCTGAATTCCTATCACTCAAACAAATGTTTTTTGTTCTACGACTTTTTAAAATGAAGCACTTTTTTTCCCATACAAATACACAGAGTATCGTAAAAATAAGAGGTAATCTCAAATTTTCAAAACGTAATTACACCAAAAATATTAAGTTATGACAAAAGCCGTAAAACAAAAAACATTTGTTTAAGTGGTAGGAGGTTAGGGTTGAAAGGATGCTAGTGAATTACAAATAACCCTGTATAGTAGGAAGTAGTGTCCGACCGAAACACGATTTTTAGCCGAAACCGAAACCGAAACCGAAATTTTTGAAGACGTATCATATCAAACAAAATATTCAAAATTACTGTACAGATCGTAAGGAAAAGGTTATTGCAAGGATTTCTTATATGAGAACAGTTACTTTTTTTGTTAAACAAAATAAAAAACGTTTATTTTTAATGAAAAATATCTTGGCATAGGTATTATATTATTCAAAACAAACAACCTATTCTTATCACGTCTAAACTAAATTCACAATCCTATTATCAAACGTATTGTTCATTAATCACAGCATAAAATGCAGTAACAAATAAAATAAATAAAATAAATAAATATTAGGGGACAATCTTACACAAATCGACCTAGTCCCAAACTAAGCAAAGCTTGTACTATGGGTACTAGACGACGATAAACATACTTATATAGATAAATAAATACTTAAATACATAGAAAACATCCATAACTCAGGAACAAATATTCGTGCTCATCACACAAATAAATGCCCTTACCGGGATTCGAACCCTGGACCTCTTGCTTCGTAGGCAGGGTCACTACCAACTAGGCTAAAGCGGTCGCCAAACAGACTCTAAAAAGTAAATAATAATTTAATAAATAAACAACACTCATACATACTACTGTCGCTGGTCCCAGCTGGGCCGGCCGCCGATGCATTACCTATACCTACCCGGCCGAGCGTGTCCGAATTAAGCCGAGCGCTCCCGATGCGAGAGCCGCGAGAGGCCGCGAAGTAATTTCGGCCCGGCCGAAGGTTTCGGCCGGATTCTGGCCGAAACCGAAACCTCGGCCGAAATCACTTTTTTGGCCGAAATTGGCCGAAACCGAAACCGAAACCGAAACTTCGGTCGGACACTAGTAGGAAGTAGAATAGGATTTGCCCCTTTGCCCAAAGGTCACTATCAAGTGGAATAATCCACCTCCACAATAATAAACATCAGTGCAGTAGGTATATTTACTAACACGTAACATCCTCAACAATTGGACTTTGGCGACCTAATCCAATATTAGACGTTCGATAGCTCAATTTGTGTTGTGATGATAGTGATGAACCAGGCAATGTCTCTCTCTTGTAATTAAATCTAATTAACTGGCCTTTGTTTTATTTTATTTTGAGTTCATCATCATCATCATCATCATCAGCCTATGTTCGTCCACTGCTGGACATAGGCCTCTCCCATGGCACGCCACTGAGCACGATCCTCGGCCACTCTCATCCAGCTGTTGCCAGCCGCCTTGCGAAGATCATCGCAAATATTTTGAGTTATTTAATCTTAATTAAAAATTAAGTTCATCAAAGACAAAAGTCAAAATATATTTATTCAATTTATTTATTTTATTTTGATTTAGGTTTTTGGTCATTTTATTGTATTATTATTTATTTTGTTTGTTCGTTGACTTTATTGTTGTATCTAATTTGGACCTATGTATTATGTTATTTATGTTCTTGAAATAAATTCTATTTGCTCTATCAAGTATTTATTAATTTTAATTAACTTCAGTTAAGAGGGTACGATGCGCACCATTTCTTCATACAAACGTAATCCCCTGTTTCCTCCCTGGATAATGGCTTTAGAGCCAAATTTTTTTACTGTGTAATCTGTATCTACCACAGCTATGCCCCTATGTTTCGTTTTTTTCCATATTTCAATTAACATAAGAAATATGAGCTTTCAAAAACCGAAAAAATTGCCCAATTTCAACGTCATTTTCAGATACTCGTCAGAAAAGAATCCCTCCTAAAAACAAAAAAAGGAGGACATAGGGGCATAGCTAAATCTGTCCTCTAATTATTTATAAAAAAAATAAATTTATTGGCCCAGTTTTCGAGAAGAAAACAGGAGATTACGAAATGCTGTTTTGATCAATTTTACGCGCCTATTAACGGTCTGAGTTGCAGTTGTCCCGCTCTCGCTGTACTGACACGGAGGGGTTCGGGCGAAACAGCGACATTTCATTAAAATACCTATTTCTCAAAATTCTCTCTGCCATCGTACCCTCTTAAGGTTAGAAAAAGAAGAAGAACTGGGGTCACCGTCATAGCCCAACGGATTAGCTCGTTGAAATGACAATGGGCAGGCCATATAGCACGAAGAACAGATGGCCGTTGGAGCCCAAAAGTTCTGGAATGCAGACCACGGACTGGCATGCGCAGCGTAGGACGTCCACCAACGAGATGGACGGACGATTTGGTGAAGGCCGCAGGTTCAGGGTGGATGCAAGTCGCTTCCAACCGTAATGATTGGGCATCAATTAAAATTTCACTAGATTAGACGGTAAAATTGTATTAAGCAAAGCTTTAACTACGGAATTAAAAATTTAGGCTTCAATTTAAACACTTCCGAATTTCGAAAAATCTACCACCGGTTTGGAAAAACCCTGTTGAGAAGAATCCGGCAAGAAATTCAACAAGGTATAACAAGTTAGCTATGAAGTATCTTTTTGTATTTATTTTTTCAACTTCATTTTTTTATTACTTTTACGGTCATCCCGTGAAATCATATATTTCGTACTAAATACAAACTGAAATATAGATGCACAGAAAACACCCCAGAAAAAAGACCAATGCTGGGAAAGGTATATTTGAACATGAAACGACTCACTCATAGTGAAAATATACGGATCACTCACGTCTTAAAACGAGTTTAACGTGCGCGTTTGGCACCCGCCGTGACATGCGACTCCGGGAGGAAGGGCTACGGATTGGCCCGAAACATGTCGAGTTATCTCGTTTTTTCTCGTCGTGAGTGATCCGTATATTTTCACTAAGGTACATTTGTTTTCAAACAGAACTACAATGTTATTAAATTACATAAATCTGAAGTATTTTACTCAACAATTTTTTTTAACACAGTAGATATTTTGGGACTAGGGATCGCCAATGCGGATTGGAATTACGAGTATTTCCAAACATCCCTGTCCATGATAATATAATCATTAATTTTATAGTACGCCTTAGATATTAATGTTTTCATGACGATGGATTTGAATTTTGTATCCGTTTGGTTGGTTATTTCTTCTGGAATTTTATCATAAAAACGTATGCAATTATACAATACAATACAATGGCTCTTTATTGTACACCACAAATAATACAATACAGAAAAACAAGTACATGAAAAAAAAAAGAAATAAGGTAAGCAATGGGCGGCCTTATCGCTTCGAAGCGATCTCTTCCAGGCAACCTTTAAAAAAGAAAGAAAGAAAGAAAGCAAGGAATGCATTTCAGCAGGTGATGCAATATAAAATGTAATAAATAAGAATAAAAAACAAACATTTTATTAAAACAACTGAAAACATCTAATAATACACATCATAAAACATACATAAATAAGTGATACACAATATACTTGTAAATAAATGGACACAATAATACAATTCTCAAGCACAGGATAATAGATAGTGTTGCTTTAAAGATGGGCAAAGATTTAGCACACCGAAGGACTATTGGTAGGGAGTTCCATTCCATAACCGAATTATCTTGTCACTTTAACGTCATGTTTAAAAAGTCATACAGTAACTCTACCATGAGTTTACACTAGTTTACAGTGACCGTACTCGCTAGCGACGGCGTAAATGATTTGTATGGAGAATTGTACTTCCGTAAGTGACCGCTAGAGGCGCTGTACAATTCTCCATACAAATAATTTACGCCGTCGCTAGCGAGTACGGTCACGTAAACTAGTGTAAACTCATGGTAGAGGTACAGAATTATGTAATAGGTATGTTTAACGAACTTAGTGAACGAATACGTTAAACTCTATCCCAAATTAAGCGAAATTTGTACTACGGCTACTAGGCAACTGATAAACATACTTAGATAAAATACATACTTACATAAAGTATAAATCTTCCCAGGTGAATTTATCGCTTCGAGCCCTTATCTTTCAAAACAAACGGTATCATCATAGAATTAAGGTTCAAATTTAATGTAGTGACTCGAAGCGAAAAATTCACCTGGGAAGATTTATATAGCATCCATGACTCAGAAATAAACCTTCGCATTCAACATAGAAGCGGCTAACCCTACCGGAATTCGAATCCGTGACCTCTAGCTTCATGCTCAGGGTAACTAACCGCTAAGAGTATGCGCGCACGAGCAACTTTGTCTCCGCGACTATTTTATCAAGTCTATGGGTTAGTATGGAAGTGCGCACACATAGCGCCGCGACTCCCAGGGTACCAATACACAGACTTGACAAAATAGTCGCGGAGACAAAGTTGCTCGTGCGTGCGTGTAGCTATCCGGTCGTCAGTCCACTAGAGTTAGAGACTAAGTCGCTAAGTAGGCAACACTGACAAGCGCGAACATTGGCATTCTAGAAGTTTATCTATCATGTTTGTGGAGTTGCCCTAAGCAGTAAGAGGATTGGCAGTCACGGTTGTTATACTAACGGCGAAAATTCCATCCCCTAAACATTAGCCAATATTAGGGTCACACACAGCGAAAGAAATAAAATTTGTGTCTCCTGTGGGCATACAATTAGCGACTACGAGTCAGCAAACTTAAGATTTATTTTAATAGGTCGAAAGTTGGCCAGGCGTCCCACACACCGATGTAGACTTGACTAAAAATATTGGCTAAAATAGACCCTTAACATAATATAAGACGCGAACAAAAAAAATGTGTATGACCCATTAGCCAATTCTTGATATTTTGTCAGTCAACCAACACTCAAGCTATTGTTTTCATAAAAATATCAATATTTCAGGAAACAAAACATACAAACCTAGACCTTGTTCTGGTTGACAATCAATCAAAAATTGGTTACCGTTTAGGTCATTATTAGAGCGTTTCAAATTCATTTTCATGGTCATTCATATTTTTAACCGACTTCAAAAAAAGAGGAGGTTCTCAATTCGTCTGACTGTTTTTTTATATGAATTGACTGCAGATTTTGACGGCATTCATAACTATTGCACTAAACGGGACTTATTATTGCAGCAACCAAAAAAAAAGTCGATGTAAATATATTATTTCCGTGATAAGCCCCGTTTAGTGTAATAATATGATAATATATTTATTTAGTGTAATATTATGAGTGAAAATAACGAAAGCTTAAAACAGTATTTTGACGGCATTTTCGGTTATTTATTAGAGGTACCTATAGCCCTCCTATTCTACCTAATAACTGGAAACTATATCAAAAACTTCTGCTATTTCTACAAAAAAGGCGTCCACGAAAGTAATCCGAGGAAAATGGTCCAATAATGACCCGTTTATGGATCGGGAACCGTTATCACCGTTTGTACAGGTCGATTCAAAAGGGCTGGCACGAATTAATTGAATGAGTGAATGAAAGAATGTGTCACCCATTTGAATACGCTTCACACAAATGAGTTGATAAATATCAAACTCTAAGCTTATGGTGAGTCTTGATTTTTTACTGAAAATACAATAAAATAACGAAAATAAGGATCATATCTCCATTTCATTTATTACGGACATATTGGAGTTTTTTTTTACACAAAACTGACCTGTGATTGACCACTAAGTATCTCACCTGATGAAAAGTGAAGATGAGGCCAAAGGTGTACCTCACTGTTTTAGTAACAGCCTATTCACTCTAGCCTTGAAGAGACCTAGGTTGTATTTATCTGGAAATACAGACGACGTTATGAATTATTTACGACGTTATGAGTTTTTTTGGTTATGTTAGTTTGATATTTATCAATCTAATATATAAAAATCTCGTGTCACGATGTTTGTTATCGAACTCCTCCGAAACGGCTTGACCGATTCTTGTGAAACTTTTTTCTCTATACTCGGTAGGTCTGAGAATAGGTCGTAGGCTATTTTTTATGCCTACCCCTTTCTTCGCAGACGGAGTCGCGGGCAACAGCTAGTTTAAATATGAAAATAACACGCATCAGTCACTTTCCTACAAAATTGTCGAAGTGACATTACTTTCGTTCGATCCATTCGTGACAGCTCTTGTCGACCTGTACGTAAAGGCTAGTTTTCGCTTTAACTTAGCAATCAACAATTACACGTACTCAATGATCAACAGGAATGTTCCCCGAAAACTTATCAAGCATAGTTCGAATCGATAGTAATTGAAGATCGTAACCAAATTTAAGATCCATGGCTACCCTTAATGGAAGGCCCTTGTTAAGTGGCACGATCTGATTTGGGAAAAGGGTTTACTATCGCAATTAGTAGATTCTTATCAGCGGTTATAGCAAATGGTTCCGCGGGCGGCACGCAATATTTGGTTTGCGTTACCCCACTTTTGCGATAAAGTTTAAGCGGAGGACGAATTAGAGGCACCGAAATATAGTAACAGATCTATATACATGTACTTCGAAAATAACAATGGTCAGGTCTTTTACTTTTACCTTAAAAAAACCGGTCAAGTGCGAGTCGGACCCGTGTATGAAGGGTTCCGTACGTACGTACGTACGTTTTAAAAATAGTTCAGTAAAAAAAATTGTAAAGAACGAGTTAAATGCACTGAGAAAAACACGTTATTTATGGCGACTCCCTTTAAATTTTTAACTTTACTTTATATCTAGCGCCTAACTTTGTTGTTTATTCGAACCATTTCGAAAAAATAAACACGCGGCGGTGACGGTTGTAATATTCTAACTTGTATGAACGAGTTCGCGGTACGGTACCGCACAACCGTTCATACAAATTAGAATATTACAACCGTCACCGCCACCGCACCGCCACGCCTCCGCTGTTTGTGCGTTTGGAGCTTTAAAATTTCAGAATAACTAAATCATACGTCGTTTAAATTAGTTAAGTTTTATACATCGAACAGAACATACAGATCCAAAGGTAAAGTAAACTATCATTTTATTTGCAACGTTGAGTAGTTTAAATCTTATACAACATTTTATGTAACGAAGTTTAATGAGTTTATAAACAACAATTAATAACATGATATTAATTACAATGCAAATAACGTTTATGTATGTTTTTATGATCACGTATTTGAACTGTTACCGGGTTCACAACTACCGTATAGGACCTATACATATTTACTATAGGTTACTAGCTTTTGCCCGCGACTCCGTCCGCGTGGAATTAGTAATTTGGGCAGCTTATTTTTTTATCCAATTTGCTTTTTCATCAATTATGGCTTTCTCAGGCTCTAGACTATCTGTGTAACAAATTTCATTTAAATCGGTTCTGTAGTTTTAGGGGCTGTTTCACCACTTTTCTTAAAGTTCGGATTAGCTTAATCATAACCTTATTTGATAGATGGAATTAAAATTTCTGTTTCACCAGTCTCGATTAGCGCTAAGTGACGGACAAACTGTTTCTTAATTTGACCATCAGATCAGGAGGCATTTAGCATTTTTATCCGTCACATAAAGTTAGTTTATTTTTTTGTGGCCATGGTTGGAGAGCCCTTCAGCCGGTTTCAGAAAAATAAATCAAAGTATTTTTTATTTTTTAAAGAAAGAGGTCATGCTAAATTGCATAAAATAATTTAAATATCAAGATTTTAATAAAAAAATGTAGGTACACTTTTAGTATGTAAAAATAAATCCAAAATTTCGTAATATTTTTTAATAACAAACTTTTTTTCAGTGGCTCAATCGTTTGTTCTACGTGAACTTGTATGTCGCCATTAAAAAAAAGTTTATCTGTCAAATGGTTTGGCGCCACTTTTCGATTCGATTTACGTGATTTTTTTTCTTTGTTATTGTTAACAAAGTATCGTAAATAAATACCGTTTTTGGATCAATTATAATGTTAAACATTTGTTTATGCAAAAAAAATAGATGTATTCAAAAATTATATAGTTAACCATTTCTTTTGATTTAACAATGAGTGACTCTTTGAACGAAAGTGTGCGAACAGGAACGCGTGGTCGTGAAATGCGACGTTGCCATTCCGACTTTTTGTTAAACCCACGATTAGTTAAGTGGTACTTAGTTTGCACAGGACCGGAGTGGTGAAACTGAAAAAACACTAGCTGACAGATTTGTCCAGTACTTAGTTTATTCATTGGTTACGTAACCAGTAGTTTGACAATAAGGTGGTGAAACACCCCCTTAGCGTGAAAGCGAGACAGACAGACAGACAGAGTTACTTTCGCATTTATAATATTAGCTAGGATTAAATCAGGATCGGTTGGTGCGGACGCGTCTTGGATATGTGGGCTGAAGTAATATTATGTAGATAATTCAGATTTTGTGAAACGGTTTTACAGGGTAGGTACCCATTAGAATTTAAGATAAAGGTCACCTTTTATCACCCTGTTTTTTGTTGTGACCTTTTAAGGCTTATAAATCAAGATTTATGATGCTGTACTCGGAGTCGAGGCTTGCTAAAATTTCCACTATTAAATAAATAATAATGGAAAAAATTGCATAAAAAAAACCGGCCAAGAGCGTGTCGGACACGCCCAAGGTAGGGTTCCGTAGCCATTACAAAAAAATCAAGTATAATTTTTCTAAGGATTTCGTATGTGTACGGAATCATCCAAGTTTAGGTATGTTTTATACCTTAGGCTACTATTTACTCTTAAACTACAAATAATTTCCAAGCAATCTTAGCCGCTATAATTTTCCTAGTAAATTTGATATATTTACTACCCTTCTGATTTTTTTCAAATTTTTCCACCCAACAGTTTAGATTTTAGAGGGGGGGGACGGCCGATTTTAATGAAAATTTTCACTTTAAAGTTGAATATTTCGCAAACAGATCACTGAATAGAAAAATCATGTTAGCAACTCCGCAATGACTTTAAAAGACCTATCCAACGATACCCCACACTATAGGGTTAGCCGAGAAAAAAAAATCACCCCCACTTCACGTCTATGGGAGGTACCCTAAAAAATTTTTTTTTACTTTTTTTTATTCAATCACTTTGTCGGCGTGACTGATATATATATTCATGCCAAATTACAGCTTTCTAGTACTAACAGTCTCTGAGCTTAGCCGAGGACAGACAGACAGACAGACAGACAGACGGACAGACATGGCGAAACTATAAGGGTTCCTTAGTTGACTACGGAACCCTAAAAACCGGCCAAGTGAGAGTCGGACTCGCGCACGAAGGGGTCCGTACCATTATCTGTAAAAACGGCAAAAAATCACGTTTGTTGTATGGGAGCCCCTCTTAAATATTTGTTTTACGAGGGGCGTTCAATATAAAGTGAGAATGAGATGCAAACTCTTTTAATATTACGAAATTAAATACTGGCCGGTAAAGCTAATCTATCTAGCTGATTGCTATGAAAAAAAAAACTAACTGTCTTTTGTTTAAAAAAATTTACGGTAATTTCTTTGCAATGCTATTGAGTATGTTAGCGAAAATGGAGAAAATTGAACTGCGGGCCGTTATCAAATACTTGTATTTGAAAAATTTTTCTACGGACCAAGTCAATTTGGATTTGCGGGACACTTTAGGGTCTAATGCTCCTCCGTATTCGACAGTCGCACGTTGGTGCGCCGAATTTAGACGTGGAAGAACATCGACAATAGACGAACCCCGCTCCGGACGCCCTACTACAGCAGTAACTGAAGAAATTGTGAAAAAAGTCGAAAACTCAGTTTTGGCGGATCGTCGTGTCACAGTTCGTTTTATTGCTGAAAATGTAAAGATTTCAACGGGGAGCGTTCATAATATTTTACATGAACGCTTGGGTATGAAAAAGGTATCTGCGCGTTGGGTACCAAGAATGCTTACTGACACGCAAAAACAAACTAGACTAGAGATTTGTCAAGAAGCTTTGAACCTGATGCAGCAAGACCGGGAACTTTTTTTGGCGCGATTTATAACAATGGACGAAACATGGCTCCATCATTACGACCCTGAAACGAAACTGCAGTCTATGACATGGAAAAGGCCATCATCTCCCACTCCGAAGAAATTCAAGGTGAGCCCATCTGCCGGTAAGGTCATGGGCTCTGTTTTTTGGGATGGTAAAGGGGTATTAATGATTGAGTATCTCGAGCATGGAGCCACTATTACGGGCACTTTATACGCCAAACAAATAGCAACATTGCGCAATGAGATCCGCGAAAAACGCCGAGGTAAACTCTCGAAAGTTGTGCTGTTCCACCAGGACAATGCCCCGGCACACAAGTCCGCCGTTGCAATGGCTGCAATTCGTGATGCTAGGTTCGATATCCTTAAGCATCCTCCGTATTCACCAGATCTCGCTCCCAGTGATTTCTACCTATTTCCGAGATTGAAACAATACCTGAGAGGCCAGAAATTTGAAGACGACGACGCGGTAGTCACTGCAGTACAAGATTTTTTAAGTACTCAAGATGAGACCTTTTTTAAAAATGGAATTTTAAGTTTAGAAAAAAGATATACTAAGTGTATTATGCTAAAAGGTGACTATGTCGAAAAATAAAATGACATTCAGTAAAAGTTGTTTATAACATACTCATTCTCACTTTTTATTGAACGCCCCTAGTATTTTACTTTAATTATAACTAAATATTCTGTGAATATTTCAAGCGTCTACCTGTCGCCGTTATCAATATCGAGCAAAAACGAGCAAAAAAATCACGTTTGTTGTATGGGAGCCCCCTTAAGTATTTATTTTATTCTGTTTTTAGTATTTGTTGTTATAGCGGCAACCGAAATACATCATCTGTGATAATTTCAACTGTCTAGCTATCACGGTTCATGAGATACAGCCTGGTGACAGACGGACGGACAGACAGACAGATAAACAGACAGACGGACGGACAGCGGAGCCTCAGTAATAGGGTCCCGTTTTTACCCTTTGGGTACGGAACCCTAAAAAACGAAAAGTTACAAAAAAAGTAAAAAACAATCAGAATATCGAGGTATTTTATACACACTAACAAGGTTTTTCAGGTTTTTTTTTAAAATGTGTTTGACAAATATTTCCATTCGTAGGTCAATAATCAAATGCACGGCGTTAAATTTCCAATCAAACAGAAAGGTCCTTACTAACTGACTCATCAAAGTCTGGACGTTGGACGTACAAATCTGAAAATTTCCATAGAAATTCCCTTTAATTAAAATGTAGACAGGGAAGGACGGATTTTGCGTAATTCCAAAAGGAAATAGTTCTACGAGGGGGTGAAGCCGGCGGGCGCAGGCTAGTATCTTATAATTAAAAGGAGTTCAAAAATGTGACACAAAAAATGACTATAATTGTATGAGTATTTTCTGTATCACAACGGAACTTTTTCCAGACAATCGTTTTGTAATGCAAAGCGATACCCATACTATGGCTAACTACGCTTTACGTGGATCAAATTTAATTTTTTATTCACCCTTATCTCGATATAGTATTGCCTGCTGAGCCCCAGAAAAAATATTATGTTTTTGAATTAGAGACCCTTTTGTTAAATTTCAAAGTCAATTTTTGAATCTGTACAAAAAAATGTACCTACGCGGGGTCTTAGGATAGAGACGGGTGGAAAGAAAAAGGGGAGGCCTTTGCCCAGCATTGGGCCGTCCAGTCCAATAGACTATTAAAAAAAAATAACGCTTGTCCGGTCATAAATATTAATATTATGTATGAAGGCATCAAAATATGTATACAATACAACTCGATGGCACTAACCACAAGGTTGGTGTTTGTATTTATTTGAAGCAATGGCTATACATATAGTTATGCCTTCGAATGTCCATCAAAGCGGAAAGGCCGACCAAAACGCGCACTACCGCTATCTCGCTCGCGCATCACGTAACTGTACTTAGTGAAAGTGAGATGGTAAATTGGGTAATTCCAGAGGATATCATTCCGAGAAATGGACGCTGCACATCTGCTAAACAAAAAAATAATAATCCTTGAATGAAACCCTTCGGAGCAAAATGTACACAGCGCGTAGGTATTGCAACAAACGCAAAAAACGTAAAATGTCTAGCCTTAGAGAGCCCCAGATTGTATTGTCTTAGGGATCCGTAGCTACCCCAAGTAATTTCAACGGTATCCTATTATCTCGCCTCATTCGTTTTGCGTTTAATTCTTATTTCGTCTCATTCTGTATTCGTCACTCATTCTTCATTCGTCTTGTTCGCTATCCGTCATTATCTTATTTGGTCAAATTCTGTAACTTGTCTCTCTCTTAATTAGTCTTATTCGTTTTTCGTCACGGTCTTCCTTGGACTCATTCGTCGTTCTTCCCTTTCGTTGTTTGTCTCATTCATTTGTCTCGTTTTTGTCGTTGAACGTATCGAAATAATTTTGTCGAATAAGTAAATGAGACAAAAAACGAAAGGGAAGAACGACGAATGAGTCCAAGGAAGACCGTGACGAAAAACGAATAAGACGTATTAAGAAATATATAGGAGATTATAGACAAGTTGCAGAATTTGACCAAATAAGATAGTGACGGATTGCGAACAAGACGAAGACGAATACAGAATAAGACGAAATAAGAATTAAATCTGATAAGAAGTCTGATAGTTTATAACCTTGATTAACATATAATAAATGTAGGATACTTTTAATCCCGGAAAATTGCACAGTTCTTGCGGTTTAGTGATAAGATAAATGTCCAAGGATCACGAGTTTTGGCGCAGCAGTGTGAAGGAGGCCTATGTCCAGCTGTGGACGGATCATCATCATCATCATCCCAGCCTATATACGTCCCACTGCATGGCACAGGCCACCGGGTCGGGCCGTAGTTCCCACGCGGGCCCAGTGCGAATTGGGAACTTCACCCAAACCTTTTCACAACCAATTTCACGATGATTTCTTTGGCAGATGTATGGAATGTCAACATAACATTTACAATGAAAAGGGTTCACCCTGGTATGTGATTCAGTTTCTTCGACTGTACCTATAACTATAACTAGTACGTTCTTGCAATACAATTTATTTAGATATGTATTTACTTATAAAACTTATCAATAATTAGATATTTAAAACTTGGATTCTAGTACAAAAGCAGTTGCAAAAAATAATTCTAACATTAAAATATTTATCTAATTTAGATGTTACGCCGCTTGGCGCTTAGCCGGCGGCGATGTTTTTTTTCAATACCTTAACGTGGCATGGGCTGAATCGGCTCACGGCCAGCGTGTACTTGACGTTAAGTACTCTATGGTCCGATTAGTTTTAAAACTCGCATTGGACTGTGGAAGCGGCTCTCTGTGGCTGTATGCGCTTAAAGGTGCCAAAGGCGTTTTAATTAAATTTAAAACGCTAATGTACCGGATTTACGAGCACATGCATATGGAAAAATAAAGCTAAATAGGGGAAACCACGTTTTATAATGACGCAAAGTTAGTGGGTAAGTAATTGTAGATAAAAATGGATCGATAATAATCAACGAACTACTAGCTAGGTATCTACTATTCTAAGTACGTTTGTCGTTTCGCATGCTGTCAAGATAAATGCTATGACATGAATAACAATAATAACTTACCTTTTTCAAACGGCCCAGGTAGCTGCATAGCTCCAAAAAGTAGCCATTTCACTAACTTAGTTTAGTTACTACATAAAAATGCTTATAACTACAACTATGACACAGAGATTTCTTGTTTCTCGAGATGAATCACTGAAGAATGCACTTTGTTTCACTTCAGAAAAACCAGCACAGAATCACTCCAACACTCGTACGGAACACTTTTTCGTTATTTCGTTGAATTTCGTTTCGTTTTTTCATACATTAACACTCTTTTTAAGTCGTTTATAAACTTTCTGTTCACAGAAACGCGCGGCACGATAGCGCGTCTTAGAACGCAATGAATGACTGCTTGTCCCGATCGCAAAGTATAACCGTACAAAATAAAATGCGCCACGCGCCGAAAGTCGAGCAACAAACTGTTGCGCTCTCCAATTCCGCCAGGTTACCGGGGCTCGAACTATAAACAACACTCGAAAAACTTCGCGCAGTTGTTGCTGCGTTACATTTTGTTGTTATGTAGCTTTGTTTGGGGTTTACTTGTAAAATAATGCCGTAGTTCGTGTCCAGAACTAAGTTTGAAACGTAAATAGGGCTTTGTTTAGCTAAAAGTCACGGATCCGAGAGCAAAACTAAGTGAAGTAGCCGCGGGTGGAGCGCAGCTGTCAATGTGCAACTGACTTCATGTTGCTTAGGGAGGGGACACTACCTGCCCGTTTTTTTCCGGCGAACTTTTTATATGGTCAGAGAACATTAACTTACATTACATTTTTACTATAACGAAGTGGGACTAAGTAATGTTATACATTATGCATGCCACGATTGAGCTTTGTTGCGGGTTTATTTAGAAAGTTGAGCATATTCCGGCAGTTCGTTTTTATGAAATAGTTCTAGCAACTTTTTGGTAATGTTATGGAATAAAATTGCCTACTTAAGTCAGTTTGAATACTGAAAACGGCAGCTTAGGGTAAATCGAGTTGAATTTTTTAACATGTTTTCACGTTCAGTACATAAAATATCCCTTGAACTTATAAACCTATCTATCAACACCGACCTACATGTCATAAAAGTACCGTTTGCAGGCTTACAAGTACTTAACAAGTTGATTAAATAAGTACTTACTAACTTAAGGCGCGTTTCGGACAACCTGTTCGAGTGCCCGACCCGAACACGGTTCCCTTCTGGGTCTGGTCAGGGGGGAAGAGCCATGCTCAGTGAATTCCTGGCCAATTATGGAATATTCATTAGCCAACGACCTGACACAGGGAGGGCCTGACAAGGTTAAAAATTGTCATTTAATGGAAATTAGCAGAAATTTCTTCCAATGGCGAGAGCCATGTTAAAAAAAACGAAAGGTCTTTTTATTTGGATTTTGTCAATGAAAGAAAATGTGAAGATAAGCATTTATTTTGTTTATTTAATATACCTACACATATGCACGTAATTATAGCAGTAGCCAATCAATCAAATCAGCGTACATCCTCCCACGCTTTGCCCTTTACGCAGTGATGTTGAATAACAATTATATATAGTTAAACTAGCCTTTACCCGTTGCTTCGCTCGCGAGAACGAGGTCTGGCAATTTGATTGAAACTCCGGAAAGTTACTAAAGAACACTTGTGGAAATTTCGTGTCTAAACATAAGGGTCGACATTGAACCGTCTAACCGTTTTAACGTAAACATCACCAAACAAACATTCACAAGCACACTTTCGCATCTATAATATCAGTCGTATTCACCACACTGAGACCTACTCCTAAATTGCAATTCCACAAAGGCTTAAAAATATCGGTCCCATGAATCTGTATCGGTCAAATTATTAAACTAGAATATATTCATCTATGAATTCTTCGATCGTCTCCAGGATCTTCTGCTTGTAATGTTCGCTTCTCTGTATCATCGCTTTTATGTACGTGCTTCTGTCTTTCATTAAATTCTGGTGGAACATGTCAGAATCGCTAAACATCTCCATGGTGAGATCATCATCAAGCCAAAACGCCTGAACCACAGACGCATGCAAGACTAGACCCCAAATATTCTGCTCTTCAGCTGATTTGTAAAATACATCCTTGGGTATTATAAATTGAATGTCAATCCCGTTATTCCAAAGGATACTTTTCAGTTCATCGTAGTACAACTCCAAGAATTCATTGAGATGAGCCTTCCGGATTTGAGGTTCCAAGTTGCAATAAAGAAGCATCATAATATCACCAGCTGGAGGCTGACAACGAACTCCTTGAAAATCTACTAGGACACAATCATCTGGTACCAAATTACCATCTTCCTGTTCCTTATAGTGAAAAAGTAAGTTGTTATTCCACAAATCTCTATGACAGATTACGTTCCGGTGCTCAGAAGAAGGATCTGAGAGACATAATGCTGAGTTCCAAACTTGAAACCATCGCTCTTCAATTGTTTTCATCAAGTTCTTATCCTTTGAGTATTTTGAGAACTCTTTTACTGCTGTCAAGGCTCCGATTTTGCTTTGAGAGAACCATGGATTACCTTCTTGTATATGGCCTTTAGTTAAATATTGGGCGTACTCCTCGTGCAAACGGTAAGGCCTCTGTTGCTCTTCAGTCATTCTCTCCTCACGTATGATCGAGGTGGAATGAAAACGAGCAAGTGCCTTCAGAGCTTCTGAAATGTGATTCCTATCGTATTTATGATACTTGTTACGCATTTTATATTGCATTGTCGTCAAATCTTCGAAGACTAGAGCCCTATTTTCTAAATTCGTAATGAACCTCGCACACCAAGCTGGAAGGCCTGAAAAATGTCACATAAACAATTAAGGTACAATGTCAAAAATTACTTACACAATCTCCTATTATATACTTATTCTATATCTGAAACTACTAACCTGGTATATCAATATTGTCCTTAATTACCGTGAAAAAATTAAGTTCTTTTTCAAACATATTGAAGTCATTGATCATCGCAGCTTTCGCTTCATTATCTTGTGACACTGTTTTAACAAAGAAAGATTGTACTTTCTTTTCATTATTTGAAATCATAAAAACTTTTAACAAAAAGTGATCAGCAACAAATCCTAATATTTTGTCTTCCTCTGCCTTATTTACTCCAAAGTTTTCTATTTTAACTTCATTTAAATTGTATCCATATTTTGCGAGTATCAATTTAGTTTCGTCTTCTGTGATATATTGTATATCACGGTTTTGCACATCAAATTTAAGGTTGGTGATTATTACTTCTCCGCTGATGGGTTTCATGTTGCGACTTCTTGTGTTGAAATTTAAAAGCGGGTTCTGAATGCTCTTTTGTATCAAATATCATGATTTTATACCGTTTTAATTGCAAATATTTATAAATGATAACTCTAAGACTCTTGTGTACCTTTTAATTACAATATTTACTAGACGAGTTGGATTCTGCCACGTTACCAAAAATAATATTTGTTTCAGGTAAATAATCTAAACCAATCTAGTTTTAGTAATGTTTAGAAAGGATCATTTAAAATAAAATTGGCAAATACTCGTCTAGACAATGTGACAGTTTTTATTTATTTAGTACAGTTTATTCAAGTTTCAGCATTAACAAATACCTGTGAATTTTTAGTCCATGGGTTTTGAAATCCCCGAATCCACACCGACGGCAAAAGTGGGGTAGGGGACCATTTCCATAATGAAACAACGGCTTTAGGTAAAGTTAACTCCGAAGAATTTATCGCCAAAGGCACCAAACCACACTGACAGTATGTGCAAGTTCCTAATTTTCCATCGCTCGTGATATTTTCATCGTGCGACAAAACTGCTCTTACATACTTACATGCGTACAATCACGCCTTCATTCCAGCAAATGGGTAGGCAGCAGAGGCCGATTCCCTCGGGTTAACTAAATTTTCGAAGTTACCAAAAGCTTCTTTTTCATTACTGCACTGTAATGAAAAAAGGATAAGTTCTAAGGGTTTTGGTTTTTTTTGCTCCGGCTTTACTTACCAAAATTTTCACGCCCCGCCACTTGTGGGTAGAGACTATTTGTTTCTACCGGCTACGATCCTGACATTACATCTTTCACTTCAACAACACAATTATTAGTCTTTTCATACACGCTCGCAGGTTTCGGGTACTCTTGACCTGAACTTTCTTAAAGACAACGCAAAACAAACAACAAAACTGCTCTTGGTTGCACCGTATAATCGTGCAACCGTCAATTAGGACTTTAAGAATATATTAGTAATCAGCTGTTGCTGTATTTTCCCGCGGGAATTATGCAATATTCCGTTTAAAAAACTATCCTATATCCTTCCCAGGGTCTCAAACTACCTCCATGGCGAATTACATCTAAATCGATTTAGCGGTTTAAGTGTGAGGAGGTAGCAGACAGACAGACACACTTTCGCATTTATAATATTTGTATGGATATGGCCGTTTAATCGCATAAACAGTTTCATCGACACATCATCACCCCGCGAGTGATGAGATGACCAATTAGGACGACGCCTGAAGAGTGCCGCTTGTCAATATCTTAAGCTCCAAGCTCAACTTCCCCGTACTGCATGTCATATACAAAGGCAAAGCCCCCCGCAGGCTCTACCCCTGCGGACTCACAAGACATTGCATTATAATCTAAGCGAAGTGGGGGAAAACTATGCATTGGGGTGGACCGTAATCAATAACGCAGTAAGGAAGTCACACACCTCGTATTTGCGCGCTCCGTCCCTCCTCACTAATGTTAATTTTATTCTGGCTGCGTTAAATTGCTTGCAAAAGAATAAAGACAGTGGATTTTAACGCTTCAGCCATTCCGTTAACTCTTCCATATTGGATATCGTTCACACCTTATTTAATAATCCTTATTGTTACTTATATTATAAATGTAAAAGTACCTTAGATTTAGATATGGCATGGAGATAGTTTGAGACCATAGGAAGGACATAGGAGAGTATTAATTCGGTAAATTGCATAGTTCCCGCGGGATAACGATAAAGAAATTCTTTTCAGACGCTAACAGCTAGTAGGTACTAATATGTTCTAAAAGCCTTTACTTTCATAATTTATTGAATCAGGCGTTACTTTGCGTAGGTCCATATTAATGAATAGAACTGAAACAATTACTTTGTTCAACCGCGACCTAACGATAATTACGTTTATGTAAGAAATGTGTGTTCACACAAACCCAACCATCACCACCACCAAAACACTTAATACCTTTACTTGATTCTTTTTCTTCTAGAAGAAAGCTAAGCTGGTTCTTGGGCATGTTTAAATAAAATTTCTTAAACAGTTTTTGAGATATTGAATATGTATTGAACTTTGAAATTTAGATGACGGGTTTTTTTTTATTGCTATTGTGTTGTAGTTTGCAAAGTGAGTGGAACGATGCAAAGTTTTGTATAATTTTATTTGTTGGTTATTACTTATTAGCATAAAATAAGGACTGACATCCAGCAGGCGAATAGTCAGAAATGTTCACCGTGGTTAGTTAGCGAAGCAGACAGATGTTCGAAGTTTCTATGTTCTGGTTCACCGCAACGTAAGTTCAGCTATGGCATTAATTTGCTTCTCTAGAATAGCCTTCTCGTTTCAACTTAGCTTTTAGTAATCCTCTTTATAGAAACTTATACGACGACCAGACGACCAGATGGCCTAGTAGATAGAGAACCTGACTACGAAGCTTAAGGTCCCGGGTTCGATTCCCGCGTCGGGGCAGATATTTGTATGAATAATACGAATATTATGTTCTCGGGTCTTGGGTGTTTAATATGTACTTAAGTATATATCTATATAAGTATGTTTATCCGTTGCCTCGTACCTATAACACTATTAGCTTACTTTGGGACTAGGTCAATTGGTGTGAATTGTCCCGTGATATTTATTTATTTTTTATTTTTACTTTATACAAAAAACCGACCCAGTGGTTCTCTGTACGATGCATGAAATGTATTCTGTAATGTATAATGACATTGTAATCTGATTTTCGGAAAATGACTTAGTTTAGTGACATGTTTCTTGCGGCGCATTCTTCTTGGTCAATCATGGTTTTTCCAGAAGCGGTGGTAGACTAAAAAAAGGCATGTAAAAGAGCCCTTAACGGCCTACAGAAATAATTTTTTGATTTTGATTTGAAAGTCGGTCTGGCTCACAACGTAAATAAAGTTTATACTCTATTACAGTGTTCCGCAAACTTTTTGTGTTCAAAGCATATCTAGAAAAAAAAGAACATTTTGGAGGTACACTATTATAGTAGCTGGAGATGATGTTGATGATGATGATGAACGATCTTTCGTAGCCCGCTGGGTCGATGACTTATGCCTTCGGTGTTGCATTTATCTATGAGCGATAGTTATCATTATGTTGATTTTCTTCACAACAAATACATATAAACTTTACTTCGATAACACACAATGGCGCATTACACTATGTTTTTAAAAAGGAATCACTAAGTATACCTAATTATTTTGTTTATGTGACGTACAGTCGACAAAACCGAGGCCTGCCCAGTTTCAAAACAAATTTGCTTGCAGCCGTTGAAGTTCTTTGGTATGGACAGATGTCTAGCCACTGCAAGCAAAATGGACATTTAAGGTGTCAAGGCGACCTTTTTGTCGATGTTACATTCAACTTAGACGTAATGGCAGAAATACGAAAGTAGATACCATTTTATTACTATAAAGACTTGAATTTTCGTGGAAATTTTGTGCTGACATAGTAACTTCTCATTTATCGACTTTCAATGTGTAGCTACAATATCGAAATAATCCCATTTATGAAGTAAATGCGAAAATTTGTAAGTACGTGCATGTATGTGTGTTTGTGTTTGTTACTTCTCCACAATAAAATGGCTGGACGGATTTGGACGAAATTTGCTATGAGTTGCTGGACGTCTAGACAAACATATAGGTTACTTTCTCACCCCGATATTGGATTGGATTGGATCGGTTTTGTCAGTTTTTTATTCCACTATAAGTCGTTGTATAGGTACCTAGTTACATGTATGATTTTTCTGTAATTTATAAAATAGGTTATTAAAAGTTGTCTTTAGCCGAACAGCCGTTCTTCGGTGGCGAAGATTGAACAACTAAACTACTAAGGAGCTTTGAATCATCTTTGGATAAAAATAACCTATGCCTCTCATAACATGTAAAATACAAATGGCTAACAAATCACGGTGCATTTAGGATTGCGTTAAAAGTAGCACTTCGAAGGGAGGATTATCCATAACCTTTTGTTTTCTCAAACAAATAAACGTCTATTGTTCATGTATTGTTCAAAAATATTTTTTTCTCCGTACAAAAATAAATGGGACGGAGTACCAAGATTTTATTATGCTAATTATTTTTAAGTTCTCAGTTGGTACATCCCTAGTTCAACAAATGTGTAATGTGAATTGAAACTTCGCAAAATAGGTACCTAATCCCACTATCTTACTAATATGATATGATAAACGCTAAAGTTTGTATGGCTGTTAAGAAAGATGTGTGGAATGTGGATGTGTGTCACCCTTTCTACGCTAAAACGGTTAAACGGATTTTGATGAAATTTGGCGTACAGTTTCCGATTAACATTAGTATACTTTTTATCCCGGAAAATTTTATAGTTCCGGCGGGATAGCGATAAACGAATTCTTCGCAGACGGAGTCGCGGCAACAGCTAGTAGGTAAATTACTTTTCCAAGATGTGCGTATTCAATTAATATAATTACACGGGAAATCGCACAACCTTTGATTATTTGAGAATCATGTGGATGGTGTAGGCGACGATTGACTGCATTTTAACGACTGCTAGTACGACTTGAACTGCAATGCAAACGCACACATTTTCGATGCACAGACGTCATCATATTTGTATAGCAACAATAACGCGTATTTAAAATAAAGTGTCCACCAGGGGTAGACAAGTTAGAGCATTTGGTTTTGACAGATTTTAAACTTAATTACAGCGCCATCTCTTGAGATCACGTAGTCCCCAGCACTTTTTGGTCTCGAAGATTTGTCGCAATCATGCGATAGATGTCACTAGTGTGCTAGTATCTAGTTTTAAATACACACTGTTAGTTTTTTTTCAGAAATTTCTATCTTAATATGCATTTTATAATTTTCATTCATCAAACGCAACTAATTAAAGTGTTTATTTTAATTTATTCTCATAAACATGTACTAATAATTTATTTTATAATTTGTCAAGGTTTTGTTAGCAACACAGAAGACAAAATATCATTTACGGTGTATGTCGTAGAAATGGTTGTTTGACTTAAGAAATTCGCTCTCGTCTTGAAAGTTTCCTAAATGTGTTGCGGGATTTTACGTAGTGAAAAGACGCTTCTGAATTATTGTTTATTGTGTTTGCGATTTGGACGCTATTCTTGTTTCAATTTGTGTTTATCGCGACATTCGATATGTGTTGTACATTAGGTTACAAACATAGTGGTAGTGATTACTAATAACGATGGTACTGATGACAAAATTAAACAAGATTCTTATTTGTCTTATGTGAAACATAAAAATAATAAAGCTTGTATGTAATACTTGTTTTTTTTCAATTCCTACATAGACTATACGAGTAGTATAGACATATATGGTTATACATATACATACGTATGTATATGGCATCCACAAGACACCAATTTACAGAGGGCAGCTAAGTAGTATTTAAAAAAAAGATATGGCGGCATTTCAAACGGGGTGACAGATAATTGGGTTGAGTACACTCTCTATTCCTTTTGGTATATTTATCTTACTCTATGGTGTCCACTCTACGCAGTCCGTAGGTGTTAAGCGCCTGACGTTTTGAAATAGCAATATCAATTTACTGTATTTGCAACTTTGCTATTAATTTATTGCAGGAGACTAAAATACTATCACATGCGATTGCGATGTTATTAATTATAAGTATGTAATTACCATTTGATTTGATTTATTTTTTATTTTTATTTATTTGCTAAAGTTGTTTACTAAGCCTTTAATTGTTTTTGAAATCATGCCATAATAAATCAGGAACCATTTTACAGACAGGTAGAAAATGATTTGAATAAGTCAGATTTTGAAGGACAAATTAAGGTGGCGATTTTTATGTCAAGTACTGTACTTACCAGGAAATCATAAAACGTAAATACTGTTATAGGTAAAAGTGCAGATTACGTTTAATGCTATCTTGGTAATCTTCTGCAGTGCTAATGAGCACCACCAGTACCTACCAATAGAGTGTGACTTTAGTATCGTTCACATTCAGTTTCATGCACTTCAAAAATGTTTGAGTAGCGAAGCGCTCAAACTGCCTTGTTTCTGCAAGTTAAGTATGAAGTATCTTTTTTCTATTTATTTTTTTTATTTTCTTCAACTTCATTTTTTTTTATTACTTTTACGGTCATCCCGTGAGACCAGTGATGGTGTAGGGGTAAGCACGCAGCACGGAACGCTGAGGACCTGGGTTCGATTCCCAGCATTGGTCTTTTTTCTGGGGTTTTTTCTGTGCATCTATATTTCAGTTTGTATTTAGTTTGAAATATATGCCTTCTTTCTGCTTATTCGCCTACTCAAATTCAAGTCTAGGCTGAATGAGCATTTGTGGCATTTACTAGGCAAGCGTGTTCCATCATAGGCCTCATCTTATCGTTTAACACTTCTTTTGTTCCGAAACCAGGAATTTGGAATAATATGATTTTAGAAATGATTATTCCGGAGTACTTAGAATTTTTTTGTCAAATCACTAAACAAATCTGATGAAATTAAAAAACGAGTTGCCTTTTTTACTTAGCTGATTTTGTCATTTCACTAAACAGATTTAGGAATTTGATCATATAACTGATGTTTTCTAGGCAAATGATAAAATGGTTTCCCCATTTTAACACCCTGCGTGATTTGGTCATATAATTTAGATCTTCAAATCTCTGTTTTGGTACTTCCCTGCTGTGAATAAATCGATGGCCCCTACGTAAACCATCGAAACTCAAAATTGCCGTTTTTTTTTATTCGTGCAATCTACTTCTTTTAAGCCATATTTTACACCCCCGAAAGGAAAAAAGAAAATTCTTATTTTTAAGCAGATATTTGAGTCGTAAAACATCGAAAACATTATAACATTTCCGTAGTGGATCATCGTAAGTCTACATTCGATTGTTTACGTGGGAATAGTTGTCGTGTAAACGAGACGAAACTAACAGCTTCAATAGTATACGTCGCACAAGCCCGCGAGGCGATCAGTTGGCAACAAGCGACCAATCAGCTAATAACGTTACAATTTTACTATGATTTTTGTTTTTAAAACACGTAATAATGAGGTACAACAGATTTAATGCGTCGAGATCTAAAAAAATCTTAATTTGATAACAAAAGGCAGTGCAGCCACCGATAATGAAAAACCTAAAGCTGGTAAGTTTGAACATTTATAGTGATTATATTTTAAAAAGATTGTGTGTTTTACGTTGTTAATAGGAATAGTGTGCAGTTACGGTCAAGTTATTGACAAATAATTATTAATTATGAACATTTAATAGTATTACCGACTTAAATAATCGAAACTGTCAGTTTCAATATTGTACGTTGGAATTTGCCGTTAACTTTGTATCGAAACTGGCAGATTCGATATTGTATTGTGTTGATCAGAATATCAAACTATCATTAGGTACTAGTATTTTTCAGATTCTTCGCTACCTGCAATTTGTACCTTTGGAGACACAGAATGGGCCACCCTCGAGGGAATAGTTGACGAAGAACTATCTTCAGACAGAAACTTGGCTACGCCACATTTCTCTATTCTGGAAGCGACGGTAGAAAAAGTACTAATTGCAATAAACATTAAACAGTGATAAGGAGTCAATTATTTTAAGTAGCTCAGTAAATACTCCAGTGCCATCCCCATTACAAGACTTTGAAATCTCAATACAAAGCCAAACTGAAGATAATAAGCAACATTAGAAGTTCGTTTTCTCCATTGACACCGCTACCGACTGAATCCGGGAAACTACCTACACCTATCAGTAGTCCAGGCCCCATAGCTAGCGTTAGCTCTCTTATAACAGTATCAGAGTGTGATTCGCCGAGCTCGACCATTTCATTAAACCAAAAGAGAAGGTCTACATTCAAAGCAAACCCAGGAAAAAAAGAAAAAGATGTGTCGTTCTACGTGCAAATTAAAATGTTACGATAAATTTGATACCGACACCCGGCAAAGAATATTAACCAATTTTCGGAAATTAGGGGTGCATACTCAGCAGTGGGAACATGTAGACAAATTTACCGAAAGGCAACCAAAAAAGTAAGAGAAAGTAGTTGTAAACTTTATCTGAATAATAACTTATCCTTCAAAAAAATGTTTTCCTTGTACAAAGAATGGGATCAGCTGCCAAACTATAAAAGTAAATCTGTCACACTACGTCAGTACTAACACTGATATAGTGAATGAGCACATGAACGTTGGATTCTATGTCCCAAAGAAAGACATTTGCAACAAATGTCATGCATTTTCAAATGAGGCAAACCCGACTGAAGAACAAATAAGTGCCCAATCTCAGCATATAGAAAATAAAAAAATTGCAAGAAAATTTAAAGCAGATGACAAAATAGTAGCTCAAAATTCACCCGAAGTTGTTTGTGGTACATTTGACTTTTAATATTGAATTGTCCACTTGGAAATGTTGGACTTGCTGTATTCTAATATAAGCGAAAATTTTTGTAATATGGAACAAAGTCAAAGAGGTCAGGGTAGAAAAAAATGCATCTTTTCTTTAAATACTATTTAAAGGGCGAGCAAGTTTGCTTAAACACAGTTATCACTACTAGAAGAAGTGGGAAAATAATGAATGATGACGCTGAACTTATGATGGCATATGGTAACCTGCTGACTGTTACAGATGCAAAATATAAAGATCTTATTTCTTTATGTCAATCGGGGGTGATATCTATCACCTAAAGAATATTAAAAAAAAAATTAACCATTAATTACAGTACAGTATTGGTGATAATGTTGACGATTCTAATTAGAATATTATATGCTTACTTATATTTCATATTTTGTTGGAAGTTAGTGAGCCAAAGAGGTATTTCGTTTTTTTTTCTCATATAAGTAAGTAAGATTCATTCATTCGTGCAATAAAGAGTTTTTGAAAAGTTTTTTGTTTAGTAATTTAAAGCGTTTGGTTACATTTATGTTGTATGTTACGAGTTTTCTTATAATAATTTTTATTTATTTACTACATCTGTAGTTTGTTGAGAACTGTTTTGATTTTCACTAGCCATTACTAAGCAGTAATTATAAAATAATAAGCTGTGATGATAACAGTGATTTAAAAGTCTGACTTCTAAAAATAAAAAAATGATTTTCCGAATAAAGTTTTCAATTAACAAAACAATACTGATTTTATTTAAGTACTCATACTAAAAAACGTCTCAAAAAATTATGCGTTTATATTGAAACGGGTAAAATAGCTATAATAGAGATATTTTTTGTGGCGTAGACCATCTACACTACCAGTTACGTTAGCTACCGCAGTACTGCTGTCGAAGTAAATAATCGAAACTACCATTTTGGATAAGACCTTTAAAAATAATTCCGGCGTAAAAAATCGAAATTGGCAGTTTCGATACATGTAATTCTCTTTATCACGACGTATATGCTATCGAAACTCAAATTTCCAGAAAACTATTATAATTTTCCTGAAAATAAAAATCCCGCAAGATAAATACTTACATTATTAGTTATTATGGATATATGAAGTCAATGTAATATTTATATTTTCGGAATTATACCATAAACCAACTTCAAAACGCTATACTGAAAAGTGCAGAAATTGACTTTCGATGATTTACGTAGGGGCCATCGAAATATTAATATTAATATTTTTTTAGACGACCCGATGGCCTAGTGATTAGAGAACCTGACTACGCAGCTTGAGGTCCCGGGTTCGATTCCCGTGTCGGGGCAGATATTTGTACGAATGTTTGTTCTCGGGTCTTGGGTGTTTAATATGTATTTAAGTATGTATCTATCTATATAAGTATGTCTATCCGTTGCTATACCCATAACACAAGCTATGCTTAGCTTACTTTGGGACTAGGTCAATTGGTGTGAATTGTCCCATGATATTTATTTATTTTATTTATTAATACTTAGTAGGCAAGGCAAGTAAGATGAAAGACAAAAGTTTCTCAGTTAAGTAGTTTATTTTCAATAATTTGATTACTTTTTAGACGTTTAAGGGCCGATTTTTCTATCCCCAGATAAAAGTATCTGTCAGATAAATGTAAGCTCTGTCCTTTTTAGGCCATATTCAGATGACCTGCGTTTTGATAACGCGCGTTTACAACTACATAAGTAAGCACATTTTGTTCTGGCCGTACACATGATAACGCGCCTTGGCCAGAACGAAATGTAACGCGCGTTATCTAAACGCGCGTTGAGCGCTTGCCATCTGTACATGGCCTCAGGGTTCCGTACCTCAAAAGGAAAAAAACGGAACCTTATAATCACTTTGTTGTCCGTCTGTCTGTCTGTCAAGGCCCCTTTTTCTCTTTTTAACTTAGTATCACAGACAATGTGACATAGGTACATAAATCTAACTTAAGCAAGAATACAATTATTTCACAATATTACCTATTTATTTTATCTTATCATTAACTTGGTATACACGGTCCTTGTGTCAGGAGATGGTTGGGTAAAGTAGATCAGAATTTTCGATTCAAAATTTAGTATGTTGTGCATTACGTGGGATGACCTTTGGCGATGCGGGTAGGGTTGCCATCTCTAAAAATCAAAAAGCCGAACTTACCCGGAAAAAAAGCCGGACTTTTGGGTCCCAAAGCCGGACATTAAGAAAAATTAGGGATTTTTGAGTGTGTGTATGTGTCCGTCCGATGCGGGCGGGGGCGGCGTGGCAAGACTGGGCAAGGCCGTGCGCGCGCGCAGTGCGATAGCAATAAAAAGCCTAACGAAAGCCGGACGGCGCGATGCGCGGGCGGAAGACAGTTTGCTCTCCGCTCGCCCTTGTCCGCTCGGGCGCTCGTCCGCCCATCGTCGTACGAATCGCCACTCTGACAAAATGCCTGACAAAAGCCGGACAGGCCGAACACGCACATATTTGGCCGGACGCGACCGCAAAAAGCCAAACATGTCCGGCATAAGCCGGACACCTGGCAACCCTAGATGCGGGGCCTCTATAGAGGCCTATAGGCAGTTGCCTAATCTGCCTAGTTAATCCAGCCCTGTGTGGGCAGACGGGTATGTATTACAATACCGAAGTACGAAAGAAAACCGTAAACTTTTCAGAATTTATTAAAACGGCATCATACAGAACCCATTAGGTTAGGTTAGGTTTGTTTTATAACAACGTTAGGTTAGGTTTGTTTTGTTTTAAACGGTTTCAGAAATAAATCGTGTCGGTCTTTTGACCCATTGCATTCGATGTTTCATACTTCGGTATTGTAATACATACCCACTTTGACTTTCGTTTGACAAATGTCTTTTACTTCCTGTTTAAAGTCATCTGAGTGTCCACCAATCTGGGTCAGCTTGCCAGGTACTGATTCACTAAATAGGCAACGGACCCCAATGTACAAGATTCCTTCCATTATTTAAGATAGGGGGCAAACGAGCAGGCTGGTCATTTCATTTCACGTAAAGAGTTTATAAACGTTTTCGCTCAATGACATGAGAGGAAAAAGAAGTTTAGACACGCGGCCAGTAACAATTATAGTTATTAATACACAAGCAAACTCCTTTCCTATTCATTAGCGTTGAGACACGTTCGCAAAGATCGAGTTTGTCATCATGACATACATCACCCAATGATCACTGTCGCAGAAGATAAACAAATTGATTCATTTTGATATGGTTCTACAGTGGCCTAGGAATCAAATTGGTTGACTGCACCTACCGCGCGAGGTCTAGTTATTTAGTTAAGCGATAGTAGAGTTACATAACATATCAATTTAGTAATTTATTGAATCAGGCGTTACTTTGCGGAGGTCCATATTAATGAACTAAAACAATTACTTTGCTCACCCGCGACCTTACAATAGTTACGTTTATGCAAGAAATGTGCGTTCATGCAGTTCCTCCACCTCCACACTGTACGAACACACACAAATCACATAAACCCAACCATCACCACCACCAAGCTACACTGACGCGTTTCGAACCCAACCAGAGCTCATCTTCAGAGTTACCACAACCGTATGCTATGCTACCAAACGTTAAACGTTTAACGTTTGGTAGCATAGCATACGGTTGTGGTAACTCTGAAGATGAGCTCTGGTTGGGTTCGAAACGCGTCAGTGTAGCTTGGTGGTGGTGATGGTTGGGTTTATGTGATTTGTGTGTGTTCGTACAGTGTGGAGGTGGAGGAACTGCATGAACGCACATTTCTTGCATAAACGTAACTATTGTAAGGTCGCGGGTGAGCAAAGTAATTGTTTTAGTTCATTATCAATTTAGTATTAGATATTTTCGAAAAAAAAACTCATCACAGCCTATATTATGCACATGCACAGCCTATGCCTATATTATCTGCAGGGGACAGAGAGACGGACAACCCGCGGGACGACAAAGGGGCCCAGAGGGGTGCGGGCGGATAGCGCGCCTCGTGTGCCCGCCGCCTCGACTCGAGTAGGATTTTGTGACTCGAGTCACTCGAGTAATTTTACTACGTCACTCGAGTTGTACTCGAATTTCCGAGTCACTCGAGTAAACTACTTATACTCCTTAATACTCGAGTAAGAATTTATCACTTGAGCTGATTTTGATTAGATTAGATTAAGAATTTTTAAATACCTTTATAAATATTACATACGTACCTTATTTATGTCATTAATCAACGAAGAAAAATAAAATGACTTGCCGAATCTCCTTAAAATCTAATCGGCGCACCGAGTTGACTCGGTAACTCGAGTGCAAACAAACTCGAGTCAAATTTTTTTTCACTCTAATACGAGTTCAACAAATTCACTCGAGTCACTCGAGTATAAAAAACGGCTCGAGTCGCATCACTACCCCAGCCCCTGTACCGCGCGGCAAGGACTCATTTAAACGGTTTAGCTATAGTATATAGTAGATTATTGTAGAGTTTTTTACCCTATACAACCAGATTCTTCTGTGTTTCGCGTGAATAAATAATATACTTTATGTATTTTAGTCTATTAAACAATCTTCGTCTTGCAAATCCTGTGGAACTCAAGTTCTGGCAGCACGTAGTCTTTGGTCAGATCCTTGAAGACTTGAAGGTTGCAGAACGGGTCTGGACAGCCGAGGATGCGAAGATGGGACGCTATGCACTGCCCAGCCTGCTCCAAATATACGGGCTGAAAAAAAAAAACAGTTAACAATCATCATGATCATAAGCCTCCCAAATAGATCGCTCCCGTGCTACCCGCATCCAACGCGATCCCGCAACCTTAACCAGGTCGTCGCTCCATCTTGTTGGAGTTTACAATACAATAAGCAGAATAAAGTAACTTACTTACTTACTAAGTACAATACGATACTACAATAATTACTACATAGTACAATAATTTACGTACCAGGACACTATACTCTCCACCCTTCGACTTGTATAGTTCTAGCGCAAATAGCGAGCCGTAAGCCGGCATGATGCGCTCATCACCCTCGACCCTGGACGCAGCCATCAGCCCGCCCATATTGTAGTCGTGGGCCGAGAACATATGCAGCTTCTTCACCTTCCGACCTGATGTTGCAGCATCAGCTGCCTCCAGGAACTTGTGCAGGAGTACGCCTGGGGAAGATCGGATTTTACAAATAAGCATTCTATGCAAAATAAACATTAATAAATAAATAAATAAATAAATAAATATTAGGGGACAATCTTACACAAATCGACCTAGTCCCAAACTAAGCAAAGCTTGTACTATGGGTACTAGACGACGATAAACATACTTATATAGATAAATAAATACTTAAATACATAGAAAACATCCATAACTCAGGAACAAATATTCGTGCTCATCACACAAATAAATAAATGCCCTTACCGGGATTCGAACCCAGGACCTCATGCTTCGTAGGCAGGGTCACTATCAACTAGGCTCAAGCGGTCGTTAAACATTCATACGATCACGCCTCCTTCTCAGCAAAGGGGTAAGCAGAGGCTATATTTGTTTCCACCAGCCACGATCCTAGGATAAATCTTTCGCTTCCATAATACTTATTAGTCTTTTCATACATGGTCGCTTGTTTCGGGTATTGTGCGCTTATAACAAGCCTAGTTGTAGCCTAGTTGGTAGTGACCCTGCCTACGAAGCAAGAGGTCCTGGGTTCAAATCCCGGTAAGGGCATTTATTTGTGTGATGAGCACGAATATTTGTTCCTGTATTTAAGTATTTATTTATCTACATAAGTATGTTTATCCGTTGCTTAGTACCCATAACACAAGCTTTGCTAAGCTTACTTTGGGACTAGGTCAATTGGTGTGAATTGTCCCATGATATTTATTTTTTATTTATTTATTTATTCTTCCATTATTTATGTGATCTCATGTACCTAAGTGAATTGTACAAGTTCTTTATGAGATTAAGGGGCTGTTTCACCACCCATTGATTAATTTTACCTGACGGATAAATGTGATGCCGCCTCCGTCTATTCGAACAAAACAAACAGAGACGGCATCACATTTATCCGTCAAATAAATTTGACCAATGGATGGATCTTAAACCTTAAATTAAAATATGCCCCTATTTTACGGATAGATCGTTATTAATGAAAAGTTTAAGTATTAAAGCCGCGAAATGCGGCAGTTGGACTTACGACTCAAATAAATTAATATTTACCCCCGCCAAGTTTTTTCATCTCGTCAGTCTTGAAGAACAGCCGGTAAGCCAGGAGAGAAGCCTCGTTCAGCTGCGGGAGGATGGGCTTCGACCATTCCGGGATATCCAGACCGAGGCTAAGCTGAAACATAAATAATTACTTCAGCCTCACGAAGTTACGTGGGTCATTTTCAAATTGTGCACACCTGTGCCAATTTAAAGAAGTTGTAACCGTTTACATTGTCTAATTATTTTCTGCGGTATTTATTGATGATTTGCAATCAGCTATAAATCTCCGATAATTATTGATTATCGGAATGGAAAAAACATGCTTAGTATTTATGTAATATTTAAAAGAATGCATGGTAACAGTGTGGTAGCTCCATACAAATAGTAACAGAGCGTGTTCTGCTCAAAATTTGAAAATGGCCCACGTAGAGCGGGCGCTCGAAGGTAGTTGAGTATGCAAAATGTGAGGACCGCATTCCACCAATGGATTTGAGTTATGATGAAGTCAGTTAAAAAGGACAAAGATTAATAATGTGGATCTTGCCCGTCAATTTTTTGGTCCACTTTTTTTTTACCCCCTATTTTTACCAATAATCAAATCAAATCAAATAATCAATCAATAAATAATAATAATAATAATAATAATAATTGCTGACAGATCGATCGAAACGCCAGGCAGTGCTCGTCGACATCACCATCCCCCATGACGAGAACCTCGTGAAAGCTGAGAAGGACAAAGCCAGCAAGTACCTTGACCTAGCTCACGAGATAACCGCCATGTGGGATGTTGATTCGACGATCATTGTCCCGATAGTCGTTTCTGCGAACGGGCTGATAGCGAAGAGTCTCGACCAACACCTCAAGAGACTCTCGCTAGATGGCTGGATCAAGGGTCAGATACAGAAGGCGGTACTCCTGGACACTGCGCGGATAGTCAGGAGGTTCCTCTCTCTGTCGCCCTAACCACCGATAGCTTAGGCCCCGCCTCGCTGCCGGTGGCACCCCTAGGTTAGGTTTTTATAATGATTTTATGATTTGTATGTATAGTTTTATATTTTACTTTTTGTATAATTATTGTAAAAATCTAACCTAAGAAAAAAATATAAATAAAGAGAATAATAATAATAATAATTAATCATGATTTATATATTAAATTTACTATCTACTCGTATTGTATAATTAGGCTAATTACGCGTGAGCAACTCAGTCTTTCGCTAACCGAGGCCACGCAAAATCCTTAAAATTAGGATTAGGGACTCGTTTTGCATATTTTATGAAATGTTCTTTGCTTGAAATAAACAGCTTAAATTAAATTTAATTTTTTTTTACCCCATATTTTTTTTCTAGTCTAACTTGATAGTGTGGGGTATCGTTGGATAGGTCTCTTAAAATAATTACGAGGTTGTGAAGACGATTTTTCGATACGGTGATTCGTTTGCGAAATATTCAACTTCAAAGTTAATTTTTTTGTTAAAATCGAGCGTCCCCCTCCCCCTCTAAAAGCTAAATTGGTTTGAAAAATTTGAAAAAATCATGATGGAAGTAAATATATCAAATTTACAAGAAAAACTATAACGGCTAATTTGTCTTGAGAATTAGTAGTATGAGAATTATTAGTAGTATAGCAGCCTGACCTATTGGCGCTAGAGGCAGTTGAGTAAGCAAAATGTGAGGACCGAATTCCACCAATGGATTCGAGTTCTTTCCAGTCAATTTTTTAGTCCATTTTTTTTTACCTCTCTAACATATATCTATAAAGTTAGACGAGAAAAAAAATAGGGAATTTAAAAAAATGGACCAAAAAATTGACGGGCAAGATCCACGTTATTAATCTTTGTCCTTTTTAACTGACTTCATCATAACTCAAATCCATTGGTGGAATGCGGTCCTCACATTTTGCATACTCAACTACCTCTAGCGCCTGCACTATAGGTCAGGCTGCTATTTACTCTTAAAGTACTACTAATTCTCAAGACAAATTAGCCGTTATAGTTTTTCTTGTAAATTTAATATATTTACTTCCATCATGATTTTTTTCAAAATTTTCAAACCAGCTGTTTAGCTTTTAGAGGGGCAGGGGGACGCTCGATTTTAACAAAAAAGTTAACATTGAAGTTGAATATTTCGCAAACGAATCACCGTATCGAAAAATCGTCTTCACAACCTCGTAATTGTTTTAAGAGACTTATCCAACAAACAAAAGATCCTTACGGGTCGAAGTGTATCCGCTAGGACCCCTATTAGTAAGATAAGTTAGACGAGAACAAAAAATAAGGGGTAAAAATAGGGGGTAAAAAAAAAGTGGACCAAAAAATTGACGGGCAAGATCCACATTATTAATCTTTGACCTTTTCTTAACTCAAATCCATTGGTGGAATGCGGTCCTCACATTTTGCATACTCAACTACCTCTAGCGCCTGCACTAACGTCTGAGTCCAACGGAAACTTTGCAGTTTCGAGGAATACGAGTAAAGAACAATCTTTGTGTTAGCCAGGAATAATGTGGTATCGTTGGTAAAAGCCCAGAGCGTGAGCTTTACGGTGAAGGCAAATATTGTGAAAGCCATCCTTACGATCTTTTAATGAAGAAAGAAAGAAAAACATTTATTCGTGACATTTTTAAAAAGAAAATGGAAACCGAGACAAATATTGTTACGAAATGGTCCCAACGGAGCATAATGTCAACCTTGCAGTCGACGCTGATCTTCCGTTGGAACCATTTGAACCTCAGTTTAACATTAACACGAACAATAAACTCGACAACTAAATTTTATCACAAAACACAAACCTAATAATTTACAACACAACATAAAAATATACCTTAATTACAAAGGAAAAGAAAAACAATATGCACAATAGTGTCTGTATAGGCCTATTGCCTTTGCCAATTATAGGTTAAAAAAAAACATAGATGTTCATTCATTATAATGTCGTGGGGTTTACTCCATCGGACCATCTGAATCGTGACCCACTGTGGAATGTTTTCGTACTGTGACCAAACTTTAAGATTCTAAGGAGCTGTTTCACCACCCATTGATTAATTTTAACTGACGGATAAATATGACGCTGTCTCCGTTTATTCGAACAAAACAAACAGAGACGGCATCACATTTATCCGTCAAATAAATTTGATCAATGGATGGTGAAACAGGGGGTAAATGTTTCTCGTTGAGATATTTCTACCGTTGGCGTAGAATCATAACACAAGTTATCGTAAGGAGTTTTTCGAAAACAATGAATTTCCCAAAAAAAAGCAGTTATTATTTATTTTATTAGCAGTACGGCTGCTCACCGAATCTAAAATTATTTAAAAGCGAAAAAGTTAAGAAAAAGTTAAGAAGAAGTTAAGAATTTCGGGGGAGTCGGTTGGATGCGACGTGGTTCAATTGGTAGAACACCCGTTGGGGCGCATACCCAGGAGACGTGGGTTCGAATCCCACCGGCGCACCCGAAAAACTTTTTCGCTTTTAAATAAAAAAAACAGTTGTTGTACTCTTGGCTGACTTCGATTTATTACTGCATCCATCGACAAGATAGAAAAATATTGTAAGAATTCATCAAGCATCATCATCATCAATTATCGGTGGAGTAATTTCCAGCTTATTCTACATTCCGCTCTTTCCTTCACTTCTTTATCATTTTATTAATTTATTTCTATATAGGTAAGTGGTTTATTATAGTATATTTGTGTATCGTTCCGTGAGTCACAGACGGTTCTGACAGAAAATCAGCGCTGCGGGCGTCTAACGCCTCAGCATAATGCTGAGTCAGCGACCGTTTCACTTTTGCGGGGACACACACGCAGAGCTGTGTATAATGTACATGTTTATTACTCCATTGTTTGTTATCTTTGTTTTTTTTTGTGTGAAATTGTGTGTACTTTCTAGTATATGTGTGTCTTGCAAAAGTGAATAAATGTCATCTTTCTTTTTTTTTTTTCTTTAAATAATGAAACTTTTTTTTTATTTGCTCCATATATGTCCTTCTTGGTCTTCCCCTTTTCCTTTACCCTTCTGTCTTTCCTTCTATTACAGTCTTAATGTAATAATCATCGAGCATATATACCTGGCTTTTAAACAAGTCGTGTAGTGTCTCAAACAGAACGGGATCCTCTGTGAAATTGCGTCCAGTTTCACCCTTCAGGAGCGGGACGAGGTCTGCGTATGGCGCGAACTCCGCGTTCCAAGCCGCCATCTTGGCATCCGCCATTAAAGACTTAAAGTGGGCGCAGTTGGAGTAGTAGCGTAACTGAAATAAAAAAAGGTAATAGGGGTAAATAAGATTATCCTTACTTCCTCACTAATATAAACGCGGAAACTCTGTACCCGATCTGTCTATGTGTGGAACCTCTTCGCCGCTTTAGACGAAACTTGGTATGGAAATAGTTTAAGACCATAGGAAGGCCATAGCATAGTTTTGTCGCAGAAAATTGCGTGGTTTCCCTGGGATAGCGATGGACAAATTCTTCGCAGACGGAGTCGTGGGCAGTAGCTAGTATCCATAATATATTTAATATTATAAATGTGAAAGTGTGTCTGTTTCTTTGTCCGTCTTTAAAGTCGAAATTGAGCGATTGCCTTGATTTTTTATATGGACATAGTTGAATGGCTGGAGAGTGACATAGGCTACTTTTTACCACGGGAAAATATCTCATTCCCACGGGAAAACACGTTTTAATCTACTTCAGCGGGGGCGAAGCCGCGGGCATCAGCTAGTAATATTATAAATGTGAAAGTGTGTTTGTTTGTTTGTCCTTCTTTAACGTCGAAACTCAGCGACGGATTGCCCTGATTTTTTATGGATATAGTTGTAGGCTAGTTTATATATCATTAATATCTCATTCCCACGGGAAAACAAGTTTTGTTTGTATGAAATCCCTTAATTGTGTACAACGACCGCTTTAGCCTAGTTGGTAGTGACCCTGCCTACGAAGCAAGAGGTCCTGGGTTCGAATCTCGGTAAGGGCATTTATTTGTGTGATGCGCACGAATATTTGTTCCCGAGTTATGGATGTTTTCTATGTATTTAAGTATTTATTTATGTATATAAGTATGTTTATCGTCGTCTAGTACCCATAGTACAAGCTTTGCTTAGTTTGGGACTAGGTCGATTTGTGTGAGATTGTCCCCTAATATTTATTTATTATTTATTTATTTATTTATTTATTTTAAAACGACTCTACCTACCTACCTTTAAATGATATTATTTATAGGTACGTTGCTGATTTTGTGGAGTCATTTTAATAAACAACATCGTTCACCAAAGACGCAAGAAAACACCATTTGTTCAAACACTCCTCATGATTTACGTTCGATAAGTCTTTATGTTTTATTGCGTGACGCATGATGCGACTACAAAAAAATCGATACGGCCAAAGTTACAAAAATATGTATACACGACCTTAATGTTAAGTCAATAAAGGTGTGTATACATATCTTTGTAACTTTGGCGGTATCGATCTTTTTGTAGTCGACTGTACATTAAATTTACTTGGTTGTATGTAACATTTGAAACAATATAAAACTACTAACAATCGCTTATATACTCTGATAAAAGTTTAAAAAAAGCGGTCAAAGGCGAGTCGGACACTGTACATGAATTTTATTCATAATGTGTCTCTACCGGATCGAACACCGGACCTCAAGCTTCGTAGTCAGGTCCTCTAACCACTGGGCTATCCGGTCGTTATCAAATCAAAGCTAACAAACAACCAACAGCATCAACTAATCATTCAATTACAGTTTGAAAACAGCAATCTAACAATGACAGGGTAAATTAATTCTCAAATGGAAACGGAAGAAACGCTGCTCACATTCATTAGGTTTGTAATTTGACATAATTTCATTTTATACTTATTTTATACCCCTGAGATACGGCCGGTTTGGTAAACAGGGAAAAATCGCGGGAAAAACATACGCCCTATTCATTGTTCGATGATTGACATAGGAATAAATGAAAAATGTAGAGCTGGGTTTGTATAGTCGCGTAATGAAAATATTACGCCCTTTACTAATAAATCCTGATGCACAATTTATTCAATTAGGCGTTACTTTGCGGAGGTCCATATTAATGAACTGAAACAATTACTTAATTTGAAGCTTGAGGTCCCGGGTTCGATTCCCGCGTCGGGGCAGATATTTGTATGAATAATACGAATATTTGTTCTCGGGTCTTGGGTGTTTAATATGTATTTAAGTATGTATCTATCTATATAAGTATGTTTATCCGTTGCCTAGTACCCATAACACAAGCTATGCTTAGCTTACTTTGGGACTAGGTCAATTGGTGTGGATTGTCCCGTGATATTTTTTTTAATTACTTTGCGCACCCGCGACCTTACGATAGTTACGTTTATTAAGAAATACGTGTTCATGCAGTTACTCCACCTCCACACTGTACGGACACACACAAATCACACAAACCGAATCACCACCACCAAACTACACTGACGCGTTTCGAACACAACCAGAGCTCAGACATCTTCAGCAACCGTACGCTATGCTACCAAATGTTACTAACATACTTTTATCTAACTTTTAACCTAAAATTGCTAAAAGTAGCAGTATATTTAGTAAATATAGCGTTTCGTGCGCTCTTCAGGCGAGATGTGTGTGTGTGTGTGTATGTTATCATTTTTGGATAATGCGGGTGTGCTTGATCGCCACACCAACCCAAGCTTAAGCTACCTAAGTTAGATGATTAAATTCTTACATAGTCTTCTTCCAACGGCACTGTGGTATACGGCACCGGCTGCCATACTTTCCCGATGCCTTCATCCCACTGCTGCTCTATCTCCGGAGGGTATGCTGCTGCCATGGCCATCAGGGCCGTCATCTTCGTCCGCTCCTTGTCCGTTGAGCGAACCGCCAGCTCGTCCTGAAGGTACAGGGCTGAGAGGATATTGTGACCCTGGATGCCGTAGCGCTGGCGGAGGAACTTTCCAATTTGGTACGCGCGGCGTTTTCCCGTCTGGAAATTAAGTTATACAGAGTTTTAGAAATCAAAGCTCCCTTAAAAATTAGATGATCCGGTGGGAATTGAGTTGTACAGTCAAATACGAGTCATAAATACGAGTAGTGCAGTCAGAATACGAAAACCTTCGTGAGTTATTTTTAACCCCCGTCATAAAAAGAGGGGTGTTATAAGTTTGACCGCTATGTGTGTGTGTGTGTGTGTGTGTGTGTGTGTGTGTGTGTGTGTGAGTCTGTCTGTCTGTGGCATCATAACTCTGAAACCGGAGAACCGATTTGGATGCGGTTTTTTTATTTGAAAGCAGGTTTCTTGGCGATGGTTCTTAGACATGTTTCATTAAAATTGGTTCAGCCGTTTCAAAGTTATCAGCTGCGGAAAGGATCTTAGACTTAATTGCGTTGAAGGTTTTTAAAAAATTTAATTTATTGTTATAGTTATTCTATTCCTATAACAAGTGATAGACTGTTAGTACCTTTTGAATAATAGGAAACGTCAATGCGATATTCTGTTTTGTTTGATATAAAATGTTGACAGAACTGACAATTGCCGTGGTGAAAACAAATGTCATCTTTAAGGTGACGAACCTTTTCTTATGCCGACTGTACCTTACTTACACGTCAAAAATGTCTATACACCTCTATGTCGCTAATCATAAGGTTTATTTATTTATTTATTTATTTCACTGTAAAATTATGTACATTTTAAAAGATGTTAAGATACATTTATAAGTCGGTCCATGACGCCCTGCAAGGGCACACAATAATACTTAAAACTAAATATTTCATTAAGTATGTCATATTTGGTGTTTATATTTAACGCGATGGCTGTATAGATATTATAAGATATAAGCCCTCGAACGTACGGTGCCACATCGCTGCCATATGCATCAACCTGAGTAATTGGTATATACGGTGAAATTACATATCCACTCGTATATTTCTAATTTAAAAAAATCCTTATTTCGAAAAGTGAAATTATCCGAATTCCTTAATTGCTAGCTTTACTGACTTCTGCGCAATCGACTCGTGAATGGACCGAATGTGCTAGATGCATTTTTTAGTGGTCGAATTTTTAGTGGTGGCCTTCTCAATCAAACCGGTTTGGGCACGTTTGGATAGTTTCAAAGTCTATAAAAGGACATAGAAACAAGTTTTGCACACTCGCCGCGTATGCAGTACTACAAATGTTTTACCGTGAGTGTAAAAGGGGCATAAGAATGTTATCAATAACAATAATAACACAAGCTATGCTTAGCTTACTTTGGGACTAGGTCAATTGGTGTGAATTGTCCCGTGATATTTATTTATTTATTTATTTATTTAATAATAAGTATAACGTAATGTGCGTAGAACGTAGATGATACTGTTGAGATGATTTCGTTTAAATTTCATCATCAGGTATACTTATCAATTTTATAACTATCATTGTCACGTGTGATATAAATATTGTTTGATATTCTTATTGAATTTTGACACTGACCGATAAAATTTTAAGATAACAGAAAGTGATTTAAGCATGACTATTTAGTTCATCAATAAAACACGTCGTTTCATCACTTAAACTGCATTTAATATGAAATCTGTGTTGTGAATTCGATTTACATCTTTAGGGATGTAAGTAAATTTAAAAATCGAATGGTGCTCCTTTGTATTCACGAACTGGTAAACAAGGAGATTGTAAATGCGTAATACTTACCTCCAAACCACCATGCTGGCATAATGCTGCTGGCCAGTTCTGGCTGAATGTGCCAAAGCCAAAGAGCGCGAGGCCATTAAAAAAAACAAAAGACGGTTTGGCGCGGTAAATTGTCTTCCGCACTGTTTTAGAAATTGCGTATACATTTTTAACATGACTGTTTTTCTTTATTTCCTTTCCTCGCATTTGTGATGAAAAGAAGAGTGTTCAAGTCGAGAGTAACTGATCAATTACACCCGTGAACTATAAGTACCCTCGCTCGCTTTGCTCGCTCGTGCGCCTAAATATCTTGGGTATAATAATTGATCACTTACGACCCTTGTTTATCAATCTACTATTTAGTAGTCTAAAACCTTATTCGTATTAAATTAAGTATTGGATTTCAAATAAAAATGGCACGCTTATTATCTAACGCGCTCGTCACCGTCTTATATGTTTCTGTCAAACTATATAAAATGGTGACAGAAAGAGACGGTAAATGCGATAGCAAGCACCCGCGCTTTAGACCTTGTTTAGACCCGCGTTTTATATATGTACATTATTATTTATTATTGTCTTAGAACCTTCCTTACGTTAGTCAACCCCTCCAGCCCTTCTATGTACGTGATGTTTTTCAGCCTTTCAGCCTGACTGGAAAGTGACAGCTCGTCAGAATCAGGTGACCTGTCGCCATGACGGTTGACCTAAAAAAAAAGAAATAACTATCAATTTATTGTGAAATACCAGTATCATTATCATTTACCAAATACCAGTACTTATCAACAATAGTTACCAGTATAGAGCTATAGAGTTAAAAATAAGATTAACAACTACCGGCATTAAAATTTCTATCTTTAAAATCCCCCCATATTTTTACCCGACTGTCGAAGGAGGGTTATGTTTTTCGATCGTATGTAAGTATTTATGTATGTATGTGTGTATGTATCATTCTTAGGCACGCTCTGCAGCCTAAACGGCTCAATGGATTTTGAAGTGTGCGGTGTCATTAGATTCGTCCTCAGTTCCGAGAGTGACATAGGGTTTTAAACATGAAACTACCGTGAGACTCACTCATAGTGAAAATAAACGGATCACACGTCTTAAAACGAGTTTAACTCGACATGTTTCGGGCTAATAAAAAAAGTGATGAAATAATAAAAGTGATGATGAAAACGGGGGTAGTTGTGTGTCGCTGTCAGTTGCGTCGAGTAGCCGAGCGACCAGAGCGGTAGCGCGCAGTGCAAGTTTGGCAGCCGCCGTGGCGTGCGACTCCGAGAGGAAGGGCTACGGATTAGCCCGAAACATGTCGAGTTAAACTCGTTTTAGGACGTGAGTGATCCGTTTATTTTCACTATAAGTGACATAGGGTGATTATTTTCCCGTAAATTCCCAAGGTAACGGGATTTGTACAGGCGGGTTTTTTTCATCTAATATTGAAATTAAAATTATTAATAAAGCGCTGTGTTGCCATAAAATCAAATTTATATCATTACCTACACAAGCACGTACTTTTAATTATTTAATGACGTTCTCATTATATAAAATAATGATAATTATCTTTTGTTACACGTAATTACTGTTGTTTTTCATTGTATCACGATCCCTGGACGAATCCGCACGTGCCATCGATAACCCCTTCATTCAAGATAAGATACCTACTATGACGTGAATTACTAAACGGTATAATTAAAATAATTTGACATACATCCTATATCTGTCTTGATCATGCACGTGAGTTTTTTATTAGAGATAAAAAGCATAGCCAAGTAACAAACGACTGACCTATAGGTTTTAAACTAAATACAAACTGAAATATAGATGCACAGAAAAAACCCCAGAAAAAAGACCAATGCTGGGAATCGAACCCAGGTCCTCAACATTCCATGCTGCGTGCTTACCCCTACACCATCACTGGTCTAGAGGTTAGCGACGAATCTTTCCCATACATCGTACATTTCAGTCTGTTATAATTGTTTGTATTTAGTTTGAAATATATGGTTTCACGGGATGACCGTAAAAGTAATAAAAAAATGAAGTTGAAAAAATAAATACAAAAAGATACTTTATACCTTACTTGTTGACCTATAGGTATTGCTGTTTGATAATAAAATAGTACAGTAAATAATGTTATGCTTGCGGTTGTATTACGCGTTTTCGGTGTAGCTCTTATATTATTTTTTTACTGGGCAACAGCAAATTATGTCAACTGATTATTATTTTTCGAACACTTATACTTTTTTCACATATAACAGCGAGTTACATATAATAAATCTGTAACAAGTCGGTGTCTGTTCATTGAAGATATTTGAGAAAAACTGTCACTAGGGCTATTTATTAGCGCAATAGAACCCAAAACAATGATTTTTAGAATTATTGTCTGTTTGTCTGTTTGTCTGTGCGTTTGTGCGCGCTAATCTCAGAAACGGCTTAACCTAGAAGGATGCGGTTTTCACTGATATGTTGGTATTTTCTTGGATTAACATTTAGTGTTTGTTTCATTTGAATCGGTTCACAAATAAGAAAGATACGTCTATTTTAAGAATTTATAGAACAGGTTTTTTGTTTGAACGCGCTAATCTCAGGAACTACTGCTCCGATTTGAATAATTCTTTCAGTGTTAGATAGCACATTTATCGAGGAAGGCTATAGGTTATATATTATCACGCTAACACCAATAGGAGCGGAGCGGAGCGGAAGAATGTTTCCAAATCGGGGGTTTTGGAAGTAAAACGTCTATATCTCGGGAACTGCTGCTCCGATTTGGAAAATTCTTTCAGTGTTAGATAGCCCAGTTAGATAGGGTGGGTTGGGAGCGGTTGGGGGGCGGGTTGAGAGCGGGTTGGGGGCGGCTTGAGAGCGGGTTGGGGGCGGGTTGGGAGCGGGTGGGGGGCGAGTTGGGAGCGGGTTGGGGGCGGGTTAGGAGCGGGTTGGGGGCGGGTTGAGAGCGAGTTGGGGGCGGGTTGGGAGTGGGTTGGGTACGGGTTAGGAGCGGGTTGGGGGTGGGTTGGGAGCGGGTTGGGAGCGGGTTGGGAGCGGGTTGGGGGTGGGTTGAGAGCGGGTTGGGGGCGGGTGGGGGCGAGTTGAGAGCGGGTTGGGAGCGGGTTGGGGGCGGGTTGAGAGCGGGTTGGGGCGGATTGGGAGCGGGTTGGTTTATTATGAAGTTTCACTTCTTCCGGAAGGATCTAAGGAGAGCCATAATTGATGAAAAAGCAAATTGGATAAAAAATAAGCTGCCCAAATTACTAATTCCACGCGGATGGAGTCGCGGGCAAAAGCTAGTCTATAATAATGTTATAAATGAAAAAGTAAGTCGGTCTGTTTGTCTGTTCTTCCAACACGCCCTGTCTGCACTTATTTCCAGCCAGTTGCTCGAGAACGTGTCTAGGTCATCCCACCAACTCCACCTACAATTATATAACTCATAAAAATAATGTAGTATTATGTAGTACGAGCTGCTGCCCGCGACTTCGTCTGCGAAGAATTCGTTTATCGCTATTCCGCGGGAACTATGCAATTTTCCGGGATAAAAAGTATCCTATATGTTAATCCGGGTTATAAACTATCTGTGTGCCAAATTTCATCAGAATCCGTCAAACCGTTTTAGCGTGAAAGAGTAACAAACATCCATCCATCCATACTTACAAACTTTCGCGTTTATAATATTAGTATTAGTAGGATAACGTTTAGACTAGTCTTTCAAATCTGACTTTTGCATCACACTGGTAAAACTTTCGCAATCTCCCTGCATTTAGCATTGCTGATATGATAGCACAGACGATTAATAGTTAATTATATGGGTGTTATAATACCGGATTTTTTTGCATAAGTTTTTGTATGTAGCTGATCACGGTCGGCCAGAGTGTCTCTAAAATGAAGCTAATATAAAGCGTGTAAAAAAAAAGATGAGTATTTGCGTAATGAGGGTTCTGGGGACCGAATTAAATGTGAAAAAGTGATCAAAAATTTACACCGAATTTGAAAGTGCAGTCCTCTGATACTTAGTCCAGTTCGCGGTCGCCAGTTTAGCGTCTTAGGGCTTGTTCACACTAGGTAGCGTTTATGCCGGCGGTATCTCGGCGGAGCGGGAACGCAGCTATTTCCCCCAAATTTAGGGGGTAAATAAGTGGGATGGGATTTTTTTAGGGGCGTTCTATTTTTAGGGGTATTTTTGGGGATTTTCGTCATCTTATATTTTTGTGGTGGCCTAGTGGTTTAACCTATTGCCTCTCAAGCAGAGGGTCGTAGATTCGAATCTGGGCTCGCACCTCTGAGTTTTTCGGAATTTATGTGCGAAATATTTGAAATTTACCATGAGCTTTACGGTGACGGAAAACATCGTGAGGAAACCTGCACACACCTGAGAAGAAATTCAATAGAGTGTGTGAAGTTCCCAGTCTGCACTGGGCCCGCGTGGGAACTACGGCCCAAGCCATTTCATTCTGAGAGGAGGCCTGTACCATGCAGTGGGACATTATATAGGCTGGGACGATGATGATGATGATTGTGGTGAGGGTTCCGACTGATCAACTGTCGACCTTCACAAGAGAAGAGTTTTGGCCGAAAGGTGTCGCTTACCGGCAGTTTCGTGGCCGGTTAACTAACACCGCGAAAGTGCCCACGTCACAGACTTCCCGTGCTAGTAATTAAGGTGTTAGTTAAGTATAATATAAATATGTATGTTAGTCTTTAAGGTATTTTTATATGGGCCTATGCAGCCTGAAATAAAATTATTCTATTCTATTCTATTCTATTGTGTATCAGGTTATGCATTATTGTCCCTGTGTGACAAAGACAGAAAAATACGCAGAAGAACGGACAGACAGCTTAAGAGAACCCTAAAAGATTGCAAAAAAACTTGTATAATCAAGGTTCCATCTTAAATTCATTTAAATAATAAACACTTACACGTGTTATCTAATGTCATTTAATAGATAATAATTATCTGATTTTGCATAGGTATTTAATGCTAATGTACCTTACCTACCTCGCTACTTGCATTAATACGAGATGGTATTTAACACGTTTAAACTTAAATAGTTGCGCGAAATAAGCTCAATAAGTTTAGATTTCTAAAATTTATAATTAAGTAATCCGAGAAAGGCGAATCTTTAAGTTCGTTTGTTACTTGTGTGCTCGAATATGGCTGGCAAAGCCAAACTTTGTTCTGAAGGTGCTACTTATTGCAAGGTGCGCTGCAATTGACCACTGTCATTGTATGTGTAAGTAACTAAGTATAGGTAGGTTTCAGACTGGTCTTAATAATGAGGCGTTTGGCATCCAGTTAGTCAGTTAGTTATATGTTAGTATTTATTAGCAAAAAATGTTCGACACGTGTTTTTTTTTAGGTTGTCGCTCCATCAATGCATCTTCCGGTCCGTGGACGCTAATCTAGAAACTTTCGGCCCCATCGGCCGTAAATTCTACGAGCGATGTGCCCTGCCCACTGCCACTTGAATCTGGCGATTCTTCGAGCTACGTCCGTGACTTTAGTTCTTCCGCGGATTTCATCATTTCTAACGCGATCCCGCAGAGAAACTCCGAGCATAGCCCTTTCCATCGCCCTTTGACTCAAAAGGCTTTGAGTGACTTTGAGCTTTCTTATGAATAAAAAATCATAGGACTATTGACACGAATTGACCTAGTTAGTCCCAAACTAAGCAAAGCTTGTACTGTGGGTACTAAACATACTTATATAGATAAATACATACTTAAATACATATTAAACATCCAAGACTCGAGCACAAACATTCGTATTTTTCACACAAATATCTGCCCCGACCGGGAATCGAACCCGGGAGCTCAAGCTTCGTAGTCAGGTTCTCTAACTACTGGACTGGACTTAGAGAACCCCGGGATTCGACTGGATAGTCGTCTAAATCTAGAGTCTATGAAGCCCATCGTTAGCGGCCACGTCTCAGTGCCATAAGTCTTCACTGGCCATCCACTAACAACACACACTGGTAAAAGAATTTTGACTTGAGACGCTGCGGAATATCCTAAAGTCTATTGGTGGATTTTATCTCGCTCACCGCTCTGCTGTCTCGCTCCACTAAAGGGAACAGGCGGCCTTAAAATAATAAAGTACTCACAACAAATGCTAACACCAACTCCTGGTCCTCAATGACGTCGTTGCCTATCGTGTGGCTGGCAACCTCGCACAGCGCAAACGCACATACGAGGTACAGATACTGGTGCATTTTCTGTAAACAAAACAAAAGACTGGTGTAAAGAAACAAAATACATTTATTTACAACAACATAAGACACATCATCAATATTTTTACAAAACAAAAGACAACATGAAAGCTAAAGATAGAATGCGTCATTGCGGTTGCAAATCAGACACTGGCTCAGCATAATGCTGAGGCGTTCATAGCACCCCAGCGCTGATTTTCAGCCAGCACCGTTGGTGGCAGACACCCGGACCGCTGTATAGAAAATTTGTAGTATTTTGTAGATTATAAAAGCAAATAATAATAACAAAAATACTTAAACATAATTACAGTATAAATACCTCTATTGGCCCAATGTCTTACCATATTTATCATATTTAACGACCGCTTTAGCCTAGTTGGTAGTGACCCTGCCTACGAAGCAAGAGGTCCTGGGTTCAAATCCCGGTAAGGGCATTTATTTGTGTGATGAGCACGAATATTTTTTCCTGAGTTATGGATGTTTTCTATGTATTTAAGTATTTATTTATCTATATAAGTATGTTTATCGTCGTCTAGTACCCATAGTACAAGCTTTGCTTAGTTTGGGACTAGGTCGATTTGTGTAAGATTGTCCCCTAATATTTATTTATTTATTTATTTATTTATATTTTAATTTAAGGGTCATAACATAAACATTTTGTAGTTCGCGTGTCTTCCGTTGACAGGCAAAAGTTAAGGGTCTATCTATACTAATATTATAAAGAGGAAAGATTTGATTGTTTGTTTCTTTGTTTGCATTGAATAGGCTCCGAAACTACAGGACCGATTTCAAAAATTCTTTTGCCGTTAGAAAGCTACATTATCACTGAGTGACATAGGCTACTTCTTACCGCGGGAAAATATCTTTTCCTACGGGAAAATTAATTTATCGCGGGCAAAGCTGCGCACGGAAGGCTAGTAGTCAAAATTTGTAGTCAAGTCTACAAAAAACATCGACACTGGTCAAAGACTTTTGACTTGAGACATTGCGTAAGTACATTTGGATGACAAGATAATGCGGAGCTTGCCGAACGCCCTTTGGGTAGGAAACCCTAAAAAGCTCAAAAACGAACCGACTTGAAATGAAATAGAAAATACAATACGTTTACTTTTAGTTTACCACTGACAGATTGCTTGCCTTCATTTCATTTCCAACTTTAACACCATACAAATAAAGTAGTTATTACAAAATCTGCAAACGTGGGTAACAGTATCAGGCCTCATGCATGCCATGTACTTACGCGCGATATTTACCTACCGCGGGGACCATCTCCTACGATCGAAATTTCAGTAGGTTGTCACAAGCGCGCGCCGACGCACGTTCATTCGTGTTCCACGGAAAAAATATGCCGCCTGGACTTTTATAAGTGAAAATGGTGAAACAGGGGCTAACTTTAATATGACTATACTAGAATTAATAGCTAATATAACAATTTGGAAGTTCGTATCGTGCTGTCCCTCTTACTCTTCTATAAAAAGCTATAAGCGTGAGCGGGATGGCACGATGCGAAGTTCAAAAGTTGACCGTCGTATCTAGTACAACGTTAGGGTACTGTGAGCATGGCAATGTGTTCTGCGCATTACAATAAATATCCTTTTTTGTTAGGATTCCAGAGCTAAAATGGCAAAAACAGAACCTTTATAGTTTCGCCATGACCGTCTGTCCCTTTGTCCGTCCGTGGCTTAGCTTAGGGAATATTAGTGCTAGAAAGTTTGCATGGATATAATATATAGCAATTATCCCGACAAAATGGTAAAACAACATGTAGAGAAAAAAAAATTAATCCAAACTGCCAGCCCTTGTCACTGTCGGCACGCACACATTCTTAAGGAGACGGAGTAGTATAATCTGTGGCTACAATCGCGGTAAGTACCAAGATTTTGTACGGGATGCAGTATCTGTTACGAAGTAACTATTAAGTAATCTGTGACAGTATTCTAAAATTGGCTTTATTTGTAGGCCGTTAAAGTTGAATATGAAATGAAGGCAAACCATCTGTGAGTGGTAAACTTTATGTAATTTTACTGTACCTAAGTGATGGATGAGACAAGGGTGTAGTTCTCATGGCCTGTAGAGTCAAGGTACACTACTGTTACATAAGATAATTATCATTGATTACCATTTAATCGACTGCGGCTTGTTTACTTCAACAACTGCGAAGTTAAATACACTATTTATGTAAATAATGTACTATTAGATAATATTTGCACACGCTTCTCATTTTTATGACGGAGTTTAATGTTTTAGTGACAGATTTTCACGATCGTTCGTGACCACAACCGAGGATTACTTTTTTTTAAATTTCACTAATAGGTATATTGAATTGACCACTAGTTGTTGCCCGCGACTCCGTCTGCAAATAATTTGTTTAGCGTTATCCCCGGGAACAATTAAACTATCCTATGTCCTTTCTAGGATCTCAAACTATTTCCATGCCAATCATCAGTTCAGTGGTTTAAGCGTGAAGTGGCAACAGACAGACAGACAGATAGACAGAATCACTGCCGTGTGAGGGTTTTGGCCGCTCGGTTAAACCTCATTTCGTTACCATTCGATGATTATTACCCGCATTTATAATATTAAGTTTAGTTTGGCAAGCGCAGCGTGGGACGTCCACCAACGAGATGGACGGACGATTTAATGAAGGCCGCAGGTTCAGGGTGGATACAAGTCGCTTCCAACTGTAATGATTGGGCGTCAATGAGGGAGGCCATGTCCATCAGTGGACGTCCTATGGCTGAAATGATAATGATGATTGATGATGATGATAATATTAAGTAAGGATTCGATAAAAGGTAAAAATGTGCGAAAACGAAGGATTTATTAATACTAGGTACCTATCTATCGCCATAAAGCCTTAGGATCTCCATATGAAGAAATGTTTGTGGTATGTGTATCACGACACTCGTATCTCGTAAGCTATAAAATCATCATCATCATCATCCCAGCCTGTAAACGTCCCGCTGCAGGGCACAAGCCTCCTCCCAGGAAGAGGGCTTGTGGCGTAGTTTCCACGTAGGCTCAATGCGGATTCGGAACGCCATTGAATTTATTCGTGTTTGTAGGTTTCCTCACGATATTTTCCTTCACCGTAAAGCTCATGGTAAATTTAAATGTATTTTCGTACGTAAGTTCCGAAAGTCTCACGAGAAGTGCGCCCGGGCTCGAACATACAGCCCTCTGCTTGAAAGGTAGACTAAACTACTAGGCAAGTGATCAGTTCAACAAAATATACTTACTTACTAAGTATGACGCCGCGTGATTGTTATATAACTTTAATCTGAATTTACCCGATTATATGTGTTACGATTCGCGTTATTTTCGTTTTTACAGACATGAGCTTTAACCCGTTGCATTAAAACATATAATATGTTTCAGTGTTTATCGTAACCACGTGCCAGACATGCTTGCTTTGCAAACGGCCTCCTTATTTATCTTCGATTGAACATTGCTCTTAAAATAAATAACAAGTTACTATATTATTAGTCTGCAAATAATTAATATTATTATATCATAAGAGAGAAGAAGTTAAAAATAAGTTGCCAGTAAGGATGTTGACGCCATTAAAAATATAATTCGAAGACACGACTCCGGTATTGATTACCAGATTAATTTTCGACTAACCACAAAATTAGATTTTTTGCTGCTTTAAAACAAATAAATAGTTAGTTGATTGAGTGGGCGAACAAGAGACGCTATAATTGCTATTGCCATTCAAAACTTTTACGACATGCGCGGAAGAAATAGAGAGGTGCAATTCTAAAGATACCACACGGGTTTATACAATAAGTATGTCTGATTCTGTCTAGACAGTCATTTTCCGGATGTCATGACAAATTATTCTGGCAAACGTCATGTATCATGCTATGTTGTCACAGTCTTCGTTCATCGGAGGATGTCGAATCGACAAATAACCATGAAATTTTTAGTTATTACGATAAAGACTATTGAAACAATCTTTAACCCCCGACACAAAAAGAGGGGTGTTATAAGTTTGACCGCTATGTGTGCGTGTCTGTCTGTCTGTGTGTCTGTCTCGTGGCATCATAGCTCTTAAACGGGTGGACCGATTTGGATGCGGCAATTTAAATAGAAAGCAGGTTTCTTGGCGATGGTTCTTAGATATGTTTCATCAAAATCAGTTCAGCCGTTTCAAAGTTATCAGCTCTTTTGTTAGCTGCGGAAGGGATCTTAGACGCATAACGGGCATTGACTTTATGTTCAAACATACGTGTGACATAATTGCGTTGGGGGTTTTTAAATTTTTTAATTTATAGTTATTAAAGCTACCTACTGCGTTTGTTTCGGCGCACATACAAAGTTTTATAATATATTCCCTTTCAAGTTAGTATTAGGTACTTACCCTGATTTGCGTAGGCTTATGTAAAGAATGATACCTAATAAATTTATTATTTAAAAAATTTTATCTTCTATATATATAAAAGAAGAAACTGACTGACTGACTGACTGACTGACTGACATATCAACGCACAGCCCAAACCACTGGGCCTAGAGATTCCAAATTTGGCATGCAGGTTCCTTATAAGGTCTAGGGGTGCACAAAGAAAGGATTTTTCAAAATTCACTCCCTAAGGGGGTGAAACAGGGGTCCAAAGTTTGTATGGGGAAACTAAATTAGTTTGACTATTTAATTTGAAACTTCACAGAAGTACTCCTAACAATAAATGAGTAAACACGTGTTTCAGGTTTTTTGAGAATTCAACCCCTGAAATGGGGTGAGAACGTCTGAAAATCAACATGGTTATTGTTTCTATGGTTAATAAAACAACTGAATATAAGTTAAACTAAAACTACAGAGTAAAAAGGATATCAAGATTTACTGCCACAGGCATTATTTTTGCCATCTTTCCTTCAGTACCCGTTTTCGTGCAATAAATTAATTATTATTATGAATTATGTATGACCCCAAGACACAGGTGGCTAACTTAAAAGAAAAGTCCAAGGGTAAAGCAGGGGCTTGTAAAAATACGCCTAAGAAATATTAGAATTGTAGAAAAAAATATTACCTAACTTATTTTGTTATTTCGGACGTTCGCATAAGTTCATGCGCATGAAATTCCACATGAGATGGCGAAAATCTCACGATATTCCCAAAAGTTACGCCCGTGGTTTTACCATGTTCCAATAGCACTCGTATTACCACAGGAGTGGATATCCAAAAACGACCCCCCCTTCCTCCGTATCTCTTTCGTCTCAGTAACATAGCCAGTAGGTAACCGTGAAGTTAGGGTACTTTGACCCATATGGAAACCAGGTAAGATGATGGGTCTAATAAAAAACAAAAACGTGGCCGGTCAGCTAAAACCATAAAGCGCAAGCCATACAGAAGAGACGTGGGACGGGGGCGCGTTACAGCCCGCATCGTTTGTTCGCAGGCCGCGTCTCCGCCCCGTCTCTTCTGTCTGCTTTGGATCGCGACGCTTCTATAAATTTAGTATGAAAACCGATTCAGGGGCGCCGCGACTGCGACGCGTCCCCGTCCCACGTCTCTTCTGTGTGGCTTGCGCCTAAGGCGGTGTATAATAATTTGAATGTTTTAATATAATTTGGATGGAATTAATCACTTTTACCAAATTCATCGGCTACACCGACAAGAGTTTAACTCTTAAATAAGAATAATAACCAAATTAAGCCTTCAATGTTTAGACGACCAGATGGCCTAGTGGTTAGAGTACCTGACTACGAAGCTTGAGGTCCCGGGTTCGATTCCCGTGTCGGGGCAGATGTTTGTATGAAAAATACGAATATTTGTTCTCGGGTCTTGGGTGTTTAATATGTATTTAAGTATGTACCTATCTATCTATATAAGTATGTTTATCCGTTGCTTAGTACCCATAACACAAGCTTTGCTTAGCTTACTTTGGGACTGGGTCAATTGGTGTGAATTGTCCCGTGATATTTATTTATTTATTTATTTTATTTAATGTCAAAGTAACCTGATTTTACCACACAATTCATACAATTAAGATGCATCTTTTGCCCTAAGTCAGTAACCGTTTTACATTCGTCCTTCATTTGTTTATTATTTTTTTAAATATGATAACGAGACCGGTTTGATTTAGTTTTTCTGCAATAACAACATTTTTTTACTGGCAAGACGTAGGTACGGTCAGGGTTAAATCCTTTATGGGGTTATTGCGCTCTAAAATGACATTGAACAAAATTATTTTAAGTATAGTAGGTATAATTAAATTAGTCTTAACATATCAGCAGTGTAGGTATTGTAAGTTTATTTTAAGAATACATTTAATATATTAAAGGATTTGTCACACTGAATGCGTTCTGCGGTCGCGGTCAGATCAAATTGACCGCAGCCCGAATTATTGGCGACCGGATAGCCCAGTGGTTAGAGACCTGACTACGAAGCTTGAGGTCCCGGGTTCGATTCCCGGTCGGGGTAGATATTTGTGTGAAAAATACGAATGTTTGTGGTAGAGTCTTGGATGTTTAATATGTATTTAAGTATAAAAGTCCATTAATGAAAGGAAAATACACATTGTTGAAAGATGCGAAAAAACAACTAAGAATTGATTAATGACAATTTAAGGGTGAATTTTTGAAATATTTTTTTACGTAATTTCGATGAACAAATTTTTTTTTTACTTTTGGTGAAATTGATCACTCGTTGAGATACTCCTTTTGATTAGGATTTCAATGCTACAAAAGGCCCCAATTTAAAGTCAATAATTTAGTAGTTATTCAACATTGAAAAAAAAGCACCACCGAAATTACGATAGTGAAAGCGAAATTACGTCTTTATTAATTTCATAGGAAATAAGTTCAAAATTATAAACCATTACTATGATTTATGTATGTAACTTTAATTAAATTCATGTAGGTGTACATATTCGTGTATAGTTAGATTAATAAAACAATAAATTAAAGTTTTAAACTATTTGTTAAAGTTTTTCTTAGGAACAATAGGTACGTTGTCAAAACGTAACAAATATTATATAAGAAGTATGTATTTGCCTTCACAAATAAAAATAAACTAGTAGAAAATTCTAAAGACTCATGTCGAATGTGTCATGATTAATATAAAATATCATAATCAACATCGTTGCTAGTATGCTTGCTTGCATGCTGATTGTTTGCTTACTTGCTAGTATGCTTGCAGGTTTAATTGCTTCCTTAAAATGCTTAAGATACAGATAGACATAATATGCTAGTATAAATCATCCTTAAAACGAGCATGCTATTTAGCTGAGAAACATTGGCTTGAGAAACGCATGTTCGTTTTAAGCATGTTCTTAAATTAGGTATGGTCATTTCAGGTAGCAATCGCTCATTAATAGCATGATTTTGTGCTAATAGGTAATTAAGATGTCTATCTGTAACTATATAAGTATAGGTACATTATGCAAACGACGCAGCGGGTAACATTCTAGTTATTAGTACCTATTTTTTAACATGAAACTACCGTCAGAGTCAATCGTAGTGAATATATACTGTTTTAAACTTTCGTGATTTTCACTCATAGCTAAAATACCATAAAAAAGACTTATCACGCAAAACACACGAATAATATTTACCTCGACGTTCCGACTACATTAAAGTGGCTGTGGTCACGAGTAGATAGACTAGAGGTCTACTCGTGACCACGGCCACTGTAATGTGGTCGCAACGTCGAGGTGTACTCGTGTGTTTTGCGAGATAAGTCATGTTTATGGTATTTTAGCTATGTACTGAATATAGTTAGTAATTTCACTGCCATATCTGTAATTTCGCTGGACAAAAATGCCAGCGAAATTACGCCACCGAGGATTACGACAATTACATATTTTTGCGATTACTGCTAAACTATATACATGATTAATATAAGCTCTTTACTGTGAAATAAGGACTAACTAAACTAGTAAATAAAAATATAACCATTTAATTAAAACCACTATATATCGCACAACAGGAATCCACGGAAATTACTTTTAAGCGAACCAAAATACATCGCGCGAAAGAATCACCTTGGTAGGCACACAAAACTCAGTAGTAGGACGTCCTCTCCACGTGACAACTGGAGCACAACTAACATACTCTTCCGCAAAAATGTGAACATGGTGATATGATCCTTCACCAATGAGATATTAGCAGGTATTTGCGCAAGGTAATATTGGTAGCTAGAGGTGGGACAAACACAAAATGGCCAACCTATTTTTAAATAACATTGTATTTAGTATAAAAAAGTTATAATCGAATGCGTTATGTAATTAGCTTCATTTTGATATATATTTAGTCGAAAAATGGCTCCAAGACACAAAGTTATGCTCAATTGATTCAACAAAACCGCGTGTGGGACAGGCCTCACAGACTTACTGCAGTTAGTGTTTCTAAGATTTGGATATTTTTTATGAAGTCTTAATTGAAGTCAACAATGTTTGTAATGTTAAAACTCATTGTATTGTATTGTGTACAATGTATATAAAATTGTGTGGTAATCATTTTTTGTGTGGTTTTTTTTAATTGACTTGGGACGTCCAAAAAAGTCGCTTCGAAAATTCACCCTTAAATGGTGTATTAAATTCATTTCGATAGTTTAAATAATAAACGTTTCCTATATAGAATTTTCCCTTTCAATAGTGTCCCTTTCATGCCACCTCTCCCCTACTACTACTACTTCTTCTCCTATGTATCAATTATGTGTAAATAAATCTCTCTCATTCTCTCTCTCTACCACTCCTTCTTCTTCTTATGGCTCTCCATTACTGGAGGTCTGCCGTCAGCTCTGCGAACTGTTTCCGGGCTCTTGCCAAGCGAAATAGCTCTTCAACGCTGGCTATTCCTGTCCATTCGTGGATGTTGCGAAGCCACGACTTTTTTCTTCTCCCAGCACGCCGTTTTCCCTCCACTTTGCCCATCATTATTAGCTGCAGCAGTTGGTAACGGGGATTTCTAATTACGTGACCCAAGTAGCCATCTTTACCACTCTCTACCACTACCACTACCATTCAACCCCACTACTGAAGATAGAATCTTGATATTAGCCAGCTTGTATCGCTTCGCCGCACAAGTTTTCAGCATTTAAGTAATAAGTCTATTAGGGATGCATCCGATACCGATACCGACACCGATATATCGGCGATATTTTGGGTTTGCCGATATATCGGCATCGGCGATATTTTTATTGCTTATGATACAACGATACTTTTCAAATTTAGTGCTTTAAAAAAGTAATGTAAACGCGCATCTTACATTCACACACACATGACACACACATTTATTTATTTATTTATATTTATTTACTTGTTTGATCTAGTTCGTTGCAAACGTGGCAAAACAAAAATCTTGTTAATGTTAATTTTAATTATTAACAGTTGTTATTGATTTAATTTTAATTATTACCCTTAATTCTTAATTTTAATAATCTTATTCAAAGTCTGTAACTGTTTATATATTTTAATAGAAATTCAAAATATTTAACCAAAATTGTGTGTTTTATATATTTTACTTTTATTTCATTTTAATTCACTAATCGTTTGTATCGGTATCGGTATCGGTATCGACGATATTTTTATAAGAGTATCGGTATCGGTATCGTATCGGCAAAAAGGCGTATCGATGCATCCCTAAAGTCTAACACACAGTCTAGTCTTACATGTGTTTGTAAGATTGGCCTACTTCGTATTACCACTATCTTCCTGTATAGACTTAGATATTATCCAGTTTGAACCGCTGAAAACCGATAACAAGCCGATTCAGAGATAAATGAACGGATCCATTGTCTGACGTTAAAAAGCATTACTAACGAGGAAGCGATTAATTAGGTTTTTGTTATCGCTCGCTTATTGGTTCAAGTCTTTTTTTTAATTGTTAAATTGATATACTTAACATATCAACTATAGTCAACGGGTGTTATTAAGAATAAGAAAAAAGTCTAATATGTAAAAATCTCGTGTCACGGTGTTTGTTATCGAACTCCTCCGAAACGGCTTGACCGATTTTTAAAAAACTTTTTCTCTGTATTCGGTAGATCTGAGAAAAGGTCGTAGGTTATATTATTCGAAGAAATTAATATACACCGGCAGAGCAGAACCCTACTTTTAAGTAAAACGTACGCAGTATGGAATCGGAATCATTTTATTGGTAAGACCCCCTTACAAAATTACAAATGTATAGTTTTCAGATTTTTCTGTATACTTGTAGTATAAGACGGTATTACTTGCCAAGTTTCATAGTTGTAGGCCAACGGAAAATACCCTATACATTTTGATTCCCTTGAGGGTGTCTAAATGTACAGTCAAGGAATTTAATTTCCAACCCACCTAAGTTTGAATATCGTACAGCAAACTGTCACCATAAGAGCTAGCTACGATGTTGCTTTGACGTGTTGCATTTGAAATTTCGACCTTAATGCATTGCAAAATGTTAAACGACATTTTTAAAAATGGGTGAGGAATTAAATTCCTTGACTGTAAGTACGTTTTTTGCGGCATAATCGAACGTATTTTTTTACGATAACTTAGAAGTTTGTTTTTTTTGCAGCTTCGAGGGACCACTAGACTTGACAGAGGCGTAGCTACCGCCGTATCAGCCGTATCGATGATACGGCGCCCCCCGGGCTGCAGAGGCCCCTAACGTGTGTAAGCAAAAATTAGTAAAATGTTATCCGCAATGTCACTTAATCTCGTGCTTCTCGGGAACATTTTGATACAAGGTTCCTCCAAGACTCGCTGCGCCACTGGGACTTGAGTATAGGTTTTTTTTTCAACTCGATTCCTCCACGCGCTACCGAGATAAAACGTCTTGACAGACAGCCCATAGCCTACTAAACTTGACTGACGTTTCTCAAATTTTCGAACTCAAAGATGAGATTACTGTCCACAATACACAACTCAATACCGCCCATAAGGAAATTGAAGTCCTCAACGCAGAGATTACAAGCTTAAGGAAAGGCAAGTCTGAACTGGAAAGACAATGTCAAATGTATAAAAAACTTCTAGAAGAGGATATTTCAGGATCTCGTAATAAGTCAACACCTAAAGTTGAGAAGAAAAAACGTAACACACAAAGCGCAAGTAAAAATAAATCGGCCCAGGATGTTAATAAAGCCATACCTAAAAATACAATGGGAGATCAGTTGGCATCGCTCTTAACAAGAAAGAATAAAGCCAACTCACAAACGCCTGACAACATACGCGTACCTAAAATTCGTACACCAACATTGGATTTAGATTTAACCCAGCCCTTCACCCAAGATGCACAATATGATGGAAAAATATTTGTATTTGGAGGGAAACAGTGTGCAGGGGTAGGTTCGCTGCTTCTTCACATGCGGCAAGACATACAGCAGAGCGGAGACTGCAAGAAATATCAAGTTAAAGCAAACATCAAGCCCTATGCTGACAGTGAAACTATTTTACAGCTAGTTAAGAAAGAAAAGTTCTCAGAAGGTGATAAGATTGTCCTTTCAGTTGGAGAACATGACTCAAACCCAATGAATATTCTCGCTAGTTTGCATAAAGCTTTAGAATCCTTAGATAAATGCTCGATCTTTGTTCTAGCTATTAAGGAGAATAGGGACTTTGATGTAAATGTTCTAAATTATATGTTACGACAGAGCTGTATAAAAATGGTAAATGTAAAATTTGTAGATAACATAAACAAAATAAATAGATATAATAAAGAAAGGGTATATTTAAAGAATATTTGTAGAAAATTAAACTTATGTATTGATCAAATGGACTATAAAAACTTTTATTATACTTATGTTTATAATAATAATAACAATAAACGTATATCTACAGATTTACCAATTAATTCAATTCAAAAACCAGGGAACGAAGCAAGCATTTTGTCCAACCAATGTGGAATGGCGAAAAAACCGCCTTCGGCAAAGGGTACAATACCCTATTACTTTTTTCGAGTCTAGGACAAAGAAAATTAATTCGTCAACATGTTCACCCTGCAACTCCATAAACAGCGCTCTTTCTCTTTCTGAGAGCAATGACAGTAACTTGTCTATTTTTCACCAAAATGTACAAGGTTTAAAAACAAAATCCAGCCAGATTGAAATGTTATCTTGCACAACCAATATTGATGTTTTCTGCTTTACTGAAACATTTTTAAAGAACAATGAGGCGTCCATAATACAGGTCGATAAATATAAAATGGCTGCATACTTTTGTAGAACTCGTAAATCCCGAGGCGGAGTCTGCATTTATGTAAAAAAATCGTTAAATTATCGTAATATTGAGTGGATATCTAATATGTCTATAGAATCACATTTTGAGACTTGTGGAATAATGTTACCTGAACTAAACTGTGTAGTTGTGTGTATGTATCGGACGCCTGATGGTGACTGTGATTTGTTCTTTAAACAGTTCGAGCTACTTCTAAGTAATTTAACACTTAGATCACGATACTTAAAGCGGAAAGTTATCATTGCGGGTGATTTTAACATTAACGTTTTAGGTAATGACACCAAAAAGAGCATTTTTATTACCACTTTAGCTAAATATAAAATAACTCATACTATAAATGAGCCTACCAGAATAACGCCAAAATCAGAGACTTGCATCGATAACATTTTAACTAACACCAAGAAATATACTTCCAGCGTTTTGAATTTAGGAATATCTGATCATACAGGACAACTATTTAAATTACCAACAAGTTACAGTTATAATCAAAAGTACTGGTATGTAAAAAGGAGAAGAATAGATTATTATTTAGATATTTTTAAAAAATATATGTCTCAAATCAGTTTTGTGGATATTTATAATGAAAGTGATGGAAATACGGCCTATAGTAAATTTATATCCATCGTCACACTAATTTTTAACTTATGCATTCCGCTGGAAAGGGTAAAAGTCACACATATTAAAAAACCCAACTGGAAATCAAAAGGTATTCTCAAATCTAGTAAAAATAAGCGTAAAATGCATTTAAGTATACAGAAAGGAAAATTTAAAATAAAAAACCTCTACACATATAAAAAATATTGTAAAGTTTTAAGAAAGGTAATTAGACAGTCAAAAGTACTATCAAATGATAAATATATAAATAATAGTACTAATAAAAGTAAAGCTACATGGGGACTTATTAAACAAAATACTTCAGCAACTAATTTGTTGACTACAAAAATTTCAAGAATAGATATCGAAGATAAAAGTTATACAAATGCCCATGACATAAGTAAGGCGTTCAATAGTTATTTTGTAAATCAAATTAAAGTAGACGTACCTAGTATTGCTGATTATAAATCTACAGCACAACATGTCTGTAATAGTATCTTTTCAGCCCCTGTTAATACATTTGAAATCAAAAAAATAGTTAAAAGTTTAAAAAATAAAAAAAGTGCTGGGCATGACAATATTCCAATGCAAGTCATCAAAGCCAGTATTGATCATCTTGCGGAACCACTTGTCTACATCATAAATTTAGCGCTGGAAACAGGAATATTTCCCGACGATTTAAAAATAGCCCTCATTAAACCATTGCATAAAAAGGGAACAAAAACGGATATAGGGAATTATAGACCCATTGCCTTATTGCCTAGTTTCTCTAAGATATTTGAAAAAGTTATACACAATAGACTTATGAGCTTTCTTAATAAAAACAATATCTTAAGTACCTCACAATTCGGTTTTCAAAGGAGTAAATCTACTTCACTAGCAATTTTTAAGATATTTAAAACCATATGGGAAAATGTTAATGATAAAAAACCCTGTGTCTCTCTATTACTTGATATGTCGAAGGCATTTGATTGCGTTGTGCATGACATACTTCTACAACAGTTAGAACACATCGGAATTAGAGGAACTGCCCTTAAATTATTTAAAAGCTACTTATCCAACAGAATGCAGGCAGTTTTAATAGAAATGTACGATGAGAAAAATAAAATCATAGAGCAGGTAAAGTCAGACTATCAGAAAGTAGCAATAGTGGTACCACAGGGAAGTGTTCTTGGACCACTCCTGTTCCTAATTTATCTTAATGAAATGCCGAATGTGGTTGACGAACCATGTGTGATGTTTGCCGATGATGCTACGGTTCTATTTTCAGGACAGACTTATGGTGACAATCTGCAAGACAACATAAATTGTGCATTAACCAAAATACTAAAATGGCTTAGTACAATTAACCTTAAAGTAAATCTTAATAAAACTAAGCTCATTCAATTCAGACATTATAGAACTGCGCAAATGGCGCTCGATGTCTCAGCAGCAGGTATTAGTCTAGAAGAAGTAAAAGAAGCAAGCTTTCTAGGTATTAAAATAGATTCAAATCTAAATTGGAAAGCCCACATTGAGCAAATAAATAATAGGATTTCTAGCTGCTGCTACGCTCTGTCGATACTGTCTGAAACTTGCTCAGAAGCTATAACAAAAAGTGCATATTATGGAAGCGTCTATCCTCTACTAACATATGGCGTTATTTATTGGGGGAATTCAGTTGATGTGCATAAAACGTTTTTACTCCAGAAGAGATGTTTGAGAACCATTTACCGTATGCATTCTGAACAATCTCTTCGAAAAGTTTTTAGTGAAAAGCGCTTCATGACCCTATGCGGCATTTAAATATTGGAATTATGCTTATTTGTTGAAAATCAATCCCATTATTTTACAAAAAATAATTCACTGAAATTAAATGTACGGACGCAATATAAGTATAATATACAGCTACCGAAAGTAAATAGTTCTATATATAAAAAGAGTACCTATGTAACAGCTATTAGTGTTTTTAACAATCTCCCAGTTGATTTGAAGGTTATGGAAGGGGATATATTTAAGCGAAGGCTCAAAAACTGGCTTTTGGATAAAGCATTTTATAACATAAAAGAGTATTATAGAACTAGTTAACTAATTGTAAATAGCCATTAAGTATTAAAATTAGACTTAACTTTAAAGTACCAAATTACATTATATGTATTACTAATAATATTGTACGCCCGTAACGGGTAACTGTTGAAACTACCTTTAGTATATGTACTACCACCTAATTGTACCTATGTGACACAGTTATACAATAAATTATTCTGATTCTGATTCTGATTCTGATTCTGATTCTGACAAACGGACGGACGGACAACAAAGTGATCTTATATGATTTTCCTTTTTTTTTCTTGCCAGAATCTTTTCAGCACAGGTTTTTCTGTTTTTATTTTCGAGGTTTGGGCCGATTAAATCTATATTTCTTTTGGCATTAATTGTTTGTCATAACAATCACAAGATTATGGAGTTCGCCAGGTCAGTTCTTATCACGGCCGTGCATTATCACTTTAGTAGGTAGTATACTAACCTAACTATCTTAGCATAGCCTATAAAATAATCGTTATAATAACCATTTTGTCAACATTCCAAGGTTCGGTGATACCTATACTAGATTTGAAGTGTTAACTGAAGCGATTACCGAAATAAGGCATTTTAACCACTAAAACGATTTCGCCCATTTTCGGCCATAAAGCGCCATAAGACACTATAGTCGTTGTCACTCGGTTTAGCGGGCAAAAGCTAGTCACATATTATTATAAGTATGATCAGAGTTACTTTTTAGGGTTCCGTAGTCAACTAGGAACCCTTATAGTTTCGCCATGTCTGTCCGTCTGTCTGTCTGTCTGTCTGTCTGTCCGCGGCTAAGCTCAGAGACTGTTAGTACTAGAAAGCTGTAATTTGGCATGAATATATATATCAGTCACGCCAACAAAGTGGTAAAATAAAAAATAAAAAAATAAATTTTTTTAGGGTACCTCCCATAGACGTAAAGGGGGGTGATTTTTTTTTCTCGACTAATCCTATAGTGTGGGGTATCGTTGGATAGGTCTTTTAAAACCATTGCGGGGTTGCTAACATGATTTTTCTATTCAGTGATCTGTTTGCGAAATATTCAACTTTAAAGTGAAAATTTTCATTAAAATCGAGCGTCCCCCCCCCTCTAAAATCTAAACTGTTAGGTGGAAAAATTTGAAAAAATTCAGAATGGTAGTAAATATATCGAATTTACTAGGAAAATTATAGCGGCTAAGATTGCTTGGAAATTATTTGTAGTTTAAGAGTAAATAGTAGCCTAAGGTAAACATACCTAAACTTGGATGATTCCGTACACATACGAAATCCTTAGAAAAATATTACTTGATTTTTTTGTGATGGCTACGGAACCCTACCTTGTGCGTGTCCGACACGCTCTTGGCCGGTTTTTTTTTTACTCTATAGTCAGTCAGTTCTGGCCTTGCTATACAATACATGTATGTATAGTGTAACAAAGGTATATAAAGGTCGACAACTACAATCAATGTTTGTAAAGAAAACAATGATTTGTTTGGACATTCTCTTAAGAGGGTACGATGCGCACCATTTCTCCATACAAACGTAATCCCCTGTTTCCTCCCTGGATAATGGCTTTAGAGCCAATTTTTTTTACTGTGTAATCTGTATCTACCATAGTTATGCCCCTATGTTTCGTTTTTTTCCATATTTCAATTAACATAAGAAATATGAGCTTTCAAAAACTGAAAAAATTGCCCAATTTCAACGTCATTTTCAGACACTCATCAGAAAATAATCCCTGATATAAACAAAAAAAGGAAAACATAGGGGCATAGCTAAATTTGTCCTCTAATTATTTTTGAAAAAAATAATTTTATTGGTCCAGTTTTCGAGAAGAAAACAGGGGATTACGAAATGCTGTTTTGATCAATTTTACGCGCCTAATAACGGTCTGAGCTGCAGTTGTCCCGCTCTCGCTGTACTGACACGGAGGGGTTCGGGCGAGACAGCGACATTTCATTGAAATACCTATTTCTCAAAAGTCTCTCAGCCATCGTACCCTCTTAAGACTGTTTTTAAAAACTTTGTGCAATTGTTTGACTGTAGTTTTTGGGATCATCATCATCCCTGCCTATATACGTCCCACTGCAGGGCACAGGCCTCCTCTCAGAATCAGAGGGCTTGGGCCGTAGTTCCCAGGCGGGCCCAGTGCGGATTGGGAACTTCACACACACCATTAAATTTCTTCGCAGGTGTGTACAGGTTTTACCATTAAGCTTATGGTAAATTTTCAAATGTAATTTCGCACATAAATTCCGAAATAGCACCTCTGAGTTGAAGAGTGTAACAACTACTACTTTCATTTATGAATCCAGTGTAACAAATCCTTAAAAGTTAGACTAAAAGACGTTAGTGTGGGGCCTGTCTAAATTAAAATAGGGTATTTTTTTGGGTAGGATTTTTTTGCGAACCCATCCTCGTCGCCAATGTTAGATATCGGCCGGCAGACGAGTGAAACAGCTGATTGTTATACACAAACTGTTTATTACATAGACAAATGAAAGGAGTAAATTTTCGTGCACCCATACATACATAATTTTGAGTTATTTAATACACTTTTGATCTAAAAGCTGCTTACGGATTTCAATGAAATTTGATTAAGTAATATCATTGTTTGAGGGCGAAAAATATATATGTAAGCGCATCTTTAGAGTAGGTAGTTAAACGTATTTTTACGATTTTGTATATACCGAGCGAAACTCTTTCTCTCTCTAGTCTAGTGGTTCGGCGTATGGCCTCTCAGGCAGAGCGTCGTGGGTTCGAGCCCAAGCTCGCACCTCTGACTTTTTCAGAATTTATGGTGCGAAATTTCATTTGAAATTTACCATAAACAGTGAAGGAAAACATCATGAGGAAACATGAACAAACCTGGGAAGAAAGTTCCCAATCTGCGCTGGACCCGCGTGGGAAATACCGCGTAAGCTCTCTCATTTTGAGAGGAGACCTTTGCTCTGTTGTGGGACGTATATACCACAGTATATACTTAGGCTAAGGATGATGATGATGAGCAAAACTCGGTCAACCTGGTAGTTATGATTTAACTTAAACCTCGTTTTTGTAAGCTTGACTAATGACCACGACGCGGCAACGACACGACAAGGCCATTCGTTCTCTTTTTCTTAGTTATTTGCATAAAAACTAAAGCAACAAAAACTTTATCATAATTAAGCCATCTGTCTGGCAGTCTATGCTGTAATGAACCGAACCACATGTTATCCAAAATTTTATTTGTCATAATTTTACTTGCCATAACAATGTTTGTCATAAAATATACAGAAGCCTTTTTGAGGATTTTTTGAAATGTTATCTTATAAAATGCAGTAGGCTACGTTACTTTGATACTGATTCAGAAATAAATACTTATTACGAACGTCGCACACGCAGGCAAACGATAGAGAACCGCAATTAATAGACGGACATGTAGTATACAGACAGACAGATAAGATCAGCGACATAATTTTGATTTGATTTTGCTTAAATATAATGTTAAACATCCGAGACTCGAGAAGAAACATATACATTTTTCACCGGATTCGATTCCCAATGCTTCAAGAAGCATCTTAGCCGGTTTCTCAAACCACTTGTAAAATCTAATATATAAAAATCTCGTGCCACGGTGTTTGTTATAGAACTCCTCCGAAACGGCTCGGTGATTTTTATGAAACTTTTTTCTGTGTATTCGTTAGGTCTGAGAAGGTCGTAGGCTATTTTTTATACCCCTTTTCTTCGCGGGCGGAGTCGCGGGCAACAGCTAATAATAATATTTTTTTTTTATTTAAACTTTATATCCCTACTGGAACTCAAGAGGTAAAATATAACTAACTCCAACCGTATTTCAAACACGATATATGTAATAAAACATATTCTTATCCAAACTACTAAAACTACCAAATTTCAAGTCAGTCCCATCAACAGAAGTTGGTAAAATTCGATTCGCAAGATTTGACTCAAACAAATAAACATTGCAAGTAAAAAGCTTGTAATAAAATAGAAATAAAAAATAACCGTCAAAAACTTACCTTAATTAAATAACACTAAAAATCACAATTAAATTAAACTAAAACTAACTATCACTAAACTAACAATTATAATTTATACATTTGGCTGCTCTGTGGAGAGACCTAAGTAATACTGAAACGAGCGCGTGCGCCTGCGACGATTGTCAACCGGTTTGTAAACTATTGGTTAACTTTATGATTACAGGTTAACGGGGAAATTAACTTATCAGGCGGTGATAAAGAAACGATGTGCGCAGAATTAAATAGCCTACACTACCCGGCCATAAAGATTGCACACGGTCTTTGAAAAAAGTCGGACATTTGCAGTCTTTTTCCAAAGACCGATGTGTTTTTTGTATTTGCGATTTGTAGGTCCAGGTCATAGATCTAATAATAATAATAAATGTAGGGGCCATTCGTGAATTACGCAAGGGATTTTGGCCATGCCGTGACGCTATCCTTCTTCTTCTTATACAGGGTTATTTGTAATTCACTAGCATCCTTTTAACCCTAAACTCCTACCACTTAAACAAATGTTTTTTTGTTTTACGGCTTTTGTCATAACTTAATATTTTTGGTGTAATAACGTTTTGAAAATTTGAAATTACCTCTTATTTTTACGATACTCTGTGTATTTGTATGGGAAAAAAAGTGCTTCATTTTAAAAAGTCGTAAAACAAAAAACATTTGTTTGAGTGATAGGAATTCAGGGTTAAGAGGATGTCAGTGAATTACAAATAACCCTGTAGTGCCATTTCACTATTGAAGGTTTGCAGTCAGCTCCTTAGATTAGATTAGATTTATTTATTTCTTGATAAAAATACAATATAAATTTGCGTTGATGTCAAAATTACAAGAATTCATACTAAAATCGTCAAAATAATGTAAAATAAAAATAATTAATTACAGTGCACAAAATGTCAGAAATAAAAATGTAACATTGCAAATTAAGTATCACTATGTCAAAGCGTCTTTCGATAAAAAGACTCGTCACTATTGTTTACCTTATTTCTAATGCAAAAAAAAAACAAAGTCGGTCGGGGGACCGTGGCATTTTGCCAGCCCTGCCGCCCCATAGTTACGCCACTGCCTATCCTGTCCCAGACTCAAGTGGCAGAGGGCAGGGCACATCGCTCGTAGAACTGATGGCCGATGGCGCAAAAAGGTTCTCGAGTGGTAACCACGGACCGGAAGACGCAGTGTAGGTAGGCTTCCAACAAGATGGAGCGACGACCTGGTTAAGGTTGCGGGATCGCGTTAGATGCGGATGGCACGGGACTTTATATCGAGGAACTAAGGAGAGTCATAATCGATGAAAAAGCAAATTGGATAAAAAAAATAAGCTGCCCAAATTACTAATTCCACGCGGACGGAGTCGCGGGCAAAATCTAGTGATAAATACGGTATAATATGCAGAGAGACGCCACATCCCTCCGCTAAGCCGAAGGATCGAGTTGGCCAGAGAGTGCCTGATTATCGAATAGTTGTCACTTAGCACGACATGTTTTAGGTAATTGAAATTAGACCTGGGTATTTTTACAGCAGAAATCAAACGTCAAGAGGGATTGACCATTATGATTTATCGAACCTCGAACTACCTCAACCAAACCGAAACCAAATTTCATCTAAGTACATCGATTTAGCGGCTTCAGCGTGAAGAGTTAATACTTAAACGGGTCAGAAAGACAGACAGACACACTTTCGCATTTATAATATTAGTATTGATGTGCAGTTTGACAATGCCGTCTCCTGCAATAAGTAGGTTGGTACTTTGTCATTTGATGATCAACAATTCACATTTTGAAACCTATCGAAATGCCAATAGTTTTTGAAACGCTAATATTAATTTGAACCATATGTATTAGCGCTAAAGTTCATAATTAAGATATTGTAGCGATTGCTCATTGCATTTCAATGCTCTAGGCGTGCAATAGGTATTATAAATGCTAGATCAAAGGTGAAGTGAAAATATTTGTCATCATCATCATCAAGTTAAGTATGAAGTATCTTTTTCTATTTATTTTTTTATTTTCTTCAACTTCATTTTTTTTATTACTTTTACGGTCATCCCGTGAAACCATATATTTCAAACTAAATATAAAAAAATGAAGTTGAAGAAAATAAAAAAATAAATAGAAAAAGATACTTCATACTTAACTTGTAAAAGTTGGCCTAGTAGCGCCATCTCTTGGTCCAGGTGAGCGGGTAGCTCCGAAGGAGTGTTGAAGTCTCTCGGTAGAGGGCATTAACATAGATGCGCTTTATCACTGCCTAATGTGATTATAACAGACTGAAGTGTACGATGTATGGGAAAGATTCGTCGCTAACTTCTAGACCAGTGATGGTGTAAGGGTAAGCACGCAGCACGGAACGCTGAGGACCTGGGTTCGATTCCCAGCATTGGTCTTTTTTCTGGGGTTTTTTCTGTGCATCTATATTTCAGTTTGTATTTAGTTTGAAATATATCATCATCATCATCAAGTACGTCCCACTGCTGGGAACAGACCTCTTAGATTGAGGGCTTGGGTCTCAGATTGGGGCCATAGTTCCCACGCGGGCCCAGTGCGGATTGGGAGCTTCACACATACCGTTGAATTTCTTTGCAGGTGTGTGCAAGTTCCTCACGATGTTTTCCCTCGCTTTAAAGCTTGCACTTGATGTTCGTATTGTTGCGATAATTTATGTACCTACGAAAATATATTTGAAAGTAACCATAAGGAAACCTGCAGACGCTTGAGAAGTAATTCCATGGTGTGTGGTGTGTGAAGTTTGACAATGCCGCGAACTCGGAAACTACGGCCCAAGCCGTTTCATTCTGAGAAGAGGCCTGTTCCCTGCCAGTTGGACGTAAATAGGCTGGGATGATGATCATAAATCATAACTCGTTTATTATTTATTTATTTCAAACTAAATACAAACTGAAATCTAGATGCACAGAAAAAACCCCAGAAAAAAGACCAATGCTGGGAATCGAACCCAGGTCCTCAGCGTTCCGTGCTGCGTGCTTACCCCTACACCATCACTGGTCTAGAAGTTAGCGACGAATCTTTCCCATACATCGTACACTTCAGTCTGTTATAATCACATTAGGCAGTGATTTGTATTTAGTTTGAAATATATGGTTTCACGGGATGACCGTAAAAGTAATATTATTTATTTATTTTTGATGATGAGGTCTACAATCCGATAACGTGGTATCTTTTTATCGAGATCTGTAGGTCCTACTCCGGTTTTTTTTCTGGGTAGTGCAGCGTCTACCTAATTTAATCAGATATGTTACCTGCAAAATTGTTCAGTGTGTATCTTGAAATGCGAGAATTCCATTTGAGATTTCGTGGTGTTTTGTTTTGCATGATGTGTCGTTTGTTATAGTGCGCGTCACCTCGTTTAGGTTTAAGCTTAAACATATAATCAGTCACTATCTGTGAGATCCTGTAATTGGCTCTGTGTTACTATTGATATTACCTATATTATGTTATAAGCTGTTGGTTCTCCTTGAATAAATAAATAAATAAATAAATAAATAAATAAAAAACAGCCTAGGTACGTGTTGTTACTGAGATGCAGCTATCTACATGCCAAACACACACATGGACACGCATGCACGTACACAAAAACTGAGAAATGTCACGTCCCCCCACCCTCTAAAAGCTAAACTGTTGGTATAAAATTTAAAAAAAAATCGTGCGTGCAGTTCCTCCAATATGAACCTTATTGCAATAACTTAAAGAACTAAATTTACTTATGCATCTATGTGTTTAAATTACTCACTAGATGGCGCTTTTATCAAGTCTTATACATTTGCACAGTGTTCGAGTGTCGAACGCACCGATGTGATTAAAACCACGGTTGCTTAGGGAATGACAATTTTATTAAAGTTGACAGCCCTTTTATAAGCTGTCGGAAAACTCTCGATAGCGCCATTTACAATTTTCGGTAGGCGAGACAGTGCCATCTATAGCAAAACATCAGAACTAAAAGTTACAGTTTAACACAGTTTAACACACAGACAGTATGAGTTCTGCATCGCGCTATCGAAGTTTTTAACATCCATTAGTATATATACAATGCGAGATTACTTGCTTCGGCAGTACATATACTAATGCTTTCATAACCACTCCATGGTAGCGTTAAACGTTTAACGCAACCTTTTTGGAAGTCGCATTTGAAGTTTCACTTCAAAAATCAGGACGGGAGGAAATATTTCAAATTAAGGAAAACTATAACGGCTAAGTTTGCTTGAGAATTATTAGTAGTTTTAAGAGTAAATAGCAGCCTGACCTATAAAATATTGCTTGTTTAATACGGACAGTATAATTAATAAGATTTGCAAGGATTTTTTTCGTAATAGCTGCGGAACTCTATCTTGGGCGTGTCTAACACGCTCTTGGCCGGTTTTTTATATGAAAGGGGGCAAACGAGCATGCGAGACACCTGATGGGAAGCAACACTAACACTTTCGCATTTCAAATATTATTATTAGTATGAATGCAACTCAACATAATACTCCTCATTAGTGTAGCACGAGGAATACTTCTAAATAGAGGTCGTAACCGGGTCCGAAATGCTCTTGGCCGGTTTTTGTGTACTCACTAGGTTTGGAGGTTCTCCTATCTGTGAACTTGAGCGAGATAGGCCTCCAAATGTTTTTGAGCCCTATGGGCACTTGTTAGAAACAACGTTTTATGCAAAAATCGCAAAATTGTTTTTTTTAGAGTTAGGTACAGTCAACCAATTTGTTTCCTAGTCCACTATAGAACCATGTCATAATGAATCAGTTTATTTATTTATTACGACAGTAATTATTGCGTGATGTATGTCATGATGACATCTCGATCTCTGCGAACTAGTGTCAACGATAATGAACAGAAAAGGAGGATTCGATTTGTAGCATTCGAACATGGCGGATGTAGACAGTATCTAATTTTGGTATTTCTGTTTCTTTGGCTAGTTGAAGTATAATTTAGATAGTGTTTTATGCGGCGATTAACCTTAATTTAACAGTGATCATTAAATTCTATATTGCTCTCGTGTCTGATATTTTTTAATGCGCAAGGTTGTCTCCACGTGGTTTCTGGAATTTTACTATCAAGTTGCAAAAACTACAATCACCGTACAACGTCGCTCCCAAAGAGAGCTTACTTTGACACTGGCGAAATTGTCCTGTAATGAGACAGAAGCCATATTTTAAATAAATAATAATAATAGAAAAGGAGTTTGCTTGTATATTAAGAGGCTGACAACACCTAATTTTGTTGAAATTGATGTCATTTAAACAGTTTTTTAAGAAAAACTGTTTGTTCTAGCACATCAAAAAAATTATATGTTAATATTCATCATATTTCAAAGACCGTGGACGGACTCGATACATAATTGGACGAAATCGGCTCGATAGAAAATAATTGCAAAGATAGGTCTTAAAATCGTCATTAAACGGTTCTATGTCTTTAGTTTTTTGGCGTATGCGTCTGCAATTAAAAACATGAAGTCAACATATTCATACCTAAACCGCTAACGAGTCATACTTCACAAATAATCCACAGTTTTTTTTTAATTCAATATTTGCCCGATAAATTTCAATATACCCGGCTGCCCAGTAATAGTGGCATCTCGTTTACTCCGATACAAATAGACAGTGTGCGCCGACGTTGGTGTTGACAGCGTCTTAATAACTTGAATTATCATTGTCCGTCTGTCAAAACTTTTTTTCTTCTCATGTCATGGAGAGAACACGTTTATGAACTCTTTACGTTTATTGCATTTTGCTATCGGAAAGTTGATAATTCTTTGACCCGCACTGACGTTGTTATTACCTAGTAGTTAATCATCATCAACATCATCATTTCAGCCGAAAGAAGTCCACTGCTGAACATAGGCCTCCCCCAAGGCTCGCCAAACAGAACGGTCCCGTGCCCTCCGCATCCAACGCGATCCCGCAACCTTAACCAGGTCGTCGCTCCGTCTTGTTGGTTCTTCTTGCTGGAGTAGTTAATGCAACAAGGTTCTATAGTGGCCTAGGAATCAAATTGGTTGACTGTACTAGGTTTTGAAATGGGGCAGCCGGTCGGTTTATAACTTGTAGGTATTCTTGCTGCATCTATCACTGCACCATGCACTGCTGCCATTGCACTGTTTTTGACAAATAAATAAATGCACACGAACACAGGGTTCACTTCACGCCCGGCGAACTTAAGTCGAGCTAACTACTGAAACTTGGGCCTTGTGTTTCAACACATTGTATGTTAGGTTTCCCAAAGACCAAGGTCGTCCATCAGTTAGATTATTAAGAGGGTAGGTACGATGGCTCAGAGAATTTTGAGAAATAGGTATTTTAATGAAATGTCGCTGTCTCGCCCGAACCCCTCCGTGTCAGTACAGCGAGAGCGGGACAACTGCACCTCAGACCGTTAATAGGAGCGTAAAATTGATCAAAACAGCATTTCGTAATCCCCTCTTTTATTCTCGAAAACTAGACCAAAAAATTTATTTTTTTCATAAATAATTAGAGGACAGATTTAGCTATGCTCCTATGTTTTCCTTTTTTTGTTTATAGGAGGGATTCTTTTCTGATGAGTGTCTGAAAATGACGTTGAAATTGGGCAATTTTTTCAGTTTTATGAAAGCTCATATTTCTTATGTTAATTGAAATATGGAAAAAAACGAAACATAGGGGCATAGCTGTGGTAGATACAGATTACACAGTAAAAAAAATTTGGCTCTAAAGCCATTATCCAGGGAGGAAACAGGGGATTACGTGTGTATGGAGAAATGGTGCGCATCGTACCCTCTTAAAAATATTGGACACGTATTTTTTCTTTTGTCAATTAATTACATAATTATTTATTTATTTATTTATTAAACATACATTTATTTACACAGCAATGCATTAATCACTACATAGTATAAAACAAAGTCGCTTTCCGTCTGTCTGTCCCTATGTATGTTTAGATCTTTAAAACTAGGTACGCAAAGGATTTTGATGCGGTTTTTTTAATAGATAGAGTGATTCAAGAGGAAGGTTTATATGTGTAATACATGCAGAATTGCACCCATGCGAAGCCGGGGTGGGTCGCTAGTTACTAATATACTGTGAAACTACATAAAAGCATATTAAGTTAAACAAAACAAAAACACAAAAATAAAAACGGTATTAAGTAGGAACACTGGTTTGCCTGTCATCCATCATCTCACAAAACGCCAGGTATTGACGACACATGGTAGCCCAACACCCCGCAAATATATTATGAAGATAATATACTTACTTAGTGCGATAGTGCGTTAAAGTTTAATTTTACGTCGCACCTTGGTAAACTTTTTACTTAGACGTGACGTCACGAACCGCCACTCCCGGACTGATGGACTAATGACAATAATATTTTTTTACCCTTTAATTTAGTATGTATATGTATGTATCTAAATACTTTTTTATATCGAGGAACTAAGGAGAGCATAATTGATGATAAAGCAAATTGGATAAAAAAATAAGCTGCCCAAATTACTAATTCCACGCGGACGGAGTTGCGGGCAAAAGCTAGTTTCATATAAAAGTTCAAATACGAAGCGACAGCGGCAAGGTAGTAAAGTGTAGATATCTTTGACCTCGACTGCCATGTGGCTGATGTCTTGGTCTTTGACGAAAATTTTACTTCATGCACAACATAAAAAGTCATTAAGTGGCACATCCATCACATACGAACTTCACGACAATGACAAGTGAAAAATACATCGTTAAATTTGTCCTAGTTCTCAGTTTACGTGATCACCTTCTTGGAATACGACGCAAATGAAACTTAATTCCAAGTTTATGCAAACGGATATTGTTTAGCATTTAGCTAACTCGTTCCGCGAAGCTAACTGCCATACTCATGGACCTCTATTAACATTTGTACACTCATTATAGTGGCGTCCACAACAAGCCGTGATGGTCAAGCAGAGGGTCGTGGGTTCGAGTCCGGGCTCGCACCTCTGATCTGAATTTTTCGGAATTTATATTTAAAATTGACCATGAGTTTTACGGTGAAAGGAAACATCGTGAGGGAAACCCTCATAAAACTGTGAAGAAATTCAATGGTGTATGTGTGGAGTTCTCAATCCGCTCTGGGCCCGCATGAGAACTACGGCCCAAGCCCTCTCATTCTGAGAGGAGGCCTGTGTTCTGTACTGGGACGATTAACGGATTAACGAGTTAATGCCCAGCTATGATAGATACACATGCATAAATACAAATACGCAATGTAATTTTTTAATATTCCCGGCATAAGCTAGCAAGGAAACCTATACCAAGAAAACTTTGCTCATTAACAGCTTAGAACAAAAGGTATTGTTAAAAAAGCTCTGTAAAACTACAATACGTGGGAACAAAGGCTACATATTAGAGAAATGGGCCAAGGCCTTAATTGGCGGGCCTTATTGTGGCCATACAAATAAGGCCTCGTTGTGGATTGGTTGGCCTGCGAATCGCTGTTCCAGAGGGCCTTTTTAAAGTAGGGTTGCCATACGTCCCGGCACGCCGGACATGTCCCGGCTTGAAGCATGGTGTCCCGGCGTCCCGGCCGATAAGCAAATTGTCCCGGTTTAAAAAACATAGTAATTTAATAGAGGGCTGGACTTGGTAAACAATAATATACCTAGCGGCAGCGCATGCTACACGATGCGCTCGTAGCCGATAATGTGCATTTTCACCAATATAGCGAAAAGCGCCAACAAACTGAAAACCCTAAAAAAAAAAGTAAAAAACTCGCTGGCATTGTTTGGCTGTGTTAAAAGTTGTTTTGTGTTTAGGCAAGGACTAAACCTTTAAAGTTACTATTGCTGTAATAAAAGTTTTTTTTTCTACGTTTACTAGTTTTTCTTTAAATGTCCCGGTCTGAGTCCCCACACTTATGGCAACCCTATTTTAAAGCCAAATAAGCCTCAAGCCACACAGAAGAGACGTGGGACGGGGGCGCGTCGCAGTCCGCGTCGTTAATTCGCAGGCCGCGTCTCCGCCCCGTCTCATCTGTCTGCTTTTGATTTCGACGCTTCTATACAGTTAGTATGAAAACTGATTCAACTGTTGCTATGCTACCAAATGTTAGACTTCTAATTCTAATTGATGTCAGACATTTGGTAACATAGCGTACGGTTGTGGTGTGTGTGTTCGTACAGTGTTGTGCGTTGTGTCATGTTGTGTGGTGGTGGAGGAACTGCATGAACACGCATTTCTTGCATAAACGTAACCATCGTAAAGTCGCGGGTGAGCAAAGTAACTTTTTCAGTTCATTAATATGGACCTCCGCAAAGTAACGCCTGATTCAATAAATTCCTTATAGGATCACTTTGTTGTAGTCCGCTTGTCTGTCAAGACCTTTTATCTTGGGAACGCGTAGAGGCATCGAGGTGAAATTAATACCATATACTCCAACTCCAGCGGCATCCAACTCGATCCCGCAACCTTAACCAGGTCGTCGCTCTATTGTTGGAGGCCTACCTACCTACACTGCGTCTTCCGGTCCGTGGACGCCACTCGAGAACCTTTTTGCCCCATCAGCCATCAGTTCTACGAGCGATGTGCCCTGCCCACTGCCACTTGAGTCTGGCGATTCTTCGAGCTATGTCGGTGACTTTAGTTCGTGCGCGGATTTCAGCGCGGGATACATTTTATTAAATTAACATACTCAGTAATACAAGTTACTGTTTCTATCTTTACTTATAATTATATGTTCATCCGATGCCTAGTACCCATAACACAACAAAAGCATTACTTACTTTGGGACTAGGTCAAATCGATCTAATTGTCTCTAAATACAAACGTCCCTAAATGCAAATCGTCCTTAGACTTAGCTACCCTTTTTCCAATTCACTCACCCTTCATAACTTACTCGAATTGACGAACTTTCTTGCAATAACAATTCCATTTGATTCTGAGCCGACTCAAACTCTTAGAACAATCATCATTCTTGGATTACGAAGTCCCCATTGGCTGACGTGTGCCGAAAAGTCGACTGTTTGTTTCGAAAAGTTTGATTGGTTTCGGCTAGGCTCGTTGAAAAAGTATCGATATATAAGGATAGGAACGAATATGTGTATACTTATAATTATTATTGAGATTTTTTGTACATTCAAATAATGTAAGTAAGTACATCTTCTAATATATTATAAAAATCTCGTGTCACGGTGTTTGTTATCGAAATCCTCCGAGACGGCTTGACCTTAGGCTCCACTGTCCGTCCGTCTGTCCGTTTTTCACGCTAGCTGGGGGAACGGAGCTGTTGGTGATTTGTGAGTATAAACACCGTAACTTAGCAGCTAGTTCAAGCGGTTTCCGATAGATGTCACTGGTCGTAGTTTACATGGCGCTATCCTTTGGTTCACTTGGAAATATTACATACCAATTTTGCGGTAGAAATATTATTGATAATAAACACTTCGATACATGAAAACTATTTTTGAAGGGTGGAACGTCTTATAATATAATGGACACTGATCCACTATAATATTGGATGCATATTATTATAACAAAACAAAACAAGTCCATCCGTGACTAGGAATCAGTGTAGCTAGATAGAGTTGGTTGGGCAGGCAGAATACGATTTGAATGAAAGAGAGATAGTATTGTAAGAGCAGCCTCTTTTTAGGGTTCCGAACCCAAAGGCCTCAAAGGGTAAAAACTAAAAACGGGACCCTATTACTGTCCGTTCCGTCAGTCCGTCCGTCTATCACCAGGCTGTATCTCATGAACCGTGATAGCTAGACAGTTGAAATTATCACAGATGATGTATTTCGGTTGCCGCTATAACAACAAATACTAAAAAATAGAATAAAATAAATATTTAAGGGGGCTCCCATACAACAAACGTGATTTTTTTTGCTCATTTTTGCTCGATATTGATAACGGCAACAGGTAGACGCTTGAAATATTCACAGAATATATAGTTATAACAAGGATGATATAGACTGGATTAGCAGTCGCCATAGTACAGATCGGCCGCGGAAAAATAGTTCGATTTATTAAATCTAGATGGCGCTGACATATAGCCAGAGGGTTTGAAAGCTGAACAATAAGACTACAGATGTTTCATATTATTGCAAATGTATTATTATGCAAAATTTTTGAAAAATAATACATTTGTAGTAATATGAAACATTTGTAGTCTTATTGTTTTGCTTTCAAACCCTTTGGCTATATGTCAGCGCCATCGAGATTTAATAAATCGAACTATTTTTCCGCGGCCGATCTGTACTATGCCACTATGTGCTATGTCATTGCTTTTCAACACTCTTTTTAATCCTTCCGCCCCTTTATACCTTTCCGAGCGTTTCAGCTACTTGGCTGAAGGAAGCCAGCATCGTTTGCGGTCGAGTACCAATCTCCTTTTGGCCTGTCCTTCTACTTCTTCCAAAATTTACTCAAAATCATTTACTGTGCAATCTGCTAGACTGTGGAATCGATTACCCACCTCCATTAGGCAATCTCCCTCCGTGGTGTCGTTCAGGGAAGCTTTGAAGAAGATGTGGCTCACACCATCACTTTAATATATTGAGAACACTGCTTATTTATTGTATGTATTTTGCATATATATGTTGTATATGGTAGTATATTTTTATTAGGTTTCTTTATATTATGAGTTTATGTATTGTATTTACTAAAAGTTGTATTGTAGCCTTTGCTTTGTCCGACTGTATTATTTTGACTTACTCTTTGTCGGTCCCTTACTAAATGCTCCTTTCATCCACTCAAGGGTTGACTGGTAGAGATCCCTTAAAGGGATAAGTTCGCCGTTGTACATGCATTTCAACGGTTGTCAATAATGTATTTCTTTTTTTCCTTATTTTTGTACAATAAAGAGTTTACATACATACATACTATGGCGACTGCTAATCCAGTCTATATCATCCTTGGTTATATGTACCTATATTCACTTCATAAATATTTTTTTATGGGTATATAGTTTATAATATGTCTCACTGCCGGGCAAAGGCCTCCCTTTCCTCCGCCATTCTTCCCTATCTTGGGCATGCACCTGTCAATCGAGCTGAAAAGCGCTCATGTTGTCCCGCCATCTCCTCTTGGGTCTGCCTCTGCTCCTTTGGCCATCCCTCGGAACCCATTCGGTTACTATTCGCGCCCATCGGTCCGGATGCGTTCGGCAGACATGTCCGGCTTTTGACACCCACATCTGTAATATAAGTTTTGGAGCGCAGTGCCGTGTTTCTGATTCGATCAGTTCTTCGAACACCCAGGATACTGCGCTCCATTGCTCGTTGGCAAACCTAAGCCTGGACTTTTGAGCTACAGTTAATGACCAAGTCTGGGCGCCGTAGGTTAAGATGGGAAAAATACACATGTCGACGAGTTTGCGCTTAAGTGACAGATGAAGGTTGCCCTTCATTAGCGTCTTCATGGACCAGAAGCTCTTCCAGGCATTATCGTTACGCCTATCGATTTCCCTTGACTGCCTGTTCTCGAAGGATGCTATCTGGCCCAAGTTAAAGGGGGACTCCCATACAACAAACGTGTTTTTTTTGCCGTTTTTATAGATAATGATACGGAACCCTTCGTGCGCGAGTCCGACTCGCACTTGGCCGGTTGTTTATGAAACTTTTTCTGTGTATTCGGTAATTTCGGTAGGCCTGAGAATTGGTCGTAGGCTATTTTTTGTATACATACCCCTATTCTTCGCGGACGGAGTCACGGGCAACAGCTAGTTTTATATAAAAATACTATTGATAGGTATTATTGACCTAAATATTTTAAAAATGCAAAATCTTTTGAAAATTTGACTGAGACTTCGATATATCGATGTTTTTTCGCCGAGATATCGACGTCGATATTGATTATTTTAATAAAATATCGAAACATCGATATATATCGATATTTTATTCACTTCCGACATCTCTAGTTTCGGCGACTCCGAGTTTTGCCATAGAAGAGTTTATTGGTAATTGTTAGGTGATATCCTTCAGTTCTATTGTGGGTAAGGCAACCACAAAAACTTAGACAACCGTTGAACACGTGTTTACACGTGTCAGTTCAGAGAAAAAGCCGTGGTAGCCTATTGGCCTCTCAAGCAGAGGGCCGTGGGTTCGCTCCCGGGCTCGCACCTGAGTTTTTCGGAATTTACATGCGAAGTTACATTTTAAATTTACCATGAGCTTTACGGTCAAGTAAATCGTGCGGAAACCTGCACACGTCTGCGAAGAAATTTAATGGTGTGTGAAGTTTGGGGCGTGCGTGGGAACTTCTGTCCAAGCCCTCGAAGTCTGAGAGAAGGCCTGTGCCATGAGGTAGGATGTGTATAGGCTCAGATGATGATAATGATGAACTTGATTTAACTCAGCGTAAGTCCATCTAAGTATAAGTAATCATGAGTCATAATATATAAATGATGTGAATCATATAAAAGCTTCCCAAGCAAACAGCCACTTAAATTTCACTAACATATTCCCAAGACCTTGAAAATCCCAGCGGATTTTCATATAATATTTAATGCTGTGATATCGAGGCTATTCCAGGCCATTCAGGAATATTCCAGAATATTCCAGACTTAGCCGCCGCGTTAGGTGTTACGGGAAGATGTATTTTCCTTCAATATACTCACATTACCTTGGCCGGATTCCCTGAAGGTAGTTTAAAGGGACGTGGTTTTATTGGATGTCGATATCGATATTCTAGTCTAGTTTATTTATATGAATTAAGCAATTGTTTGTGAAAAAACCACGATAAACGCGTGATATTTTAGGGTAGGAAAGCATTATTAAAAATAATATTATCGAGATGAGGTTAAAAATATTTTTTTCTCAAACATCCAAGGAAATGTGGTCCTTATAGTCGTGACAATAGAACACGAAGTATGCCATTGTATAGCAGTTGAGGAAGATTCGTTCTGATTTCAAATTAGACGACAATAATGGAATTTCATACAAACATTGCTGGCCAAGGCCAGCAAAGAGATTGTCTTTTGTTTTAGTGGGTCGTATTTTCTTTTATTGACTATCAATGACATACTGCCAATTAAGAAAAATTTAGTTTGTGAATTTACTTTTTAATATCTTACTTGGCTAGATTTAATAAAATAAATAAAGATTGGCGTTTATTGTTAACAATTTATTAAAATAACCAATTAATAAGGTCGTAATTTTTTAATAAATTTAAATCATCTCAAGATTTTGCGTCAAAAACATTAACTGGAACAGCTTACAAATAAATTGCTGGAAAAAAAATATTTTGGCGGGAATAAAAAAAAAAAACAATTTGAATTAAATATGAATATATAAGTTGAACATTCGTGTCATTTCCTTGGATTTATTTGAGAAAAGCACTATACAAGCCTTGGCCACGAACAGGGATTGCCGGCCTCGTATCTCTAGATGGCCTCGTTAACACTCGGCCATCTATAACTACTCGGCCGGCAATCCCCTATTTCGCGGCCGCTGCAGTAATGTACTATTTTTCTTTAAATTCTCTCGACATTTATAATGTATGTGTTTTGTGGTTGCTGAACCAGATATAAACGTTGTATATTTCAAACTAAATACAAACTGAAATATAGATGCACAGAAAAAACCCCAGAAAAAAGACCAATGCTGGGAATCGAACCCAGGTCCTCAGCGTTCCGTGCTGCGTTCTTACCCCTACACCATCACTAGTCTAGAAGTTAGCGACGAATCTTTCCCATACATCATACACTTCAGTCTGTTATAATCACATTAGGCAGTGATAAAGCGCATCTATGTTAATGCCCTCTACCGAGAGACTTCAACACTCCTTCGGAGCTACCCGCTCACCTGGACCAAGAGATGGCGCTACTAGGCCAACTTTTACAAGTTAAGTATGAAGTATCTTTTTCTATTTATTTTTTATTTTCTTCAACTTCATTTTTTTTTTATTACTTTTACGGTCTTCCCGTGAAACCATATATTTCAAACTAAATACAAACTGAAATATAGATGCACAGAAAAAACCCCAGAAAAAAGACCAATGCTGGGAATCGAACCCAGGTCCTCAGCGTTCCGTGCTGCGTGCTTACCCCTACACCATCACTGGTCTAGAAGTTAGCGACGAATCTTTCCCATACATCGTACACTTCAGTCTGTTATTATCACATTAGGCAGTGATAAAGCGCATCTAAATATATGGTTTCACGGGATGACCGTAAAAGTAATATAAAAAAAAAAAATGAAGTTGAAGAAAATAAAAAATAAATAGAAAAAGATACTTCATACTTAACTTATAAACGTTGTAGTTTTAATGTACTGAATTAAAAATGACAACAAAAAACCCGCTTTTATAACGCACCAAATTTTTCAAATGACAAAAGGTAGCCATGTTTGCTGATAGTTTAACTTCATCGCAGACGAAACTCAAATAATATAATATTACAAGCCGTTGCCCGTGACTCCGTCTGCGAAGAATAGGGGTTGAAAAATAGCCTACGACCTATCCTACCAAACAAATAGAAAAAAAAAATCGGTCAAGCCGTTTCGGAGGAGTTCTATAACAAACACCGTGACACAAGGTTTTTATATATCCTCCGTCCGCGAAGAATAGGGGTATAAAAAACAGCCTTCCACCTATTCTCAGACCTACCAAACATACAGAAAAATTTCATGAAATCGATCAAGCCGTTCCGGAGGAGTTCGATAACAAACACCGTGACACGAAATTTTTATATTATACACCGTGAAATTTTAGTGGTTGTTTTCCCGAAACGAGATGATTTAGTTTCGATTGTACAATCGATTTATAATTACTATTTTGAATAGAGTCAAAAATCCAATTGTGATAAACGAAAGTCGACAATGACCGCAAACCAATAGTAACGCTTCGTTGGTACAAGTAGCGTACGATCGTACGATAGGTTAGGTACCAATGAAGCGTTACTATTGCTTTGCGGTCATTTTCGACTTTCGCTTTTCACAATTGGATTTTTGACTCTAGTCAAAATAGTAATTATAAACCGATTGTACAATCGATACTAAATCACCTCGTTTCGGGAAAACAACCACTAAAATTTCACGGTGTATTTTAGAAAAAAGTTATTGTTTAAAACACATCAGATGAACCTGCTCGTTTGTCGGCTTCTACACCCTACTTCTCTATTTCTAGCTGCTTCTCGCTACTTCATCTACTAAGAATTTGTTTATTACCTCCCGTGCGAACTATGCATTTTTCTCAAAAGCTATGCCAAATTTATTCGAAATCCATTGACCCATGACCCATGACCCATTTATGCAACATAAAGTAACAAATTTTCAAACATACAAATATCCATTTGTATTTATAATATTAATCGGATTAGTAGAAAAATTTGCCACGAGCTTTACGGTGAAGGAAAACATCGTGAAGAAACCTGCATACGCCTGAGAAAATTCAATGGTGTGTGTGAAGTTTTCAATCTGCACTGGGCCCGCGTGGGTAAGTAAGGCCCAAGCCCTCTCATTCCGAGAGGAGGCCTGTGCCCTGCAGTCGGACTTATATATGCTGGGATGATAATGATGAAGACAAAACACACAGGGTGGAACCTTTTCTCAACCAATTTTACGATGATTTCTTTGGCAGATGTAAAGAATGCCAGCATGACATTTGCAATGAAAAGGGTTCACTTTCTTTGACTGTACCTAGGATATCCATGGTCTGCAAAAACAAGTTTATTAAGAGACTTCGTTCATTTATGTCATTGTCAAGTCATGTAAATTATAATAAGGATCCATTGATAAAAGTTAGTCCATGACGCCCTGTAAGAACACAATAATATAGTTCGAGTGTGAAAGAGACTTCGTTCATTCATGTCATTGTCAAGTCATGTAAATTATAATAAGGATCCATTGATAAAAGTTAGTCCATGACGCCCTGTAAGAACACAATAATATAATTCGAGTGTGAAAGAGACTTCGTTCATTTATGTCATTGTCAAGTCATGTAAATTATAATAAGGATCCATTGATAAAAGTTAGTCCGTGACGCCCTGTAAGAACACAATAATATAGTTCGAGTGTGAAATGTTTTTCCATGACATCGCCTTTATGACATTGTATTTCGCTTGGCCTGTGGAAAAACATTTCGCACTCGAAATATAATTAGTTACCTACCTAATTTACTTATCGACATCGATACCACGCCTCATCACTAATGCACCTGCAGAGCAATCTCCCTATTTACGACCCGATGCAGACTATTGAGTCGATAGCCGGTCGTGTATTAATATCGATTACTTACGGCACAACACTACCTACTCCATTATCACCTGATATTGACATCGAGTGCATTGAATATTAAGTTTGTACGAAATTGACATTAGACGTTTGTTTATTTTTATTTACTTCAAATCTTTTAGCGATCAGTAGGCAGAATGTGCGTCTGTCTGTCTATCTGACTGAGGTGTATGCAATTACGCCGACGAAATGATAACAAAAATTTTGAAAAAATCGTAAAGTGGAATGAGATTTTTTTTAAAATCCGATGGTCACACAATGGCGGTCATATTTTCCAAAAATATTATGGTTCATTTTTTTTGTTAGTGTCAGTTTGTCGCTGCTTTTGATGTAGACTGATATGTAATATAAATTTAATTAGCATCACATACATGATGAAAACAAAAAAAATGAGCATGGTAAAAACTCTCATTGCAATATTGCAATATTCGAACTTAATATGGTGTTACGCGAGGAAAAGCCGTTACCGTCGACCATCTATCTGTACGCCGACATAATTAGTTCTAACAATGCTTAATAGATGGGGCTAGCAATACGTAATAAAAGTAAAAACGGATCACGTCCTTGCTGAAAAATAAATGCTGTTGTTCGATGCTACTAGCGCCATCTCGTTATGTATTTATAAATTACTTAAAATGAACTGTTTTAATATTGCGTTGTCCTTAATGGTTTTTCTTTTTGTCAATTTACTACGATTAATTCTCGTAGCAAATGAACATCCTTGTACAATACAAATATAAAAGAATTACGAAATGGTAAAAACTTGAAATCTTTAGTTCTCATAATATTTGACAGATGGCGTAAGTAGTATGCATCATTGGCGTTCGTTTCTGATGCTCCTTTAAAGGAAAAAAGAAAATTGATTGTTTTTATAGCACAATACTACTCCATTATCACGTGATTTTGAGGAAAAACGCAATGTAATAACCACATTGTTATGAATTCAGTAGATTTAAAGAAAATTCTATTATGCAGATTAAGAATATTTAAAGTGGCGCCCTCTAACACCCTACAAGCACAAATCATATCTAAAACCAGCCCTGTAACAACACCAATAAAACGCAAAAAATAAACTGCACCGAAATCGGTGTAGTAGTTTTTGAGATAAACATCATAAAAAAAGAACTTTTTACCGATGCTTCACCGTTCCATCATACTTTACGTTTACTTAAATCAATTGATATAGAAGAAAATAAACACAAATATACACATTTGTTAATAAAAAATTAAAAAAGATGAAGAGGGATTGTACACTTTAAAAATGTCACTTAAAAGTTGTATTTAAAAATCTATGTATAAATACTATACCGACTAGATGACGTAAATTTTAAATTCAGCACAATTTTCACCACTTTGGGAAAATTTTAGATTTTTAAATAGTTGCGTCGTGGTGGCCTAGTGGTTTGACCTATGGCCTCTCAAGCAGAGGGTGGTGGGTTCAAGTCCCGGCTCGCATCTCTGAGTTTTTCTGAATTTATGTGCATATACATACATTTGTAATTTAGCATGGGCTTTACGGTGAAGGGAAACATCGTGAGGAATAGGCATACACCTGCGACGAAATTCAATGGTGTGTGTGAAGTTCCCAATCTGCATTAGGCCCGCGTGGGAACTACGGCCTAGGCCCTCTCATTTTGAGAGGAGGCCTGTGCCCTGCAGTGGGACGTATATAGGCTGGGATGAAATAGTTGTGAGTGATGTGTGTTGTAAAAATACAAAAAAAAACTTCTAAAGTGCGAGCCCAGGTTTGAACTCACGTTCATCTGTTTCATAGGCAGCAATTCAAAAACATTGAAAGAAAAAATCTTTTGAAAGTGGTTTTATTTATTTAGGAAACAATGTTCTACTTTGTGAATGATTTACTTAGTACCCTCATTCCGTCATAGATGGCGCTGGCAGTAGTTTCAATGAAGCTATCGTTTGGTTTTCCTGAATTTATAAGAGTTCAGAATAAATTTGATGCAGACAATTATTAAAACAAACATACATACATACTTAGTTTTTGCAAAACCGGAGTTCCTGTACAGGAAATTAACCGGCTTATTTAATAATATGAATTCTTTCCTTAGTTTCTAGCAATAAATAAAGATAATGATTTAGTGAGTGAGTGATTTACCTATTTAGCCATCGAAAGAAGGGAAAAGGGGGTCTGTGTCTGTGTCTGTCTATTCTATTCAATTCATTTCGCTACTAATACTGATACCTACACTAAGTAATCAACCTTCACTTGTCTTGTCTGTCGCATTAGTCGCATATATTTCTGTGATATTGTTTTCTTTGTTGTTAATTTTATTTATTATACCTATTATTACTAGTTATTACGATTTGCCTGATAAGATACTGAGGTAAATGTATGTACATACTCCATTTAATTTAGAATTATATATAAACCACAACAACATTATATTGCGGCTCTTGAACTTGCACCTCTACCACGAGTTTACACTAGTTTACGTGACTGACCGTACTCGCTAGCGACGGCGTAAATTACCAATCATTTACGCCGTCGCTAGCGAGTACGGTCACTGTAAACTAGTGTAAACTCATGGTAGAGGTACTGTAATCTCTTTACAATTTGTACTAGAGTAACGATTGACGACACGCAAATAAAGTGACATTAAAACAATTTTATTTTGCGGCTCCTATACTATTTGCTAGGTAAGAAATAGTTAACGAGCCGCAATATAATGATGTTGTGATTTTCAATTCTAAATTAAATTAAGTATAATGTGTAATTATAATTACTTATATTATTATTACTTTTTTTTTCTAATTAGCTCTCTGTTGTCTACGAATTTGATTATCTTTTTACAAACCCTGTAATTTTCCGGGATACCTATTTGTAAACTTACCTATTCGAATAGTTGCATATTAGTATAAATCTTCCCAGGTGAATTTTTCGCTTCGAGCCATTACATTAAATTTGAACCTCAATACTATGACAATGCCGTTTGTTTTGAAAGATAAGGGCTCGAAGCGAAAAGTTCACCTGGGAAGATTTATACTTATAACAATAGTAGACTGTTAAAAAGCGCTGCTATTTTGCGACGCTTGTGCACACAATTTCGAGTAAAGAGTAGTTTAAAAAAAATCACGCAATTAAGGGATTTAATAAAAACAAAACTTCCTCTGTGTAACGAAACTTACCCATATACTTTATTGACTAACTTTCGTTACACAAAGGAAGGGACCGTGATTTTTTTTTTGATTAATAATGTACTTCTTTATTATTTTTCTTTTTTGTTTATATTGTTTCTTTAATTTCATTTTTAAATCCTTTTCTCACATGCAGCCTTTTGACATTTTTTTTCCATTGATATTTTGTATTAAGTATATGTAGTGTATAAGTATTATATTGAATGTATTTGTTTATTTATATAATTTATATTATATTTGTATTGTTTTTATTGTTTGTTGTCTATTAAGTAATACTGCGTTTCTCTTGTCTGTTATTTCTGCCACCTACATTCGTCTGTTGATATTTATTAATTTCTGAATAATTGGTTGTCTGGAAGAGATCTCTTTTTAGCGATAAGACCGCCTATTGTCTACCTGAATTTTTATTTTTGTAATGTCACTGTACTGTTTTTGGTGATCAATAAAGAATATTTGTATTGTATTGTATTGTACATTTTTTAAACGACCTTAAAAGCAAATCAAGTTAATCCATCATTTTATTTGAGTAATATTAGTATATTTTGAGATCTCGAAAACGGATGCAATAATATCGATGAAATTTTTGGATGAGTTTGGGTCTCATCTGTTCGAAAACGCGTATTTCCGATTTTCCAAACACCGTGCAAAAATCAGTCGGCACTTTACAAAAGAGCTGATAACTTTGAAACTGAACCAATTCTGATTAAAAACATGTCTCTAAGAACCATCGCCAAGAAACCTGCTTTCAAATAATAAAACCGCATCCAAATCGGATCACTCGTTTAAGAGATACGATGCCACAGACAGACACAAACACACATAGCGGTCAAACTTATAACACCCCTCTCTTTGTGTCGGGGGTTAAAAATGAAAATTGCTTTGGAACTTTGAATCATAACCGGTTGCAGCGACCAACAAAAGCCTCGCAGGCCTTATACTACGAAGTGTATAATTCGAACTTCGTTTCGTGCTGCCCCGCTCACGCTAATAGTATTTAATACGAGAGCGAGCGAGATGGTACGATACGAACTTCGATTTTCGAATTTCGGAGTAGCCCCCCAGGGGTAGCTGCAGTCTTTTGAACTATAATAAGTTTTATAATTAGATTCACCCACGGTGCTTTCACTTCCAACAATGTCTACTTTTAGTTCCTTCAATTTGCACTAGATGGCGATATTATTTATCAAATCATGTAGAAAATAGATGAAAACAACTTTAAATTCTAGTTTCAAAAAAGCTGTGGCAGCGGCCCATGGGCAGTGGCACAGCAGGGCTGGTATTGGTACGTGTGATTATTGGTTCTTGATATTATAGGTATGTTAAAATAGATGGTCCTAATAGTAGTTACGGGAATTTGCGTTAGATGGCGTTGTGCCGTTGAACAGAGTGATATCTCTATCCTCCTATAATGTACTCTGTGGATTCACCTTTGTGTGAGCAGTGTTGCCATATCCATTTTATGAAAATCCGTAGGTCCATGCAAAAAATCCGGAGAATTCCGTAATTCACCCGAAGATAAATTCGTAGTTGTACAGATTTTTTTAAGTTAGTTTTTAGTTATATTTCAAAATTAGATTAGTCTGGCTAACGTACGTTGGCAATAGAAAAAAACCGGCCAAGTGCGAGTCGGAATCGCGCACGAATGGTTCCGTGCCACTTTCTATAAAAACGGCAAAAAATCACGTTTGTTGTATGGGAGTCCCCCTTAAATATTTGTTTTATTTTAATTTAATTTAATTATTTATTTTTAAAGCAAATATATAACTAAATATTCTGTGAATATTTCACGCGTCTACCTGTTGCCGTTATCAATATCGTTAAACTAGCAAAACAATCACGTTTGTTGTATGGGAGCCCTCTAAATATTTATTTTATTCCATTTTTTAGTATTTGTTGTTATAGCGGCAACCGAAATACATCATCTGTGAAAATTTCAATTCTCTAGCTATCACGGTTCCCGAGATACAGCCTGGTGACAGACGGACAGACGGACAGACGGACGGACGGTCAGCGGAGCCTCAGTAATAGGGTACCGTTTTTACCCTTTGGGTACGGAACCCTAAAAAATGTTTATTATTTTTTGCTTTCAGTTTTTTTCGGCGGTTTAATTTTTTGTTAAAAAGTTTTTTGAAATTTGTGTCGTGTTATCCCAGCTCACGGTAATATAGCAGTTAATGGAAGAGTGAGAGGGATAGTAAGATAGCCGCGCGGCCGCGGAGGCGCTGTCCATGTTTCCCTAGTAATTGAAATTTTTACGTAAACGCGATCGAGAAGTATTTTGGCGAAGTAAAACTTATACTAAGCGTACAGTTTAGCGCAGTAACTACCGAAACCGAAAGTTCGATCGGACATTATGGCATAGTTTTTTTTATGTTGGTGTGTGTATGTTCAATAGAAATACAAGAGAACATGAAAATTCCAACAATAGCGCCACCATCTATGCAAAAGAAACATTCTGATATGTTTTCCGTTTTTCACGCTTGCTGGGGGAACGGAGCTGATGGTGATTTTGTGGTATAAACACCGGAACTTAGCAGATAGTTCAAGCGTTTTCCGATAGATGTCGCCGGTTGTAGTTTACATGGCGCTATCCTTTGGTTCCCTTGGAAATATTACATACCAATTTTGCTGTCGTAAAGCTATTGATAATAAACACTTGATATGTTAATGAAGTATTTTTGAAAAGTGGGATGTCTTATATTCGACACCAATCCACTATTATCTACTATCATACAAAATTAAAACAATACCTTAGTTTAGTTACTTAGTTAGACCATCCATCCTGCTGCATGACTAGGAATCAAGGGCTAAATTCAGGAACGGGCCTTCACGGGTTTCGTAGCGGTTATTCAATCGTTTGGGTTGGGTTTGGTTTGAACTTTGATTTTTGTGAGTATAAACACCGGAACTTAGCAGCTAGTTCAAGCGTTTTCCGATAGATGTCGCCGGTCGTATTACATGGCGCCATTCTTTGGTTCCCTTGGAAATATTACATACCAATTTTGCTCTCGTGACGTTATTGATAATAAACACTTGATATGATAATGAAGTATTTTTGAAAGATGGAATGTCTTATACTGGACGCCAATCCACTTTCGTACAAAATTAAAAGTATTAAAACAAGACCTTAATTACTTAGTTAGACCATCCATCCTGTTGTATGACTAGGAATCAAGGGCTAAATTCAGGAACGGGCCTTCACAGGTTTCGTAGTGGTTATTCAATCGTTTGGGTTGGGTTTGGTTTGAACTGCTATTCAGGAACGCCAAAAATCATTGGTTTGCGAGAGGTTTGGGATGAGCCTAATTTATTTGTTTTTTTTTTATTTTTTTATTTATAAATCTCATCCCAAGCTCAACCCATTCCTATCCTCTCCCAAACGATTGAATTACCGCTCGCAAACCGTGTCGGGCCGTTCCTGAATTTAGCCCCAGTCTAGTGTTGGTTGGTTACTTGGTTGGGCAGGCAGAACACGATTTGAAAGAGATTGTATTGTACGAGCAGCCTCATTTTAGGGCTCCGTACCCAAAGGGTAAAAACGGGACCCTAATTACCGTCCGTCTGTCCCCAGGCTGTATATCTTGAACCGTGATAGCTAGGAAGTTGAAATTCTCACAGATGATGTATTTCGGTTGCCGCTATAACAACAGATACTAAACACAGAATAAAATAAATATTTAAGGGGGCTCCCATACAACAAACGTGATTTTTTTGCTCGTTTTTGCTCGATATTGATAACGACAACAGGTAGACTCTTGAAATATTCACAGAATATCTAGTCACATATTTACCTTCTTTAAAAATAAATAATTAAATTTAAATAATATAAGTATTTAAGGGGAGCTCCCGTACAACAAACGTGTTTGTTTGCATTTAACCAGTACCAGTACAGTACGATGTCCTACTCCTACTTCAAATGAGGCGAGGTGTAACTGAAGCTCGGCAATAGGAAACGTGCAGAAACTATAGGCGGCAGCACTAATGCGACGGAAGAGACACTATGCGGACAGTAAAAGAAACTTATCAGGGTAAAACATTCAGATTGATGGCAGCACCGTCTATGTGCACGTTCCCTTAATACGGAACGTGCAGTTACTATAGGCGGCAGCACTAATGCAACAGAAAAGACTCTATGCGGACAGTAAAGGAAACTTATCAGAGTAATACATTCAAATTGATGGCACCAGTTGGCAGCATCGTTTAAGTATGTGCACGTTCCCTTATGGCGGCACCACTAATGCGACAGAAGAGACACTATGCGGACAGTATAAGAAACTTATCAGGGTAAAACAGTCAAATTGATGGCACCAGTTGGCAGCACCGTCTATGTACACGTTCTCTTATGGCGGCAGCACTAATGCGACAGAAGAGACACTATGCGGACAGTATAAGAAACTTATCAGGGTAAAACAGTCAAATTGATGGCACCAGTGGGCAGCACCGTCTATGTACACGTTCTCTTATGGCGGCAGCACTAATGCGACTGAAGAGACATTATGCGGATGCGGACAGTAAAAGAAACTTATCAGGGTAATACAGTCAAATTGATGGCACCAGTGGGCAGCACCGTCTATGTACACGTTCTCTTATGGCGGCAGCACTAATGCGACTGAAGAGACATTATGCGGATGCGGACAGTAAAAGAAACTTATCAGGGTAATACAGTCAAATTGATGGCAACAGTTGGCAGCACCGTCGATGTGCACGTTCCCTTGCCATCGGACGGTAAACTTGTGTCTCTAGCGCTTACGCACGGCTTTGATTCTAGCCGCTCTCACGCACACATACACCAGTGCATAGAATACCTAAAATCGATTAGCGCAAGAAGCACGATGCGGCCTTAAAAGTAAACATTTATAATAAATATTGTTTTTGTGCGCTGCAGTATTGCAAACGGGCTATGGCTCAGTGGTAACATTGCTCATAGGAGCGAAAGCCTGATATTCTGCCACAACCCAGAGGACCAAGTACAAAGAAACGCTCCGAGCAATAACATTTTATCACCCTCCATAATATTAAAATGCCCTGTAACAATCGTCCAAAAAACTTGGGCATTTATTAAACTCTAAATAACCTCCTATTACTTTGTAAAATGATTCGAGTAATGCCAACTTTACCCCATTAATTCTAAGAAGCGTTCTTCACTTAGCTAAATGCCTAGTAAACGTGTCGTCGCAGTGTCAGCGGGAAAGTATATTATTATAATAATAACTATTTATTTCAGACAATTACATCCATGGAAATATGTTAGTAGGTAGTATTACTTACGACAACGTTAGTTACGAAAAAGACTAAATTCAATTTAATTAATAAAATAGTTGTAATAAAACTATTAACACCAAATAGGGAAGACGACATTATAAAACAATAATTTCAAGACTCTAGTAAATAAAAAAATAAAAAAACTGGCCTGTAGGAATACTGAAAAGACTAAACATTCAAAGCGAACATAAAACATGTCGATGGCAGTCCTTCAAAATTGTATGCAACGATAAAATGCGGTCGGGGCATGCATAAAGTGACATTAAATCCCATACAGCCTCCAGACTTAATTTAACAATAAAAAAGGCCCACGGGGTCAAAAACCCCGCCATCAAAATACAAGCCTAGAACTAGTAATTTCATTTGATTAATTTCTCATCCGTTCGTACCTTGGTGAATTAACATCAATGATGTATACAGTGCCAGCTTTATGATCACTGGCACCCCGGGCAAGAATATTGTGGCGCCCACTTAAGAGGGTACGATGCGCACCATTTCTCCATACAAACGTAATCCCCTGTTTCCTCCCTGGATAATGGCTTTAGAGCCAAATTTTTTTTACTGTGTAATCTGTATCTACCACAGCTATGCCCCTATGTTGCGTTTTTTCCATATTTCAATTAACATAAGATATATGAGCTTTCAAAAAACTGAAAAAATTGCCCAATTTCAACGTTATTTTCAGACACTCATCAGAAAAGAATCCCTCTTATAAACAAAAAAAGGAAAACATAGGGGCATAGCTAAATCTGTCCTCTAATTATTTATGAAAAAATATATTTATTGGTCCAGTTTTCGAGCAGAAAACAGGGGGTTACGAAATGCTGTTTTGATCAATTTTACGCGCCTATTAACGGTCTGAGGAGCAGTTGTCGCGCTCTCGCTGTACTGACACGGAGGGGTTCCGGCGAGACAGCGACATTTCATTAAAATACCTATTTCTCAAAATTCTCTGAGCCATCGTACCCTCTTAAGGAAATCAAAATCGAGTGCCAGTTTGGCAGGAAAGCATCCCACCCCCATCGATCGCCCCCTGAAATTTGGCGCCCTGGGCCGTGTCGCCCTATCGCATATTTGCATATAGAAGTCTTGTCGTTACGTCATGGTCAATAGTCAATACTCAGCCAACACTGTTTTTTTTTTTTATATATAAGAGGTGGCAAACGAGCAGACGGGTCACCTGATGGAAAGCGATCACCGTCGCCCATGGGCACCCGCAACACGGGGGGCATCACAGGTGCGTTGCCGACCCTTTTAGGAATTGATAGGCTCGTTTTTTAAAGATCCCTAAAGTAAAGCTGATTCCAGGTCTTTGTCGTGCGAGGAAAGAAGTTACGCTTAAAACGCACGGTACTAGAATGCCAATCATCAAGGTGGTGAGGATGGAAAGACAAACGGTTCCTCGAAGTGCGGTAGTGGAATTTAGCCGCAGGCAGCAATTCGAACAGTTCGTCAGAACACTCCCCATGATAGATACGGTGTAATATACAGAGAGACGCCACATCCCTCCGCAAAGCCAAAGGATCGAGTAGGCCAGAGAGTGCCCGATTACCGACAAATCTAGCAGCTCTACGTTGGATGCGGTCAAATGGAAGAATTTGGTACTTGGGTGCCCCAGCCCAGAGAATATTATATGTAGAATGATATTCTCGTAATCCCGGTAGAACTTAGACGTTGCGACACCAATAGAGTGATGCGATTTGAAAATCGCTGTCAGTCTGTGCCGTGCCTATCGCCGGCACTGGGCCGCGCGCGCTGGCCCGACAGTGCTGCCGCGAAATCTGTCGCGACTCACAACTTCCCAAATCGACTTTAGCCACTGTCATAAATTGCTGAAATGGCTCAAGTTCAGCGTTTATGAAGGATGCCCCACCAATAGGGACTAAGTTGAATTAATTACAATTATAGAATTTACTGGCTGGTGCCTGCGACTACGTCCGCGGTAATCATTGATGCTCCGCTCCTATTGGTCGTAGCGTGATGTTATGTAGCCTAAAGTCTTCCTCGATAAATGGACCATTCAACACAAAAAGATTTTTTCAATTCAAATTCGTAGTTCCTGAGATTAGCGCGTCCAACCAAACACATAAACAAACAAACAAAAATACAAATTTTATCCGAATGCGCTCAACCGACAACCCAACAATTTAAACGGGAAAGAGTCACTCGCAAACATTCGTATCCATAACATATTAGTGGAATGTGAAATGGAGTATCGCCTTCAGGCACCAATGCGTTGGCCAAACGGCGTGACATTGGCCAGAGAGATAGTTCAGCCACGGAAAAAAGTTATTTCACGCGGATGGAACGACGAAAAAACCATTTTCAGCCAAAAATCATAACAAAACATGTTTGTTTTTAAATAACCGTGTGGTTTTAGAATAAAACTTCTTAATTTCTTCCGTGGATATCGTAAGAAGCGACTAGGTATAGGTAACGCCATAAGAGTTGAGGCGAATGATTACACACACAGCTACATAAACTACTGATTGCAAAAAAAGTAGCGAATGAATGAAATCAACGAGTGAATGGAAATGTGAATTATTATGATCTTAAGGTGAAATACCTACGCTACTATGCATATTATAATTTTAATTTTTCATATAACCTATTTTTTAAATAAAACAGTTTGAAACTGTTAAGAAATATTCGCAACAAAAAAATCGGTATTTTATAAATAGCGAAAAATATGCTTATCTGATTTATATAAAATAGATCAAAATATTTTATTTTCTGTTTTGTTTGAACTAGATGTATTTTCCCAAATTATTCTTAAAGAAATAGGTAGGTTGAAGACATTTTTAGTCATTCTTGATTCATTACTATGTTGAGTCTGTTGAACTTGCTATCGGTACGAATAAATGTCAAAATCCCACTGTCATTACATGATGTGTTGTTGTGTGCATGACCTCAACTCTGATGGCGTTACATACTACTTAGGAGATGGGTTAAGGTATATTGTAGGTGTATTCTTTGACCAGTGTGTGTTGCCAGTGATGACTTATGACACTGAGACGTGGCCGCTAACGATGGGCCTCATAAGAAAGCTCAAAGTCACTCAGAGCAATGGAGAGGGCTATGCTCGGAGTTTCTTTGCGGGATCGCATTAGAAATGATGTAATCCGCGCAAGAACAAAAGTCACTGACATATACAGGGTTATTTTTAATTCACTGACATCCTCTTAACCCTGAATTCCTATCACTCAAACAAATGTTTTTTGTTCTACGACTTTTTAAAATGAAGCACTTTTTTCCCCATACAAATACACAGAGTATCGTAAAAATAAGAGGTAATCTCAAATTTTCAGAACGTTATTAAACCAAAAATATTAAGTTATGACAAAAGCCGTAAACAAAAAACATTTGTTTAAGTGGTAGGAGTTTAGGATTAAAAGGATGCTAGTGAATTACAAATAACCCTGTATAGCTCGAAGAATCGCCAAACTCAAGTGGCAGAGGGCAGGGCACATCGCTCGTAGAACTGATGGCCGACGGGGCAAAAAGGTTCTCGAGTGAGTGAGTTTTTTACTCTTAAGAGTTATATTTACAATTTTTAAAATTTATTTCTGTTTACGGTACCGTCACCCGCGGCCGCCGTCCTCTCCACAATCCTGCGGGTCGTTTCAACAAACTTGAATAAAAGTAAAACATGATGTTGTATTTATTTATATTTATTTATTTACAGCCGTGCGGTGATCCAGTCGAGGTAAGCAGATATCCTTGAGTGTCCAGCGGGCTGCAACGCCTCGCAGCCGCCACTGCTGCCAAAAGACACCAAGCCGACCTGCGCAGGAGAGGATGACATATATGCAATCTGTGCAATCTGCTAGACTGTGGAATCGATTACCCACCTCCATTAGGCAATCTCCCTCCGTGGTGTCGTTCAGGGAAGCTTTGAAGAAGATGTGGCTCACACCATCACTTTAATATATTGAGAACACTGCTTATTTATTGTATGTATTTTGCATATATATGTTGTATATGGTAGTATATTTTTATTAGGTTTCTTTATATTATGAGTTTATGTATTGTATTTACTAAAAGTTGTATTGTAGCCTTTGCTTTGTCCGACTGTATTATTTTGACTTACTCTTTGTCGGTCCCTTACTAAATGCTCCTTTCATCCACTCAAGGGTTGACTGGTAGAGATCCCTTAAAGGGATAAGTTCGCCTTTGTACATGCATTTCAACGGTTGTCAATAATGTATTTCTTTTTTTCCTTATTTTTGTACAATAAAGAGTTTACATACATACATACATACATGTTTTCTTTCCCACACGTGTTTTCTGTCATCCCATCATCATCACGCCAGCTGATTTAGGCCATGCGTTGTCTATCAGTCAGTCACGTTACGTTTTTATACGTACCAAGAATAGAATCCAAGCCAGAACTTACCAGTGTACTGCCGACAACGACAGGGCCACCGGAGTCCCCAGTGCAAATGTTGCCACCGTTGACGCTGGCAGTGCACACTATGTATTCATCCACGAAGCCAGGGTACGAGACTGCGCATTGGCTGTTGGTGATGATGGGGAGAGACACCCACGCCAAGAAGGTGTGGGAGCCCACTGTTGCAGCTGAAAATTATTAAAAAAAAAACAAGTTTTACTATTTTTTTATGCTACTCAGAAAACGGAACGATGATTTCTCAAAGAAGTGATTCTTTTTGGCGGAATATCTTATTTTGAACAATCTGGTATTTTGGGAACGTGGTATTTTAGGTTTAATGATCGAGCGAGCACGAAGCGAGGGTAAAACGTCCTCAGATTATTAATACAAGCACAGACTCTTACGTATGTCCGACTGTTTGCTCTCCTCCACAGATCACATTTCTCAACCGATTCTCGTGAATTTCGTGAGCAGATTCACATATGTAGGGTCAACGTCGTGTGATCACTTTTGTGCCTTGTCACTTTAACGTCATGTTAGAAAAGTCATACGAAATTATGTAACGACTGAAAGCGACAAGGTACAAAAGTGATCACTTATTTATGACGTTGACTGTATTTACTTACATACATAAATAAATAAATAAATAAATAAATATAATGGGACAATTCACACCAATTGACCTAGTCCCAAAGTAAGCTTAGCAAAGCTTGTGTTATGGGTACTAAGCAACGGATAAACATACTTATATAGATAAATAAATACTTAAATACATAGAAAACATCCATAACTCAGGAACAAATATTCGTGTTCATCACACAAATAAATGCCCTTACCGGGATTTGAACCCAGGACCTCTTGCTTCGTAGGCAGGGTCACTACCAACTAGGCTAAAGCGGTCGTTAAAAAAAACAGAAAATCATGAAAATCAGAAAATTATTTAAAAATAGTCAAGAAGAAAATTAAGGTGAAAATTTATTCAGATTTAAGCTACGCAAAGACAGGTTCGCTTTGCGCCAACATACAAAATATTTAGTATATTTTTTTTTCTTTCTTTTTGTGCCTCCTTTCCTTCCGTCTTTCGTCCATTTATCCCGATCCTCTGTTTTTTTACAAGTGAACGTAAAAAAGACACATTAGAGCATAAACTTTTCTTCAAATCAAATCACATTTAGTCGTTAGTTTTGCCCCGTTTCCTTGCGACAGCGTGACGTCACATTCACATGGATTTCAATTAATGTGATTGATCTATTTCAACTTTAAAACTTACTGTTACTGGTCATGCCCATGCCGATCGCTTGCGCAGTTAGTCCGGCGAAGTCGTTAGATCCAGACGCCAGGGCAATGGGCTGGATAGTATCTGAAACAGGAACGATGTTGTCAAGGAATAAGAACGGATCTTTCGGAATTCCTACTGGATATTGGATGTTGCAAGAGGGCAAAGACATGGAAGACGTCCAGAAACGTCCAGAATAAGCTGATAGAAAGACCCCAGAGAGTTTAATCAGTATTAGCTAAATAAGATCCAACCTACCCTGAGTGGGCCTTATTTAAGTAGTGAGGCTGGTCACGTATACTGCAGTTCTGATAATCTTTGGAGTCGAGTTATGGAGCGGAGACCGCGTTTGGGCAAGCGTAGTGTGGGACACCCTGGGAATCGTTGAAATGATGACCTTAAAGTCGTGGACAGCGGCGCTGCGAATGTTCTCACTGCTCATTGTGATGAGAGCGAATGGGCTGCGCAATGAACAGTGAAGGCGCTGTCCGCTGACATCCAGTTCGTGGTCTAAAAGAACTATTGGCTGGACCAGGGAAACCAAATATAGAGAGTCGTGTCGTGACGTAACATAAAGAAGGACCAAGTTCAGCCGAAACACAACATAATGGAATCGAATTACTCAATTTATCGCCTTTGGAATGCTGCAGAAGCAGAGCTATTACTGTATTTTTTTGGTGCATAACATCTCTAACTCTTTTGCTTTAAAGTAACTATGAGGATAATTTCTTTGGCAATACGTGCCGCTAGAGGCGCTCTCAATTATTTTTTTGGATTGGTTCCTTCTGCTGCGCCGGATTCCAAGTTTTTTCGGATTCCAAACTCGTCGGATTCCAAGTTCGTCGGATTATAAGTTTGTTGCTGTACACTCATGTTCGATTTGTTTCAAATTCGATGACAAATTAGGAACTAATCTCTTGTTTATAAACTTGGGTGTTTGCAGTCATGGATAGGTTCGGTACTTTGAAAGATTTTGTTTATTTATTTAGTATAGGGTTGCCATACGTCCCGGTACGCCGGGACATGTCCCGGTTTGAAGCATGGTGTCCCGGCGTCCCGGCTGACAAGCAAATTGTCCCGGTTTAAAAATTATAGTAATTTAATAGAGGGCTGGACTTGGTAAACAGTAATATACCTAGTGGCAGCGCATGCTACACGCTGCGCTCGTAGCCGATGATGTGCATTTTCACCAATAAGTATAGCGAAAAGCGCCAACAAACAGAAAACCCTAAAAAAAAAGTAATAAACTAGCTGGCATTGAATGGCTGTGTTAAAAGTTGTTTTGTGTTTAGGCAAAGACTAAACTTTTAAAGTTACCTATTGCTGTAATAAAAGTACCTTTTTTTCTACCTTTACTAGTTTTTCTTTAAATGTCCCGGTCTGAGCCCCCACACTTATGGCAACCCTAATTTAGTACCTTATAATAGTAATAATTAAAATCATTAACTAAAACACTTCCTATTTACCGAGAGCAACCAAGATTAAACATATGATATGTTGATCAAGCGATCTAAAAACAAATAAGTAGGTATTTTAAGTTTCACACGGCCTGCTCAGGCACATTATGTGTTTGACCGTACTTTGGAGTCCGACGAACTTGGAATCCGACGAGTTTACAATCCGACGAGTTTGGAATCCGACGAACTTGGAATCCGACGAGTTTGGAATCCGACGAACTTGGAGTCCGACGAAGAAGGAACCAATCTTTTTTTGGTACCAGATTAAGACGTTTAGGTGAGCACATGCATGGCAGGCTGCTTGGTAGGTTAGAAGCTTGCACGAGCTACCTCTAATACTTACTCGAAAACGCAACGGGTGTTATGGTGATGACAGCAATATCATGCTTGAGGTTCCACTCCTGTGCCATCCATCCTTCATGGACGTTCACGTCAGTCGTGTATATCCTGGTGCCCCCAGTGAATAGCCAGACGGAGCCAAGAACGACGGTGAAGGCCTCGGCCGGGCCCCGCAAGTCGACCCAGCAGTGGGCCGCGGTTACTAGCTTGGTGTTGGTGACGAGGGAGGAACCACAGGATGAAGTGCGGCCGTCGGACAAGTGGATCACTAGACCACCCTATAGATAGACAATAGGATAAATTGAAAATTTAAGATATTAAGGGGCTGCTTCACCACCCATTGGTTAATTTTAACTGACGGATAAATGTGATGCCGTCTCCGTCTATTCGAACAAAACAAACAGAGACAGCATCACGTTTATCCGTCAAATAAATTTGATCAATGGATGGTGAAACAGGGGGTTAAACTTACAATTAGAAGTTTTATACCAACACCAGAACTACTTTTCTGTTCATTTTTATGGCACATGGTTGAGAGCAGAAATTTAAAGTACATAAATATGCTTACGAAGAATGGAAATTGTCCAAGAACAGCTGGTATGCCGTTGAGGATTCTGCTAGAAGCTGGTGACACTCCTGCCTCTTCAGCAGCTCTGATGGCAGTGGCGCGTGGGATTCCGACCAGCTCATGATACCTTTTTAAATCAATCGCTCAGGATTAAGCAGACTAAGTAAGTAAGTATCAAGATTAGCCCGGCACAGAAAAGGTATCATGTGCAACGTGCATGCGTGCTTGCAGTCGGCAGTTCAGCGGATTATATTCGATGTTGAAATAAAAATTCTACATTTAATTTTTTCACTTTGTTTTTTTTTTAGTATGAGTGGGAGGCAAACGAGCAAGCGGGTCATCTGGTGGAAAATGATCACCACCGCCCATAAATATCAACAACTCAAATAGGTTCACTGATCTGTTGCCGGCCTTTAAATAGGAGAGGGAATAAGGTGAAGGGGAGCGGGAGAGGTATTGGGCCCCCGGCGCTCTCACTGACGGTACGTAACGAAGCAGGAGTACTGCTGCTTCACGCTGGTGTTCTGTGAAAGGGTGGAACTGCCCCGGACGAGTCAGCCCATCCGGATTCCGAATTGTCTGAATTATTGCTACAAATGCCCACGCAGAATGTCCGCGGACGGACGGACGGACAGACATGTCGATACTATAAGGGTTCCGTTTTGCCATTTTAGGGCAGCAGACTCTTCTGTTTCATACAATTCAATTAGCGTGAATGGAACGGCACGATAAAAAGTTCGACAATCGAATTTCTTAGGGTAAGGCCAGGCGAGAACGAAGAATACCTGAATGTGTCCACCGTCGCAGGCGCCGGGCCTGCCCCCACCACAGCCAATACGCTCAGAACTATCACCACCTTCATGTTTCAATACTAAGTTCCAAAATTGACAGCACATCCGTTTAAATACAGCGATAATTATCTATACGATTATTTTTAATCGGTGATCAGCAAGGCTCGGATTTTTCGTCGCACGGTAAGATGAAAGAAAACTATGGAGTCTATATTAAAACTAAAATCTCATATTCATACTCATACCACTCATTTTTTAGGGTTCCGTACCCAAAGGGTAAAAACGGGACCCTATTACTGAGGCTCCGCTGTCCGTCCGTCTGTCCGTCCGTCTGTCTGTCCGTCTGTCACCAGGCTGTATCTCGGGAACCGTGGTAGCTAGAGAGTTAAAATTTTCACAGATGATGTATTTCGGTTGCCGCTATAACAATAAAAACTAAAAAATGGAATAAAATAAATATTTAAGGGGGCTCCCATACAACAAACGTGATTTTTTTGCTCGCTTTTGCTCGATATTGATAACGGCAACAGGTACGCTTAAAATATTCACAGAATATTTAATTATATATTGACTTTAAACATAAATCATTAAGTTAAAATAATAAAAATATTTAAGGGGGCTCCCATACAACAAACGTGGTTTCAAACGTGAAACGGAACCCTTCGTGCGCGAGTCCGACTCGCACTTGGACGGTTTTTTTAGTACCATAATACTTTTATTCCTCAAGCAGGTTCACAGATCGTAAATGTCAATTGAAAGTTAATCTTACTTAGGCCACTTGCACACTTCAGGGTTAAAAAATTAAATCGGTAACCCTGGGTTAAGAATGACAGTTCCATACATTTTGACACTTGTTAACCCTGGGTTAGCAGTTAACTCGGACTTAAGTAGCTAACCTAGGTCCGGGCAAGCCGGCTTTAATGTAATTAAAATGTAATTAAAATGATTTTTTGTAGCATGATGTGCATCAACATCAACTGTATCACTGAACGTAATATGACATTTCAAACGAGCTTAGGTTTCTAAAAGATGGTTAGTTACCTATGAGGCTATGAACTAATTGGTGAATGGATCACAAAATGATAGCGTACCAATATTTATATAGCAAGGTTTAAAATATTAGACGACACACACATTTGGTACATCTAACATTTGGTAGCATAGCGTACGGTTGTGGTACCAACTCTGAAGATGAGCTCTGTTTGAGTTCGAAATGTGTCAAGTGTAGTTTGGTGGTGGTTTTTTTTTTTTTTTATATAAGAGGTGGCAAACGAGCAGACGATAGTAGGGTTTGTGTGGTTTGTGTGTGTTCGTACAGTGTGGAGGTGGAGGAACTGCATGAACACGCATTTCTTACATAAACGTAACTGTGGTGAGCAGTAGTAGATTGTTGTAGAGGTTAGAAAGTAAGCAATAGATGGACGAGTTAGTTTGAGGGCCGACGCGTAACGGAGGCCCTCGAAAGTACGAGTCCATCTATCGCACTTTTGGCCGAGACTAAACATTGTGCTTTTCACGACTAATGCGAGGAAATAACAATAAAATTAAACAATCAAAACACTGCGTTGCTCCCGCCGGTTTTACTTTTTCTTTTGTGACATAATTATTTTTTTTAAACGAGCGAGGCCATGCTTAGTGGCCAGTACCCAAAACCACATAATTAAAAAATTAAAACCTCATCCTCGTCATGTCCGACCTGCGGCAGCACGATGAACATGACGAGGCTGTTCAGCCAGTCAAGTGCAGTGCAGTGTGCAGCAGGCTTAAAAAAAGTTAATGCTGTGGCGTTTTTTCATACTTAAAAAAATTAAAGCATTTTTGCATATTATGCGTTTATGGAAACAAAACACCTCATTGAAGTCATGAATGACGCATTCTCATTGGTCAATTTAATTTCACATGCAGCAGACGATTACTTTTGATTGGTCCAATTGTCGTTTCAGCACGCCGGGAATGAAATTCAGAAATTATCTTTCAAAAAGTGTTATCGTATTATGAAATACATATACTGATACGTCCTGTTTTCGTAATGTGTTACATTGTTGTGGTGTTTTGCGCGCCATAAAAGAGTCAGCTGTTAAATGTACATATATATAGGCAGTTTTGGGTACTGGATTTAGGTTATCTATAGCCACATTTTCGAGCAGTGTCGTGAAAAGTAATTGTTTCAGTTCTTATGTGGAGTTGAATTCGGTATTACTCAGTATTCGAGTTTTGTTTTTCATGACGTTGCATTTAATTTTGATGTCCGGTTTTCCCTTAATTAGTATGACATGTTTAATAACAATCAGTGAGATAAGATAGAATAACTCTTCGGATCAAATGTTCTTTGATTTGTATTAATAGATACAAATTGGAATTACCCAAACCTCTGATTGTAGGGTTTGTTTTAAACCCCGACACAAAAAGTGTTACAAATTTGACCGCTATGTGTGTTTGTGTATCTGTCTGTGGCATCATAGCTCTTAAACGGGTGAACCGATTTGGATGCGGTTTTTTTATTTGAAAGCAGGTTTCTTGGCGATGGTTCTTAGGCATGTTTCATCAAAATCGGTTTAGCCATTTCAAAGTTAACAGCTCTTTGTAAGATGCAGAAGGGATCTAAGACGCATAATGGGTATTATTTACTTTATTTTCAAAAATATGTGCGAGTAAATTGCCCATTATGCGTCTAAGATACGATATGATAAGATACGATCCGTAGCTTACAAAAGAGCTGATAACTTTGAAACGGCTGTACTAATTTTGGTGAAACCTGTCTAGGAACCATCGCAAAGAAACCTGCTTTCAAATAAAAAAAACCGTAAAAAGTTATGATGCCACAGACATACACACACAAACACACACACACATAGCGAGCGGTCAAACTTATAACACCCCTCTTTTTGTAGTCGGGGGTTAATTAAAAAGGTCCCGGCTCAGCATGTATGTTAAAAACCAGCATTGGTCTTCCGCCGGGCCACAGGACAGTAATAAATATAATTTTCTACTAATATATTGAGAGAGGTCATGACCATCGCTTTGGGTCATTTCTGGTGCAAAGGTTGTCCATCGCGGTTCAGCGGGGCAATGCGGCTAGTGTGTTGGACACATTTGCGCCTGGTGCGATCCGGGGCGGTTTATTTGACTGATGCGACTTTATACACCGTGAAATTTTAGTGGTTGTTTTCCCGAAACGAGGTGATTTAGTTTTGATTGTACAATCGATTTATAATTACTATTTTGACTAGAGTCAAAAATCCAATTGTGAAAAACGAAAGTCGAAAATGACCGCAAACCAATAGTAACGCTTCGTTGGTACCTAACCTATCGTACGATCGTACGCTACTTGTACCAACGAAGCGTTACTATTGGTTTGCGGTCATTTTCGACTTTCGTTTTTCACAATTGGATTTTTGACTCTAGTCAAAATAGTAATTATAAATCGATTGTACAATCAAAACTAAATCACCTCGTTGGTACCTAACCTATCGTACGATCGTACGCTACTTGTACCAACGAAGCGTTACTATTGGTTTGCGGTCATTTTCGACTTTCGTTTTTCACAATTGGATTTTGGACTCTAGTCAAAATAGTAATTATAAATCGATTGTACAATCGATACTAAATCACCTCGTTTCGGGAAAACAATCACTAAAATTTCACGGTGTATATTTTATTTTATTTTATCCCATTTTGTGTTTTAAGAGAATAGAAAAAATATTATTTTAACCGCTAAACCTAGATAAAGTGATTTTTTGCATCGTAAAAGGAGACCACGATATATTATGTAAATTTCTAAGATTCTTTGTAAATTTCCAGGATGCCAGAACTAACCCGTAAGTCGGCTCATACGTGTAGTCGACCAAGTAAGTGCTTTACTAATTTAATGACAGTTACTTACCTATAGATGCATCAGACGGCAACTCAGGAAGTCGTATACAAAGTTCCAAGCAAGGTACATCTAGCGCCATCTAGTGCGCCGTTGTGACAACTTTAAAGTTCATTAGACGTTCGCTAGATGGCGTAGGATGTACGCTATTTGCAACTCATAATATATATAATATTCTGCAAACTAATAACAGTAATAACATTTTGGATTTAGTATATTTATAATTACATTTATTCATAGAATACAAATATTAAGAAACAATATCAATAATTAAAACTTAACTTTAAACTAAATATCTAATTTATTGAATCAGGCGTTACTTTGCGGAGGTCCATATTAATGAACTAAAACAATTACTTTGCTCACCCGCGACCTTACAATAGTTACGTTTATGCAAGAAATGTGCGTTCATGCAGTTCCTCCACCTCCACACTGTACGAACACACACAAATCACATAAACCCAACCATCACCACCACCAAGCTACACTGACGCGTTTCGAACTCAACCAGAGCTCATCTTCAGAGTTACCACAACCGTATGCTATGCTACCAAACGTTAAACTAACAAACCAAAACAAATGTTTTAACTTGTCACTGTAACTTCTCAAGTACCCACTTTATTTTTCTTATTCTCAAACTACCCCACAAAAATTAACTTTTATTGACATATTTAAAACTACCTTGAATTTTTTTTTTTGTTTATTTATTTATAAGGCATATTTAATTAATACTAACTGTTCAAATTCGACCCAAGCCGCAGTAAAGGAGAAGATACTAAATTTACCTGTTCATTAATAATAGACCCCATAGTGTTGTACCTAATTATTTCCATGCATTCCAGAGCATCCAGACGCAACCCCTTGCCGCAATAATGTAACACTTCATAAGAATCTGAATCTAACAATGAATGATTTGATTCCAACAAATGTTTTGCAAAATTCGATCTATCTGGATGCTCATTCCTATATGCCGAAACATGCTCTTTAAATCTAGTATTAAAACTTCGGCCTGTCTGTCCTACGTATATCCCATTGCAGTCATTACAAGTAAGCTTGTATACCCCCGATCTAGTTCCCTTATCTACCTGTTCTTTGTGGTTACATAGCCTAGAGTACAAAGAGTTGTTAGTCTTAAAGGCAACATTAATATTGTTTGATTTTAAAATGCCATAAATCTTATCAGACAAACCCCCGACGTAAGAGATGCTAGATCTATATTTGTTAGTAGACTGAGAAGGTAACGCAGCGTAAAGCATGCTATTTACTAACCGTGCCTGCTATTGTAAGGTCGCGGGTGAGCAAAGTAATTGTTTTAGTTCATAAATATCTAACTTAAAAACTACTAGACTGTCTAAAAAAGACCCATATTTAATTGTAGATTTTTAATAGTAATTACCTGCAATAATGAGTTTATTAAAATTTGTAATGTTCTTAGTGTTGTATTTCCGACTGAGTTGGACTGTTGGACTGTTGGACATAGGCCTCCCCAAAGCCACTCATCTTTAATTAACGGCCTCCTGCGTATGGTCTGGTGGTAGAGTTTAAGGTAAGTAGGTACTTAGTTGGTGTTTATAAGTCTAATCGTTTCACTAGTCCTAAATGTCACGTTTAGCATTTTTATCATCATCATGATCAGCCGAAAGTCATCCATAGTTGAACAAAATAAATAAATAAAATAAAAGTCCAAGAATACAGTGGAAACGGCCAAGCCACATATTTTGTGGTAGGTTTCCCAGAGACCAAGGTGGTCGGTCAGGAATGCTTCGAGTAATGCTGCTTCGAGGTATCGTATTAGATATTTATTACTAGGGAATATTGGATCGGAAATTCGGATAAAACTACATATTTACCTAAAATTGACGAAACGCGTCATATGAAACCCAAACTAATGTTACGTTTTACGAATAAAATAGTCAACATATTCATATTCGGTATAGAATAAGCCATTTTTAGGGTTCCGTAGCCAAATGGCAAAAACGGAACCTTTATGGATTCGTCAGTCTGTCTGTCCGTCCGTATGTCACAGCCACTTTTTCCCGAAACTATAAGAACTATGCTGTTGAAACTTGATAAGTAGATGTATTCTGTGAACCGCATTAGGATTTTCACACAAAAATAGAAAAAAAAAACAATACATTTTGGGGGTTCCCATACTTAGAACTTAAACTCAAATTTTTTTTTTTCATCAAACCCATATGTGTGGGGTATATGGATAGGTCTTCAAAAATGATATTGAGGTTTATAATATATTTTTTTCGAAACTGAATAGTTTGCGCGAGAGACACTTCCAAAGTGGTAAAATGTGTGTCCCCCCCTGTAACTTCTAAAATTGCTCGACTTGGCTGCAGATAAGAGAATGATAAAACTAAAAAAAATATATGATGTACATTACCTACCATATACGGAACCCTTTTTGCGCGAGCCCGACTCGCACTTGGCCGGTTTTTTCAATCTTCGTTAGTGGCAAATTCTTAAAATCGTCATGCAAACAATTAAAGTTTCTAACTGACATGCAATGCAATAAGTATGTGTTTTTACTCTACAACCTGGTTTTTCTAGTGGGAAATACGAGACGACTTGGGTACCTTGTAATAAATCTACATGTATCTTTCTTTGTTTTAAACATTTCTGGGTGCATTTTTACAAACAAGCAGATTTCGAGCAGATACTAGGGGCGTTCAATAAAAAGTGAGAATGAGTATGTTATAAACAACTTTTACTAAATGTCATTTTATTTTTCGACATAGTCACCTTTTAGCATAATACACTTAGTATATCTTTTTTCTAAACTTAAAATTCCATTTTTAAAAAAGGTCTCATCTTGAGTACTTAAAAAATCTTGTACTGCAGCGACTACCGCGTCGTCGTCTTCAAATTTCTGGCCTCTCAGGTATTGTTTCAATCTCGGAAATAGGTAGAAATCACTGGGAGAGAGATCTGGTGAATACGGAGGATGCTTAAGGATATCGAACCCAGCATCACGAATTGCAGCCATTGCAACGGCGGACTTGTGTGCCGGGGCATTGTCCTGGTGGAACAGCACAACTTTCGAGAGTTTGCCTCGCGTTTTTCGCGGATCTCATTGCGCAATGTTGCTATTTGTTTGGCGTATAATGTGCCCGTAATAGTGGCTCCATGCTCGAGATACTCAATCATTAATACCCCTTTACCATCCCAAAAAACAGAGCCCATGACCTTACCGGCAGATGGGCTCATCTTGAATTTCTTCGGAGTTGGAGATGATGGCCTTTTCCATGTCATAGACTGCAGTTTCGTTTCTGGGTCGTAATGATGGAGCCATGTTTCGTCCATTGTTATAAATCGCGCCAAAAAAAGTTCCCGGTCTTGCTGCATCAGGTTCAAAGCTTCTTGACAAATCTCTAGTCTAGTTTGTTTTTGCGTGTCAGTAAGCATTCTTGGTACCCAACGCGCAGATACCTTTTTCATACCCAAGCGTTCATGTAAAATATTATGCACGCTCCCCGTTGAAATCTTTACATTTTCAGCAATAAAACGAACCGTGACACGACGATCCGCCAAAACTGAGTTTTCGACTTTTTTCACAATTACTTCAGTTACTGCTGTAGTAGGGCGTCCGGAGCTGGGGTCGTCCATTGTCGATGTTCTTCCACGTCTAAATTTGGCGCACCAACGTGCGACTGTCGAATATGGAGGAGCATTAGACCCTAAAGTGTCCCGCAAATCCAAATTGACTTGGTCCGTAGAAAAATTTTTCAAACACAAGTATTTGATAACGGCGCGCAGTTCAATTTTCTCTATTTTCGCTAACGTACTCAATAGCATTGCAAAGAAATTACCGTATATTTTTTTAAACAAAAGACAGTTAGTTTTTTTTTTCATAGCAATCAGCTAGATAGATTAGCTTTACCGGCCAGTATTTAATTTCGTAATATTAAAAGAGTTTGCATCTCATTCTCACTTTATATTACATGCTTGGCACAGTCAGAATATTCAGTTTTTTAAATAAAGGTCTACAAGATGTTATAACATTTGCATCAGAAATAGGCCTAATACATTGTTTCTGTGCTAAAAGGGCCTGTTGCGCGTGGCTTGAATTACCCCATAGCCGGATGCCACATCTGAGCCTAGAGCTAATATATCCGTGATAAGCTTGTAATGCAGTATCTTTGGTGCTGTTTCCTGCTTCACCTCAGGAATGGAATCTTCTTCAATGAAAACTCAGGATAATCTTCTAAATTATGTATTTCTTCGTAAATTACAAATGGAAAGAGAATTGTCCACAAGTTGATTTGGTGACGGTTGGATGACAATTAATTAAGTACATGGACTTATGTATGAAGGCGAAAAAGCGCCTGCGTTATAAGGGAGAGCAAAGCTTCGACACCAGTTGTGTGTGTTTAAATGAAGGCAGGAGCCGGAACAGGTGCTAATCTGTATAAGTCGCCATACGGCATAGGAAAACGAATTTACTTTACTGCAAAGCCTATTGATTATGCTCTACCCATGACATTTTGTCGTCTAAACATATCCCAAGAAAAGTTGTATCACATGTCTCAGTTAAAGTCTGGCTTGCACAAGTCACCGTTAACGGACGCTTTATTGCATTTTTATTTACAAATTGTATAAATGTCGTCTTTTTTCAACCGACGAAAACAAAAGGAGGAGGTTCTCAATTCGACGTGTATATATTTTTTTTTTTATGTATGATCACGCATAACTTTTTACAGAGTAGTCCGATTTTGATGATTCTTTTTTTATTGGAAAGCGTATACCCCAAGGGTGGTCCTATTTAAATTTGGAAATAATACTCGTACCCTAAGGGTAGGAAAACAGGGGATGATTGACTAACTTTTTACAGAGTAGTTTGATTTTCATAATTCTTTTTTATTGGATAGATAGGGTATACCTTGAAGTTGGTATTATAAATTTGGGAAAAAAAGGATGGAAAAAAGTACAAAATAAAAACTTTTTAACAAAAAATTAAACCGCCGAAAAAACTGAAAAGCAAAAAATAATACCTTTTTTGTTTGACCTTAATCTAGGTACCAGTTTGAAGTCGGTGCCTCAGCACTTAGCCAGGAGGAGTGGACCTATAATCGTCTACCTGATTGGCTTCTATCACTCCTCCTGGCTCGTGCTGAGGCACCGACTTCAAACTGGTACCTAGATTAAGGTCAAACAAAAAAGGTATTATTTTTGCTTTTCAGTTTTTTCGGCGGTTTAATTTTTTGTTAAAAAGTTTTTTTATGTTGATATACAAATTATTTTTTGATAACCGCTTCCTTGTTGGTAAAATACAGCCGTCTATCGCATTCCTAGCTTATTTGCCATTCATTTTGCTCCATGAAAATGCTTTTTCAGCCCCCGTCAACCAGGTGACCCGTTGAAAAATCTCTACACATAAATTTAATTTGTCCGTACGTTTGTAACAAAGTGCCGAAATGCGTGCAGCGCACTCGCCGATTAACTAGGTTTATAGTGATGGGATTATTTCGTTAAATCGATATCGATAGAGCAGAACTTATTAAATGTGTCGCTAAAGATGCAGTCGAGACGAAGCCATTTTCGTATCGCTGTGTTTTAGCGGATGGTAGGTCCTTGGTGCAGGGACCGCTATCACCCTATTCGCTAATCCTGCTGCTAAACAGCAGTGCTTGCGCTGTCGTGTTCCGGCGTTGAGTGTAAGGCAGCCGGTGAAATTAATGGCACATTAGCTCTATCTTAGTTCTCTAGGCTGGCAACGCTTCGGTAATATATCACTAATACCAGAGTATTGCAGGTGGTTGTGATGGTTGATGGAGAGAAGGATGGTTGTGTTTACTTACTCCTGATGAGGACATCTGCTTCCTTTGCCACCATATTCCTATTACTATTGTAAATGTAGAAATGTTGTGAGTATGTGCGATGTGCGTGCGTACGTGTTTGCGTTTGTAACTCTTTCATACTAAAACGGCTCTGCGGATTTAGCTAAAATTTGGTATGTAAACGGCTGGACGTCTATAATAACATAAAAGCCATAATTTATCTGGATATTCCCACAGAATCTATGTAAAAGCCCAAAATTTTAACCGCTAAGTCTAAAGACGTGAAATTCACGGGTGTTTGTCATGCAATGTAAATAAAGATCACGACGTCATTTTTGGGAATTCCTGTTGGAAACTAGTAAAAGTCCCAAAATTTCAACTCTTTTGTTTGACCCCTACCTAACCTGATGAAAATGCAGATAAGCCAAATAGAAATATGGTAAAACTATGTTTTTCTCCGATTTTAGAAATTTTGCATGGATCAGCTCAGAATCAATAGCACTATCGATTAGAATGGAGTAAAAAATGTTCCCAGTTTTTCATATAAAAATAAATGCCGGTTTTGTTACCTTCAAATACCAATGTATGAAAGTAACAAAACTGAGCTCGGGACACTTTTTTTCTCTATGTAAAATCGATAGTGCGATTCTGAGTAGAACCATGCAATTTTTTTTTAAATCTGCGAAAAAAAAATGTGTTATGCCCTATTTCTGAAATTCCCATCTCACCGATTCAGTAACAGCCTATTCACTCACTCAAGCCTTAAAGAGCCCTCGGTTGTATCGTCTCTATCTGGACTACTCACAGACAATAGGAGCGAATTACATGCCTTAGCGGTTCGTATTATTTATTATTAGAAAAGATGAAGTGAATCGGACGAATGATTGAATGAATGAGGGAATTCGACTGCTAGAATGGTTTATGCGAGTTAATATTAGTGGGAAAGGCTAGTTCAAAAAGAAAATATGGTTTGTTAACTGTGGTAAGGTCATCTATCGATACTTTCCCATCCCTACGGTTACGTGAGAGAACGTTCGGCATTTGACGTAATTCCGATGAGAGCAATAATTTACATGCAGCCCTCTTCAACGGCCGAGTGCCCATGACGCCTGTTCGTGTCAGCATTTCATACTAAATGGCCAGCTGGGGTTTTATTGGAGGGCCATGAGGACACATTTTAGAGGCGGAGTTGCTGTGACTAGTGTCGGAAATATCCGTGCATTTGACTGTTCGATTTGAAAGTGGAAGGTCGGTAAACAATATCATTATCATCATCATTCCGAAATTCGTCGTCTGCTGAACATATGCCTTTTATTGCTGCGGAAACTAGCAGGTGTCAAACGCGTGTTCAACGGCTGTCTACGTTTTTGCAGTAACATTGTGAGTAAGTCGGTAAAAGTTCTACATAGGCGAATTACCTAGCAAAATGTCGTAAAAAATGACAATTGTAAGTTACTGCCTTTGTTATGTATACTTACTGATAATTATTATGACGTAATGAATTCTATGCATTGCTTAGATAACGCAAAATGTAGTACAATAAAAGTTATAATTATAGCATAAGGACAACCGCCCACAGAAGTAATAAGACAAAAATAAACTTCCTGAATTTTGCCCGAAGGTGTTTCAAAAATAAATTGAACGCCTACCCATTGTAAGTACTTTATTTGAAGTAAAATACTACATTACTTGCAGGAAGTTATTTATTTGTAAACCGAGTAATTATACGAATTTGCCAGCCGGAGCGGAAGCAAAACGACACATACAAACAATTTCAGCAAATATTACAAGCCAAATAAACATACCTATTATATTTAATGGAGTGATGTGAACCTTAAAACATAAATGAAACAAAGGGAGATCACTTAATCCACCCTTTCACAACCTAGTATAGCTAAGCAAGAATATAATGATGATGAGTGACATAGAGGACGGCTTAGAGGAAGAAAACAAGTATGTAATTAGACAAATAGATATAAGATAGAATAGATAGAATAGTTTGAAGGGTGTAAACCCAATAGCAAGAAAGAGGATGGAAATGAGAAAGACCAAGTATGCGGAATGGATGTACGAGTTGTAGAAAATAATGGAACTGCAATGCAGTTGACGGTAGACATAGGCTCTGATACATTTGGAGGTAGCGTAGTAAAAAAAAAAACCTAGTATAGCTAAACTGTTAGCAAAAACATTAAGTCTTGAGCTAAATATGTCTAAGTCTCCAAGGGTACAGGCCAAATCGCTTAAAAGTCGAGGTCAAAGATATACAACAAGCTAGTAAAGTGTAAAGATATCTTTGACCTCGACTGTACTCCCTACACATTCTGACTATAGGATTATAAAAAGATGTATTATTATTTTTAAAGACCTCCAGCAAACATGTTTTTGGTTTTCGGAGTCTAAGGATATTTTATATTGGGTATGTATTACAATACCGAAGTACGAAAGACCGAATGTATTAAAACATCGAATGGGTCAAAAGACCGACACGATTTTTTTCTGAAACCGTAACCTTCTCAGAATTTATTAAAACGGCATCATACAGAACCCATTAGGTTAGGTTAGGTTTGTTTTATAACAATCTTAAAAAGTTAACGGTTTCAGAAAAAAATCGTGTCGGTCTTTTGACCCATTCGATGTTTTAATACATTCGGTCTTTCGTACTTCGGTATTGTAATACATACCTTTATATTAATGTTTAGTAACGCCCAGTTGATGACACCCATCTGACACCTCTCTTACTAGGTATGAAGGTGCCATGTATTGGGTCAGTGTCGAGCACAGGGATGTTTACCTTAGTTTTAAGAGGGCTGGTGTATCAATGTGGCCGTGAAGAATCTTAGACAAATATACGAAACATTGTCTACGACGATTTCAAGACATGTTATCCTAAATTTTTCAAGTCCTAACCTAACCTGAGAGGGACTTTTCTAAATTATACCGGTAGCATGTGATTGGGGGCGACGTGATGCAGTTGGTAGTATACTCGTCGCGTATAGCCAAGTCATGCGGGGTCGAAACCCGACCGGCGCCCACGAAAGCTGTTTTCTTCTTAAAACGAATTAATCTTGTCTACTATTTGAAAATTTTACTTTAATACACGTACTCTTTCCACATTAAAAGTTTTGTACTCGTACATGTCGCATTTTAGAATGCATATTTTATTTAATCGCTTTACTAAAGATAACATTCCATTTGAACCTTAAAGACACGTGTAAAAAGTTATAAAAACAACGGAAATTCTACAACTTTACTGTCTAACATTTATATTTTATTTGCCATAATTACATCGTAACGCATTTGAAAAATCCCGGCAAGTTAACCGAATCCGAGGAGTCGAACTCTAAATTAAAAAACCGTACGAAAAATACAAAAAACCGGAAAGTATATTTTGATAGTGATATCATGTTCATACTCTGCTTACTTCTCCCGGCGTTTGCCGAAGCCACTTACAGCATAACCGTATACGGTGACGTATTGAGAGATACGGCGTTTTTCACGCAGACATATCCTTGGATAATTGATAATATCGGTGGCGATATTTCGGTGGACTACTACCTGCTGGGTAGCGGGAGGTATTCGGTGCCCCAAATGTGCGCTATGGCGCAATTGAAAACGAACACGTTCCTGCAGGCGCAGTTTTTGAAGTGCGAGGCCGAAGGTATAATGCTAATGCTTTTAAGATCTTTAAAAACTAGAGATGGGCCGAGTACTCGCTTACTACTCGGTACTCGGTGTACTCGGCAGTTTTTTTGATACTCGTACTCGGCCGAATAACTCAGTTCCAATGACGAGTATACTCGGTCTAAATAAAATTATTATTTAAGAGGAATCATGTGTATTAAAATAAAACAGGTTCGTAAAACATCTAAATTAGCGATCTTTTGCGTATACCTACATCCTCATTGTGTCAACAGTCACTGTATACAATCATCTATTTCTATGCAAGGACAACAATGTTTTTCAAATACCTATTTAAGCAATTAATGTGCGGACTAAATGCGATTCTAATTTGCGGGGGAGAAGGCGGGGATCCCCGCGACGTTCGCTCGCGCTGGCTGGTAGCGCCGCGCGAACCTGTCTAAAGCTATTTTCGCGCCCCAAAACTGAACCGAGTAACTCGGTACTCGGTTACTCGGTAAAAGTTGTACTCGGCGCATCTCTATTAAAAACGAAAAGGTTTTTGAATTCGCTAGCCAGGATGTCAATCTGCATTTTTTGCGTGCCAAATCAACACACACAAAACACATGCAAAATAGATGTTACGAGCTCTCAGAATCAGAAGGTTTTGGGCCGCAGTTCCCAAGTAGTGTAGTCCCATTGCGCATTGGAAACTTTACATACACCGTTGAAGTTCTTCGCAAGCGTGTATCGGTTACTTCAGAAAGAATGTTTTCCTTCACCTTACAGCTGCCACATCATAGCTAGCTTAATTGATCATGGTAAATTGCAAGTGTAATTTCGCACATTAATTAACCGTAACCAATCTAATTAGTTACGGTTTAATAGTTCAAATGCTATTAACCTGATCTAGTGCCATACATTCTTCCGGTTCATACTTAGGTTTCGTTGCGAACTACCTATACACTTCGCCGGCATTCGTGTCGTCACAATGTGTATGTATTTGTGTTTAGTCTCTAAAAGAGTGCCACTGAAAAACAGCGTTGTGGCTTGCCGCAACATCATGCTGAGTATTTTCTTTGTATCTCTTCCAAATATATTTTCATTTTTTTTGTACAATATAGGCTTGCGTTTTTTTTTTTTTTTTTTTTTGAATGAGTCGCCAGAGGGGCCAAAGACGCGAAGTCTTTGCTGTTTTTTACTTAAAGGATTGGAAGGGTGACTTGTGCTCGGGAAAAATCCCTTCGGACGAACTGGGAATGGAGGGCCCAGACAGTGTCCGACTTGCACGGACTAAAAAACCCGGTCACAAGTCCCCTTCTCTATTGGTTATCAAAACAAAAACGTGTGCTTTAAATTTTGAGGAGGGGAGGGGTAGGGAGGGGACTTAATCTACCCACAGTGTCCTTAGCTTAGTGCTTAGGTCGGTCTTTTATGTTTTTACCCGTTGGTTACTTCCTTGACCGACCCTCGCCCGTTTCTGTACAATTACTTAGTCTTATTGGTTGGGTTGGTGGGATTTCCTGTCATATGCATTTATCTATAACTACGGGCCTCCTTTCTTTTGCCCTGCGATGGAAGGGTGGGTCGGAGATCTTTTGGACCCATTGTGTGGCTTTGGATGCCATCTTTTGGGTGGGGCTACCCTTTATGCCTGGTGGTTTTTTGGCATGCTGTGTGCTTTTTTGCGCTTGTCTCCTAGCGCTACCCTCTTTTCGTTTCCGCTTCCATCGATAGTTTTTCTGCTATAATAATACGGAGGGACGAGGAGTGCCCCCCGGACGGCTGGACGCCCCATTGTCTTAAAGGGATCATGCGGAGCTCGGCAGACCCTTACCCCAGCCAATGCTGAAGGGTCAGAGAAGAAACTTTTAGTCTTGATTCTCTGTTTAGGCTTCCGCCGTTGCTCCCACGAGGTCCCCGCTGGGACTACCGGGTGCGTCCCCCGTCCGGAGCTCACCTGTCGTATGGGCGGGAGATGCATATGTCAGGAATTCTTAGATCTAATTATATACTAATAATATTATACAGAAACCAATATACAATTTAATAATTAAAAAGGTTTGACAATTTTTATATATACTGAAAACAGTGTCCAAGTCCAAGGAAAACAAAAGAGAATGGTTTTATCGGGGGGCGGGAGAATTTGGGGAGTAGCCATCACAGGGGTTGGGCCGATGACGACGATGACGACATTTCCTGCATAGGTGACAAAATGTTCTATATTTAATGAGAAGGATTGAAAGAAAATTTGGATTGAATGTATGTGTATGACGTGTGTGTGTATGTGTGTGTATGCTATTTATTTCTAAGACATGACACGCGAACCACTCTTTCCAGGAACTCTTTAGTGTGGTCTCTATTCTTGGCCGATCCAAGCAAATCACTCCAGGTCGAGCTATCTTGAGTTACCTTGACTCCGGTTTTTTGCTCTAGCTCGAACCTTTGTGCGTCAAAGCGGGGGCATTCACAGACAATGTGCCAGACGTCCTCGTCTTTAGCCGGGTCACATATACACGAGGGTGTATCTTTGATTTTGAGACGATGTAGATAGGCTGCGAATCCTCCGTGCCCGGTAAAGGCTTGAACCAAGAAGTTTGTGAGTTTGAGTTTCTTTATGATGCTGTTTGCATCTCTCACTTGTGGGAAGAACTTCTTGGTTGTTGCACCAGTCTCGGAGGTTCCGTAACAGATCTGCCATTTTTCGACCGTTTCTAATCTTATCGACCTTTTGACGTAAGATATCGGCACCTTGTCGTAATTCGGAGCGGTCTTTTTTCTAATTGCTGCTTGCTTTGCCAGTTCATCTGCCCTATCGTTTCCTGGCGTTCCAATATGAGCTCGCAGCCAAAAGAATTTTATGTCCACTCCTGTTTCCCTCGCTTGTGTAGTTTGGGTCTTTATCGCTTGGACCAGTGGGTGCGTCGTGTGTGGCGTTTTGAGTGCCTCCAGCGAGGACTTGGAGTCACTGAGAATATTGACGCTTTGCACTCCGTGTTTCATTGCGATCTGCACTGCTCTGTACAGCGCGTACAGTTCGGTTTGATACACAGTGTTGTATGGTGCTAATTTGAAGGTCGAGTGGCGGATTTCTTTTCCACCCTCCCACCATGCGAGTGCCGCGCCCGTCTTTCCCTCAATTTTACTACCATCGGTGTAAATTTGTGGGCCTCCTAGACTGTACCTATCCACTATGTCCTGGTTGTATTCCTCCAGGCTAACATAGTCGATAGACACGGTCTTTGACGGATGTGGTCTCGCCATATAGGCTTGCGTTTGACCACAATCACGCCTGATGGAAAGCGAAGATGAGGCCTATCATGGAGCACGCTTGCCTAGTAAATGCTCATTCACCCTAGCAAAGGGGAATAAGCAGAAAGAAAGCAGTTGAGCGATACTTCTCAGACCCTTCCTCCAGAATGGCTACTGTAGGCAAAAGGCTGGAAAACGACGAGTCGCTTGGCTCAACCTATAGGATGGTGACCAGCCACGGCTGAAACCTACCATCGGAGTTGTATCGCCTACAGAAACGAGCGATTTCGACCCCCAATTTCATTCCTTGTATTGAATATTTGTAAAGAAATCTTCTGTAATTCCGAAAAACTCAGTATAAAATTTACTACCTACTTGTATCAAGGATGATATAGACTTTACTAGCAATCGCCATAGTACAGATCAGCCGCGGAAAAATAGTTCGATTATTAAATCTAGATGGCGCTGACATATAGCCCGAGGGTTTGAAAGCAAAACAATAAGACTACAGATATTTCATATTACTGCAAATGTATTATTATGCAGTATTTTTGAAAAATAATACATTTATAGTAATATGAAACATCTGTAGTCTTATTATTTTGCTTTCAAAGCCTCGGGCTATATTTCAGCGCCATCTGGATTTAATAATCGAACTATTTTTCTGCGGACGATCTGTACTATGGCGATTGCTAGTCCAGTCTATATCATCCTTGCTTGTACTCACGAACCACTCCGCTACCACGACTCAATACTTTTTTTATTCCTCAGGTACTCAAACCGAAATATGCCTGTGCAACAGTGGCATAGACCCTCAGCGTTTCAGACAATGCGTGTCCGAGAAAGGCAGCAAAGCGGGCATAGCGACTTCCAAATACTCCCAGCTGAATCTAGACTCTTCTCCAATCGTAGAAATGTGGCCTAAGAACACTGTATCGGACGTCTCAGACACAGGATACCTGAAGAAGATCTGTACTATATTTAGTGACGAGGATCGACCCAGAGGCTGTGTTAAACCTTTTGATTGCAACGGAACGGAGGCTTTCCCGGAGAGGAAAGCTGTCGCGTTTTTTGACTGTAAATGTTATAATTCTGAAGGTTACACGCCTAGTACTCAGTGGTATAGTGAACCCACGCCTACTGAACACATGAGTACATTTGAATCTTCTACGGAATTCGACTGGCCTGAATCAACGTAAATCTAACATAACACCCTAATTCTTTTCAAACAACACGGAAACACGGGTCACTTACCAAGGATCAAGGAATGCGGGACGTACCGTCCGTTAGAGTCAACCTTGAAAAAGAACCACGGATTGGTTCGAAACAAGTCGGGCATACCTCGACTACTAATACGTGAGTGATCCGTGTTTCTTTAGTTTTTGTTTCGAAAATTCAAATTAGTTCTTTTGCTGACTGTATTTTTTGATTGCTTGATTGTATTTATCCGTACTTAGGTTTCAAGGCAATTCGGTCAATCGAAGTAGGGGTAAGTCGAATTGGAAGATTTGAAACGTACAAGTTTACAAATTAAATAAAGGTATGTAAAAAGCAAAGTCCCGACTAACTGATTGACTGACTCATCAACACCCAGTTTAAATCCTTGAAAGCAAAACAAAACAAAACTTGAACCCTTGTCGTTTCCACCTGTACGACTGTCTGTCTGTCCGTGTGTCACAGGCATTTACTTGAAAATTATAAGAGCTTCATTAAGCAAAAATATTTGTCATTCACTGGAATTAAACCTTAATATTTGAACAAAACGGGTCATTCATTTCATTTTACTCGAGATATATGGGACAGGTCGCGCCACCTAATAGTCTATTTCAGAAGCGTAAAAGTGTCAACACAACTTCATAGATGGCGCTAAAGTAAACAAAAAACCATGGACTTTACACAGTGACATACTACGTTCAGTCGAACACAGAGCCTCCTCCTTTTTTGAAGTTTATGGACTTTTAAAGATCATCTATGTTTTCGTAGCAGGAGGGCCATTCTACTTTTAAGTAACCATTAATCTTTTGTGAAATATAAGGCATAGTTACCTGGTAATTTTTTTGAACTGTAAATAACTTATAAAAACTGAAATAACTCAATTTAATCTTTAAAAGCAAAAAAACTTAAAATTTAAAGAAATTTTGTGGAAAAAATTGGTAACTCAGCGGAAAATACCCCAATTTCCATACAAATGGCGGGGACATGCATGTCCACTGCGTTATCTACTTTATTATATAATAATGATTACTTTTTTACATAGTAATAATTATTTTAATTAATTTTAATTTAATTTTAATTTTAATTTTAAATGTAAGCTACTTTATGTGCCTATTTAAATTTTTAATGATAAAACCGAACACTACTGTTTTTGTAAAAAAAAATATATTATTATGAAGAGCACATTACAAAAAATTACTGGTCAACGAAAAGTAGAATGACCCAGCAGCACAGCCAATGTTTTATTTCACTAATATATAATAAGTTCAATTTACTAATTTAAACTATGAGTAATATTGTAAAAAAATGCAGATCCAATAAATCTTGTCAACTATTCGAAAAATTTGTTTAATCTGTGGTAACACTACACAATATTTTACAACTTTCGAATGATATTCACAAGTAGGTACCTGACGCTTTAAAAAAATCGGTCCCAATTCAAACACAAAGAGACAAACAATGGAATCGTCAGTTCTGGAGAAAATACACTCATCTAAAGTGCCTATTGTAAATATATTTTTTATCCATCATCATCATCATTCCAGCCCAGCCTATATACGTCCCACTGCAGGGCATAGGCCTCCTCTCAGAATGAAAGAGCTTGGGCCGTAGTTCCCACGCGGGCCCGGTGCGGATTGGGAACTTCACACACACCATTGAATTTATTCTCAGGTGTTTGGTTCCTTACGATGTTTTCCTTCACCGTAAAGCTCATGGTAAATTTCAAATGTCGTGTCGCACATAAATTCCGAAAAACTCAGAGTTGCGAGTCGGGATTTGAAACCACGACGCTCTGCTTGAGAGGCCATAGGTCAAACCACTGTGCCACCATGGCTATCTAATTCCTTTTAATATTAATTAATGCCATGCCATGATTAAAAGCCAAAATAATAATGTTTGTAACAATACAAAGGTAAAAGACATTTCATTATGCACCTAATTCCCTAACCCCCTACTATGTAATTCGATATTCGAAGTCCGTATCGTGCCATCCCTTCTATTCTTTTATTTAAAACTATTAGCGGGAAAGGAATGGCACTATACGAAATTCGAAAATCAATTCGTAGTATGAGGCAAGCATTCCTCGACTTCAGTGTTTACAGTGCAAATATGTTAAATTGCACCAAGTTAGCTGATAATAACGGACCCACGTCAAGCCGGGACGCGTGCTTCCGGAGCTGGTGCAAGGGGATTTTCAATATAAATTGTACCATATCTACTTTTTTTAACCCCCGACACAAAAAGAGGGGTGTTATAAGTGTGTGTGAGTCTGTCTGTGGCATCATTTAGGGTGAACCGATTTGGATGTGGTTTTTTTATTTGAAAACAGGTTCCTTGGCGATTGTTCTTAGACATGTGTCATCAAAATTGTTTCAGCCGTTTTACAGTTATCAGCTCTTTTGTAAGCTGCGGAAGGGATCTTAGACGCATAATGGGCATTTAGGTACTTTATTTTCAAACATGGTGCGAGATAATTGCGTTGGGGTATTTTAAAATTTTTAATATAGTGAATAACTATAAATTTAAAATTTAATGATACCCACCGCAATTAGGTCACATATATGTTTGAAAATAAAGTAAATGCCCATTATTCGTCTAAGATCCCTTGCGCAGCTAGCAAAAGAGCTGATAACTTTGAAATGGCTGAACCAATTTTGACGTTTGTTTTTTGCTATGAAAATTCCGCCCTTTGATTATCAGTGCTTGTAATCCGCTGCCGTTTTCCGCTCGACTCTTGCGCCGCTCGCCGCTGCAATTGGCATTCATTAATTTGACAGCTGCCGCCTGCAGTTCTAATTGAGTTTCCTTCAGATTTACGAGCATCTTACGTTATTGCTTGTATATCCTTATGAGCTATAATGACTTGGTATAAATCAGTGCCACAGAATGTGCTTGCCTTCATCATCATCATCGTTTCAGCAGTAGGACGTCCACTGCTGGATATAGATCTCCCTCAATGGTACCCAATCATAACGGTTGGAAGCGACTTGCATCCACCTTGAAATGGAGTATCAGATGTTGGCGGTTGCATATGTTCAATTTAACCATCAGAATTTAATAAAAATGCAAACATTATGGACAATTTTTGATGGCCATTATAATCATGTATGTAAGAAAAAACATATGTGATTTTCCCACTAACGTCGATAAGCCAAATGCTACTAGAAACACAGGGAAGCTTAAAATTCCATCTTACAGACTGGCTAAAACTAAAAAGTCGTTTCTGGGAAGATGCATACGTTTTTATAATAAAATTCCGAAAACAATAACCGAACAAACTGATACAAAATTCAAATGCATTGTGAAGAAGACATTAATATCTAAGGCGTACTATAAAATTAATGACTATATCATGGACAGGTGTATAGATCTGCGCTAGGCAGAGTTGATTAGGCATAAATACATATATATAATAATGTGAAGAAAGTGTACCTGGCTTTCACTGCGCCGCTTCTGGCAGGGCCCTGCTCGCTTCCACGACGCTCTTCAGCTCGATCACTTTGTGATGTTGGTGTATGGGTGTATTTGTGTATGTTTTGTGTCCGATAAAGCCCGAAAACCGTACTTTAATATTTTATATGCGCAGGAGAACTCAGCGCGTGCCGACCGAAACTCGAGAGCTTTAGAACTGTCACCTTGACAGGTCAGAAGAGTATTTCTGAAGGAATACACAGAGAGGTGTATTTTCCTATCAAGGTTGAAAACCGAACATTCCCCCGCCCAAGCCATTTCCAATGGCTTAATCCCGAAACAATCCGAATAGAAGAAACCGAAGCCTAGTCCATAGGCAGCCGAGAAAGCTTGGCAACCGCTCGTTGTAAGACCGTGCCTTGAGCCAACTTAACGTCAGCAACCCGAATCGTACCATCTTTGCCTGGGTACAACTGGACGATACGTCCACGACGCCAATGTAGAGGAGGGGCGTTTTCCTCCTTTAATAGAACCAAATCTCCCACCTTGGGAGGGGCAGCAGGGTCATTCCACTTGACTCTCTGCTGTAGAGTATGGAGATACTCCAAATGCCAACGATGCCAAAATCTTTGGGATATTTGCTGTAACAGCTGGAACCGAGTTAACCGATGCAGTTTCTCCTCTTGGAGGGGGAATTCAGGAACGCCATTTAAAGGCTGACCGATTAGAAAATGACCCGGGGTTAGAACCTCGGGGTCGTTAGGATCCGAAGAAAGGGGACACAGAGGTCGCGAGTTTAATACGGCCTCTATTTTACAAAATACGGTACTTAACTCCTCGAAAGTGAGAATGGTCTCTCCGATTACCCGTTTGAGATGAGTCTTGGCTGATTTCACAGCTGACTCGAACAAACCACCCCATGACGGACATGCTGGGGGGTCAAATATCCATGAAATTCCACGACAAGCTAACTCATGACCGATTGTTCTTTGGTTCTCAGTCAAAAAACTTTGAACTTCTCGTAAATAATTGTTAGCACCCTTGAAGTTGGTACCGCAATCCGACCGAATGATAGTAGGCAGCCCACGCCTAGACACAAACCGAGAAAGAGCTGCTATAAAAGCTTCTGTGGAAAGATCCGACACCACTTCCAGGTGGACACTCTTAGTGGCCAAACAAACCAAAACGCATAGATAGACCTTTGTGATTTTCGGTTTCCGCAATTTATGTGATTTCACAAGGAACGGCCCTGCAAAATCTGTGCCAACACCTTCAAAGGGCCTGGCTGCTACAACCCGATCGCGAGGCAAATTACCCATTAACGGTTGAGTGGTAGATCCCTTTAGTTTGTAACACGGTATGCAGTTAGTGGTGACCTTATTAACCGCTCGTCTAGCCGATAATACCCAATATTTGCGCTGCAGAATACCTAGCAACGTATTTGGACCGACATGTGCATTTTTTAAATGTAAATCCCGAATTAGAATTGTTACAAAGTGACCCGATTTAGGAAGCACTAACGGATGTCGCGAATCGTAAGGCAAGTCCGAATTTTGTAGTGTACCACCTACTCGAAGCAACCCCTTAGAGTCTAGGAAGGGGGTTAGACGTTTCCAATGGCCCTTAAGCCTTCGATTATTCCGCAGAGTATCTATTTCCTCGCCGAAGTTCTGGTTTTGAATTAAAGCTACACAAACCAACAAAGACTCTTCCCTTTCTTCAGGGGACAAAATTCCGATTTGATTTTGTTTTCTTTATTCCGACAATTATGAGAAAATCTCCGTAACCAACCTACGACACCGATTAATTTGTCGAGAGAACTATACCGATTTAAGACATCAAAATCCGAAACCGTTTGATCCTTACCGCTGGTTGCTACTAAGCAACGCAAACCAGGTAGCACAGCTGGCGCCTGTACTACCGAAACAGGCCAATGGGATTCAGGCCCCTGGAGCCATTTTGGACCCCACCATAAAGGATGGGAAACCAATTCTGTTGACTGGCAACCTCGGGATGCACAGTCAGCCGGATTCATCGGGCCTGGAACGTGCCGCCACGAAATGTGTACCGCAGAATTCTGTATCTGTGACACGCGATTCGCTTCAAATACCTGAAGAGTATGAGGTGGCGTTTTAAGCCACGATAGGACAATTGAGCTGTCCGTCCATCCGTATACCTCCGAGACATCCATGGTTCTTTGCAAACAAAGACAAACATGATGCAGGAGCTTAGCTAAGAGCACGGCTCCACACAATTCCAACTTTGGAATGGTGAGCCGAGATCTGATGGGAGCGACCTTACTCTTTGCCATGATCAGGTGAACCGAAGAAGAACCGTCCTCAGTGATGGTACGTAAGTAGACCACTGCTGCGTATCCTAATTCCGACGCGTCACAAAATCCGTGAACCGAAACTTGGCACATTGACTTTCATTCCATTCATGACATGACATTCCACCGATTTCTTCATCCCACGTTAACTTTTCAAGCCACAAACGCTGGAGTAAACACTTTGCCCAGAAGGTAACCGGGCAAATCCAACCTGTAGGATCATACATCCGAGCAACGGTAGACAAGATTTGTCTTTTCGTAATCAAATTATCCGAAGTTAAAGTCGTCCGATATGAGAAATTATCCGAAATTGGATTATATTGAACACATTTCGTACTAAATACAAACTGAAATATAGATGCACAGAAAAAACCCCAGAAAAAAGACCAATGCTGGGAATCGAACCCAGGTCCTCAGCATTCCGTGCCGCGTGCCATACCCCTACACCACCACTGGTCTAGAGATTAGACACGAATCTTTCCTATACATCATACATTTCAATCTGCTAAATCATCACCTTATGCAGTGACAAACGCACATCTATGTTACACCCTCATCGAGAGATTTTAACACTCCTTCGGAACTAACCGCTCACCTGGACAAGAGATGGCGCTACTGTGCAACTTTAAACAAGTTAGCTATGAAGTATCTTTTTTTGTACTTATTTTTTCAACTTCATTTTTTTATTACTTTTACGGTCATCCCGTGAAATCATACATTTCGTACTAAATACAAACTGAAATATAGATGCACAGAAAAAACCCCAGAAAAAAGACCAATGCTGGGAATCGAACCCAGGTCCTCAGCATTCCGTGCCGCGTGCCATACCCCTACACCACCACTGGTCTAGAGATTAGACACGAATCTTTCCTATACATCATACATTTCAATCTGCTAAATCATCACCTTATGCAGTGACAAACGCACATCTATGTTACACCCTCATCGAGAGATTTTAACACTCCTTCGGAACTAACCGCTCACCTGGACAAGAGATGGCGCTACTGTGCAACTTTAAACAAGTTAGCTATGAAGTATCTTTTGTAAAAAAATGAAGTTGAAAAAATAAGTACAAAAAAAGATACTTCATAGCTAACTTATATTGAACACCTAAGACCGAAACCGAACTATCCACTTCAGGATTATCAAACAAATGAGGAACTTGCAAATGATCTTCCGGTAAGTCCTTCAGAAGTGCAGGACAATTGGATATCCATTTACGCAACTCATATCCTGCCGAATCCATTATTTGGATTAATTCCCGTTGGAGTAAGAGAGCCTCCTCTTCCGTATCCGCTCCTGTCAAAATGTCATCGACATAGATATGTTGCTCTAGTGTGGCCGCAGCCTTAGGAAACCGTTCGCGTTCTCTATTTGCGAGTTCTAGTAAAGTCCGAATAGCCACGAAGGGGCTAGATTTTAAACCATAAGTATTCGTGTTTAATTCATAAACGAGTAGCGGCTCATGAGGCGACTCACGCCATAGAATCAATTGAAACCGCCTGTCCGAAGGATCAATCCAAGTTTGACGAAACATCATTTTAATATCCGTTACGAAAACAATCTGATACTTCCGAAAGTGCATCAAAATCTCCGTGATGTCCCTATGAAGTTTGGGACCCGCATGTAGACAATTATTTAGGGATGCGCCCGACGATGTAGCGCAGCTCCCGTCGAATACGGCCCGCAGTTTCGATTGTTCATCTTTACATACAGCATGATGAGGAATGACGTAAAACTCCTGACCCGATTGAAAGTCAAACTTTGAAAGTGACATATGACCGAGATCTAAATACTCCCGCATAAAGTTAACGTACTTTTCGCGTAAGGCAGGCTTCGCCTTAAGCCAGCGTTCTAAAGCCAGAAACCGTTTCTCCGCAATGGCGCGGGAATCCCCTAAAACCGGTCGCGATGATATAAATGGCAATTTAGTCATAAACCGTCCGTCATTCAACCATACTGTATTATTTTTATAATGAAGCTCACACTCCTGGTCTAATGGACTAGACTTGCACGCTTGGGGTGGCTCTTCCACCTTCCAAAACTTCTCTAAAGTATCCGAAATTGACGCACCAAAAAACTCCGAATCATCTATTTGAGTGGAGCCAGCCGGCTGCACTAGCACCGGGCCTAGCAATACGTAACCGAAAACCGAATTATACGCCGTCAGCCCGTCAGGCTGTAATACTATTTTATCTCCTCCTACTAGAGCACCGAAAACATCTGAACCTAGTAATAAATCGATAGGTGCCGGTGAACCGAAATGTGGATCTGCCAGAGTTAAGCCCTCTGTAAGCCGAAGAACCGAATTATTTAAGTTAAGTGCAGGCAGATGACCGATTATATTTTTCATACTAACCACCGGAGTGGTAACCATAGGAAACCGCTTAGTAACCGGAGAGAAGGTCAACGAACCCTTCCCACAAATACCGATAGCCTTTGTATTACCAATACCCCGAATATGGTTGTCCGATGGCTCTAGCCGTAATCCTAGCTTGCGAGCTAAATCCGAAGTTATTAAAGACCCCTGCGAGCCCACGTCCAGTAACGCCCGAACTTCAATACCCGTATCCAAATCCGAATTAAAATAAACCTTTACTAATGCCGTGGGCAGTAGCACTGTTACTGGAAGTAGCCCCGGGGCAGTATGACCGAGCGAAACCGTATCCTATGGTCTAGTATACTGCTGGTTGTGACGACGAGCAGTATCTCTTTCGCCATGACGACGTTGGTCATGACCATCACGAACCTGACCTTCACCCTGGTCATACTCTTTCCGCTGTGGATTCTGATGAGGAGATCGAGGTTGAGTGCGAGACGGATTCACTTTTCGTCCAGACCTAGAAGGCGAGCCACGTTGTGACTGTGAAGGAGAGCCACTGTGTGACCGTGGTGGATCCGAACCGATATGACCCCCGCCCGTACGGGCCGGTGACCGCTCAGCCGAACGCCGCTGGTTTGGGTGGCCCTGATGAGAGCCCGACCGATTGAAACACAATAAGGGATGATGTTTCCTACTCCCACACGATGCACAATTGGGAACCCTATTACAATATTTATATCCATGTGGTCCGAGGCAAAAGAAACAAAACCGATTTTTCTCCACATAATCCTTCCGAGCATATGGGGACATTGCTTTAAACTCCAAACAGTGTGGTAGATCCCGATGGTCACGCTCCCCACAAAAGCCACAAGGCTGGATGAGTGTCACTCCTGTGAACTGCGGTGCCCTACGACGTGGCCTAGATGGACCCGCAATAGGCTCCTGAATGGGATGCATAGGGTCAGCCCTGGCACACTCCAATAATCGACATTCTACCTCAAGAAATTCTTTTAAATCCGAAAATGTTGGGATGGTCTCCGCTTCATTCCCACACTTTTGCTCAAACCGTGTCCTTAGATTATTAGGCAATTTTGCCAGACATATATGGACAAGTAGAAATGACCACTCAATGACAGGAAAACCGAGACGCTCCAGAGAGTTGACTGCCATAATGATTGGATTGAGAAACTGTGCCCGCAGACCGATAAGTTTGGGAGACACAGACGGCAGGTTAAGGATCTGGTCCACATGCACGTCTGCCAGCCGACGGGTATTTTGATACCTTTTAATTAAAAGTTCCCTCGCAATTTGGTAACCTTCATCCGATATCCGCAAATGTTGGATCAAACCCCGAGCCTCACCGGAGAGGCACGACATAAGATAGGCCAACTTTTGAGCCCCCGATAAGTCCGAACGTGAATCCACCAAACTATCAAATAGATTATTAAATCCTACCCATTGGTCCATAGCCCCAGCAAAGGACGGTAATTGTAATGTGGGCAACCGAGATAACAGTCCATCCGACTCCATTCGACTTGAATCTGACTTACTATCTGAACTATCCATTGCTTGTTTATATTGGAAATTCGCCTCCATTAGCTTATCGAAAGCCTCTAAGCCGCGCGTATACTCAAGGCGACAGGCAGCAAGAATTTCTGCCTGGGCAGGTACGTCCGAATCCGAAAGTTCGATTATACGTTGAAACGCCTCTTCAAATTTTAAAAATTCCGTATTTACCGTTAACAGGCGCATTTTCAATCGTCCCGCGTGCTCTGATCGCGTAATAAGGTCCGCACTATCGATCAACCATTGTAATTTAACTTTAAATACCGAGAAATTATATTTCAACGACATCGTAATGTTTATCAACTTACTCACCGACAATAATTAATTAAATCCGTATATAACTTATCAAACAGTAAAAACCGAATGTTACACGTATTACGCAAACCGAAATTCACTTATTCACTTCACTATTTCACTTAAACACTTATTTAAACCGTAAATTAAACACCGACAAACCAAAACAAAATAAACCAGTAGATAAGAAACAAATGAGTGATAAGTAAGTAAGAGTTATCAAACGTCAAACGTCAAACGTCAAATTCAAGTGACACCATAGATCAATTAAATCCGAACTGTCATTAATGACAGCGTTTATTACCACGAACTCGAATACACCCAAGTTACCAACCCACTATAAAAAATATAAACCGAATTGAAATTCGAAGGTAGGTATAAAATCCTTTGTTCGAAGATGAAATATGGTCAATCCGACCGAAATAACCAAAATAAACCGAAATAAACCACGCTCTGCTACCAAAAATGTATAGATCTGCGCTAGGCAGAGTTGATTAGGCATAAATACATATATATAATAATGTGAAGAAAGTGTACCTGGCTTTCACTGCGCCGCTTCTGGCAGGGCCCTGCTCGCTTCCACGACGCTCTTCAGCTCGATCACTTTGTGATGTTGGTGTATGGGTGTATTTGTGTATGTTTTGTGTCCGATAAAGCCCGAAAACCGTACTTTAATATTTTATATGCGCAGGAGAACTCAGCGCGTGCCGACCGAAACTCGAGAGCTTTAGAACTGTCACCTTGACAGGTCAGAAGAGTATTTCTGAAGGAATACACAGAGAGGTGTATTTTCCTATCAAGGTTGAAAACCGAACAACAGGGATGTTTGGAAATAATTCCGATCCGCATTGTCGATCCCTAGTCTCAAATAGCGTATCTACTGTGTTAAAAAATTTAATTGTATTAAATACTTTAGATGTATGTAATTTAATAACAATGTAGATCTGATTGAAAAAAATATACCTTGTTGAGTTTCTTGCCGGTGGTAGATTCTTCGACGTGCGTAGGAGCATCAATTGATGCCTAAATTGAATAAAGAATTTTGACTTTGACTTTGACTTTGAAATGTAATTGAAAAATGTTCTTCTATTGCAGTGTTGCAACAGCTTTGCGATGAACTGTCTGAGTTATGCTGATAACTCAGACATTTATTGCATTAACATGTAGGTTTGAATTATAAAGTCGTGAATTATCGGTAATTCCGGGACGATGAACACAGCTCGTGGCTTAACCGTACCCAAACCATAATACACTGACGAGCAAAAATAAAGGGTCGGTTACAAAAATTAACATAACTACAAAACCCGCTGTGATAGCTTCTTCGGGTAAAATGAGTTTAGTAAAGAGTTTTATTCTCAATTAAACTTTTTCTTGTTAAGAATAAAACTCTTTACTAAACTCATTTTACTCGAAGAGGCTATCACAGCCGGTTTTGTAGTTATCGACATTTCTGTAACCGACCCTTTATTTTTGCTCGTCAGTGTAGATCGAACCACTTTTTTAGAAAGAAAGTAAGCGAGACGTGCCTTTTTATCGAAAAACACTTTTGAAAAATAAATCACGGCAAATATGTAACAATTACAATTTGGACGAATTACAATTTGGATTTGAACGGCCGGATAGCCTAGTTGTTAGAGAACCTGACTACGAAGCTTGAGGTCCTGGGTTAGATTCCCGGTCGGGGCAGATATTTCGATGGCCCCTACGTAAACCATCGAAACTCAAAATTGCCGTTTTTTTTTATTCGTGTAATCTACTTCTTTTAAGCCATATTTTACACCCCCGAAAGGAAAAAAAAATACACCCCCGAAAGGAAAAAAGAAAATTCTTATTTTTAAGCAGATATTTGAGTCGTAAAACATCTAAAACATTATAACATTTCCGTAGTAGGTCATCGTAAGTCTACATTCGATTGTTTACGTGGGAATAGTTGTCGTGTAAACGAGACGAAACTAACAGCTTCAATAGTATACGTCGCACAAGCCCGCGAGGCGATCAGTTGGCAACAAGCGACCAATCAGCTAATAACGTTACAATTTTATTATGATTTTTGTTTTTAAAACACGTAATAATGAGGAACAACAGATTTAATGCATCGAGATCTAAAAAAATCTTGGTTTGATAACAAAAGACAGTGCAACCACCGATAGTGAAAAACCTAAAGCTGGTAAGTTTGAACATTTTTAGTGATTATATTTTAAAAAGATTGTGTATTTTACGTTGTTAGTAGGAATAGTGTGCAGTTACGGTCAAGTTATTGACAAATAATTATTAATTATGAACATTTAATAGTATTACCGACTTAAATAATCGAAACTGTCAGTATCAATATTGTACTTTGGAATTTACTATTGACTTGGTATCGAAACTGCCAGTTTCAATATTGTACGTTGGAATTTACTATTGACTTGGTATCGAAACTGCCAGTTTCAATATTGTACGTTGGAATTTACTATTGACTTGGTGTCGAAACTGCCAGTTTCAATATTGTACGTTGGAATTTACTATTGACTTGGTATCGAAACTGCCAGTTTCAATATTGTACGTTGGAATTTGCCGTTAACTTTGTATCGAAATTGGCAGATTCGATATTGTATTGTGTTGATCAGAATATCAAACTATCATTAGGTACCTAGTATTTTTCAGATTCTTCGCTACCTGCAACTTGTACCTTTGAAGACACAGAATGGGCCACCCTCGAGGGAATAAATAGTTGACGAAGAACTATCTTCAGACAGAAACTTGGCTACGCCACATTTTTCTATTCTGGAAGCGACGGTAGAAAAAGTACTAATTGCAATAAACAGTGATAAGGAGTCAATTATTTTAAGTAGCTCAGTAAATACTCCAGTGCCATCCCCATTACAAGACTTTGAAATCTCAATACAAAGCCAAACTGAAGATAATAAGCAAAATTAGAAGTTCGTTTTCTCCATTGACACCACTGCCGACTGAATCCGGGAAACTACCTACACCTACCAGTAGTCCAGGCCCCATAGCTAGCGTTAGCTCTCTTATAACAGTATCAGAGTGCGATTCGCTGAGCTCGACCATTTCATTAAACTAAAAGAGAATGTCTACATTCAAAGCAAACCCAGGAAAAAAAGAAAAAGATGTGTCGTTCTACGTGCAAATTAAAATGTTACGATAAATTTGATACCGACACCCGGCAAAGAATATTAACCAATTTTCGGAAATTAGGGGTACATACTCAGCAGTGGGAATATGTAGACAAATTTACCGAAAGGCAACCAAAAAAGTAAGAGAAAGTTGTAGTGAACTTTATCTGAACAATAACGTATCCTTCAAAAAAATGTTTTCCTTGTACAAAGAATGGAATCAGCTGCCAAACTATAAAAGTAAATCTGTCACACTACGTCAGTACTAACACTGATAATAGTGAATGAGCACATGAACGTTGGATTCTATGTCCCAAAGAAAGACATTTGCGACAAATGTCATGCATTTTCAAATGAGGCAAACCCGACTGAAGATCAAATAAGTGCCCAATCTCAGCATATAGAAAATAAAAAAAAATACAAGAAAATTTAAAGCAGATGACAAAATAGTAGCTCAAAATTCACCCGAAGTTGTTTGTGGTACATTTGACTTTTAATATTGAATTGTCCACTTGGAGATGTTGGACTTGCTGTATTATAATATAAGCGAAAATTTTTGTAATATGAAACAAAGTCAAAGAGGTCAGGGTAGAAAAAAATGCACCGAATTGTCTTTTGAATGCAATTTTGCTTAAACACAGTTATCACTACCAGAAGAAGTGGGAAAATAATGAATGATGACGCTGAACTTAAGATGGCATATGGTAACCTGCTGACTGTTACAGATGCTAAATATAAAGATCTTATTTCTTTATGTCAATCGGGGGTGATACCTATCACCTAAAGAATATATTAATTACAGTACAGTATTGGTGATAATGTTGACGATTCTGATTGGAATATTTATATGCTTACTTATATTTCATATTTTGTTTGAAGTTAGTGAGCCAAAAAGGTATTTCGTTTTTTTATCTCATAATTTAGTAAGATTCATTCATTCGTGCAATAAAGAGTTTTTGAGAAGTTTTTTGTTTAGTAATTTAGAGCGTTTGGTTACATTTATGTTGTATGTTACGAGTTGTCTTATAATAATTTTTATTTATTTACTACATCTGTAGTTTGTTGAGAACTTTTTTGATTTTCACTAGCCATTACTAAGCAGTAATTATAAAATAATAAGCTGTGATGACAACAGTGATTTAAAAGTAAGATTTCTAAAAATAAAAAATTGATTTTCTGAATAAAGTTTTTCAATTAACAAAACAATACTGATTTTATTTAAGTACTCATACTAAAACGTGTCTCAAAAAATTATGCGTTTATATTGAAACGGGTAAAATAGCTATAATAGAGATTTTTTTTTGTGGCGTAGACCATCTACACTATCAGTTACGTTAGCTACCGCAGTACTACTGTCGAAGTAAATAATCGAAACTACCATTTTGGATAAGACCTTTAAAAATAATTCCGGCGTAAAAAATCTAAATTGGCAGTTTCGATACATGTAATTCTCTTTATCACGACGTATGCTATCGAATTTCAAATTTCCAGAAAACTATTATAATTTTCCTGAAAACAAAAATCCCGCAAGATAAATACTTACTTTATTAGTTATTATGGATATATGAAGTCAATGTAATATTTATATTTTCGGAATTATACCATAAACCAACTTCAAAACGCTATACTGAAAAGTGCAGAAATTGACTTTCGATGATTTACGTAGGGGCCATCGATTTGTGTGATAAATACGAATGTTTGTGCTCGAGTCTTGGATGTTTAATATGTATTCAAGTATGTACATATTTATCTATACATATAAGTATGTTTATCTGTTGTCTAGTATCCATAGTAGAAGCTTTGCTTAGTTTGAGACTAGGTCAATTGGTGTGAATGGTCCCGTGATATTTATTTATTTAATTAGCAAGGACATATGTTCATTTACATTCTCTTGGCTTCGTAAGTAATAGTTACTTTTTTTAAAAAGTGTTTTTCAATAAAAAGACATGGCAAGATTGTTTTAGTACTTACAGGTTCAAACCACTAGGCTTTTTTACAAACCCCAGTATAACTAGGAAGAGCCTTATATGAACTAACAAAGCCCGCTAATCAGCTCAATAAGGGCATTAATTAATCGGCCCAAACAATGGGCATCATTAAGGCGATCCTATAAATTTTTGGGCCACATCCGCCCTTTGATTTATAACAGACATTAAATCTGGAACAAAGATTGGTTACAATGTGCACATAGAGTTTCGACTTGTGCCAATCCTAGGCAATCATCATCATCGTCCCTGCCTACGTCTCACTGCAGGGCACAGGCCTCCTCTCAGAATTATTTGTATTAATATATGTGTATAGATCTGCGCTAGGCAGAGTTGGACGGGCATAAATACTTAGATATAAAAATGGGGGGAAAAGTGTACCTCGCTTTCACTGCGCCGCTTCTGGCAGGACCCTGCTCGCTTCCACGACGCTCTTCAGCTCGATCACTTTGTGATGTTGGTGTATGGGTGTGTGTGTGTATTTTTGTATTTGATACAGCCCGAAATCCGCACTTTTATTCTTAAAGATGCGCACAATCACTAGGCGCGTGCCGACCGAAACTCGATAGATTTAGAACTGTCACCTTGACAGGTCAGAAGAGTATTTCTGATGGAATACACAGAGAGGTGTATTTTCCTATCCAGGTTGAAAACCGAACAATATGTACCTACTAATATTCTGAACTAAGACTTTTCATGCCAACGGTTTAGTTTGTAGGAGGGGAGAGGAAGCACCAGTTACTTCGCTCAGCTCGAACTTCTGAGTTTTCGGAATTTACCTATGTGCGAAATGATATGTATTTGAAATTTACTATGTTTACGGTGAAGGAAAACATCGCGATACCTGCACACGCCTGAGAAGTTTAATGGTGTGTGTGAAGTTTCAACCGCTTTCACTTTCGTGGTCAATTTTTTACGAATCGGCTAAAGATTTTGACGGCTTTTTCGGTTATTTATTAGAGGTTCTATCAAATAACTGGAGGCTTTATCAGAATCTTCTACCATTTCTACAAAAATGTATCCATAAAAGTGATTCCGAAACACATCTCCAAAATTGACCAAGTTGACAGCATCCCTGTTTTCCTTATAAAGATCTCGGAAATCTCTGAATGCGTAATGAAATTTAATAACGTTTGCTATTCAGTAATGATTTATCTCCCCAAATTTTCCTTTTTGCTCTTCGTTGAAGGGTCAGGTCATTTTTATCGAGTTAAAAATACACGACATCGCGATTCTTGAAGTAATTTATTTTGGACGTCATCTTAGTGATCATAGAAAGAATCCTCAGTGAATTGGTAAAATAATTACATATATACGGGCAAGGTTGCGGGCAGTTTAATGAGATTTACCCCCTGTTTCACCATCTATTGATCAAATTTATTTGACGGATAAATGTGGTGCTGTCTCTGTTTGTTTTGTTCGAATAGACGGAGACGGCATCACTTTTATCCGTCAGTTAAAATTAATCAACGGGTGTTGAAATAGCCCCTTAAAGTCGAGCGAGGATCCAGCTGACGTAGGCAGAGACGCGGGAGTGGCCTGCTGGCATTAACGCCTCGCAGCCTGAACTACTTTGGAAGGACACCACCCCGACCTGAAAGGAATTAAATATTTAAGTCATCGTCACCATAAATTCAGTCGTAGGACGTCCACTGCTGAACATAGGCCTGATACCCAATCACTTGCATCCACCTTGAACGCCTTTACCAAAATCGTCCGTCCACCTCGTTGGTGGATGTCCTACGCTGCGCTTGCCAGTCCGTGGTCTCCATTCGAGAACTTTTCGGCCCCGATGTCTATCTGTTCTGCGTACTATTTGACCTGCCCATTGCCATTTCAACGAGCTAATCCGTTTGGCTATGACGGTAACTCTTGTGTTTTCTATGGATCTCCTCATTCCTGATTCGATCCCGTAAAGAAACCCCGAGCATAGCCGTCTCCACAGCTCTAAGCAACTCAGAGTCTATTCATTAGGTCGATAGTGACTTTAGCGCATGCTCTCCAAGTCGTGATGTTTACGGCACGTCACTGCGGTTCCGCACCGTCAGAGTATCTTGAGAAGCGGTGTGGAGTGGAGGACATGCGATAACAACGGTACGGATACTATGCGTCACTGCAATTCCGTAACGTCTCCGTATTTTAAGCATTTAAGCAGCGGCATGGCCGATCCCACGGCCGAACCCTTAGTGTAAATTCTAATTTGTAATACTAAGTAGGAGTAGGATGGTCTTTGCATAGATGATAACGACCGCTTTAGCCTAGTTGGTAGTGACCCTGCCTACGAAGCAAGAGGTCCTGGGTTCAAATCCCGGTAAGGGCATTTATTTGTGTGATGAGCACGGATATTTGTTCCTGAGTTATGGATGTTTTCTATGTATTTAAGTATTTATTTATCTATATAAGTATGTTTATCGTCGTCTAGTACCCATAGTACAAGCTTTGCTTAGTTTGGGACTAGGTCGATTTGTGTAAGATTGTCCCCTAATATTTATATTTATATTTATTTATATTTATGATAATTTTTGACATCCGATTACTACATACTAAGGGAAATTTATGCTCCTCTGACATATATATGTATGCCCATAACCCATAACACAAGCTTTGCTTACTTTGGGGCCAGGTCTATTGGTGTGAATTGTCCCGTAATAATGTATATTTTTTATTTTACGGAATGCGTTCGATCGAGTTCCATTCGAATTTCTCCGGTTTTCTGAGTCCTATCACTTACTATGTAAACCTCCCAAGGATTGCGGTAGCACTAACAGCCCGAGACCCAACAAAGCCTAATTGGTGTAAACACAGTATCAATGTGAGCGAAACAACTGACGGCCACAGTAATCGGTTCGGACGCCCACATGTCCGGACAAGAGCTCGGGTCGCCGCAGTTGACATGCTAAGAATAGTACGACTAACCGCATTTACTAAGGAATCGTGCTCCATTGTAGAACTCATCTTCGCTTTCCATCAGGCTTGATAGTGGTCAAACACAAGCTTAGGCGTCGTATACTTTACACCGTGTTTTTAGGGTTCCGTACCCAAAGGGTAAAAACGGGACCCTATTACTGAGACTTCGCTGTCCGTCCGTCTGTCGCCAGGCTGTATCTTGGGAACCGTGATAGCTAGAGAGTTTAAATTTTCACAGATGATGTATTTCGGTTGCCGCCATAACAACAAATACTAAAAAACAGAATAAAATAAATATTTAAGGGGGCTCCCATACAATAAACGTGATTTTTTTGCTCGTTTTTGCTCGATATTGATAACAGCAACAGCTAAACGCTTGAAATATCCGTCCGACCCGCACTTGGCCGGTTTTTTTATTTCCGTTAACCTCCAAGGGAATATTATTCAGGACAAATAGAGTTAATTTCTCGAGGAAACTAGTGTCTTAACTCTTACTATTTTTGAGATATTCAATAATTAAATTTAATGGCGGAACCAGTGCAAAAGGTCCTATTATTATTTATCTTTTAAATTTCGTTAGTAAAGAGTTTTACATTCATAGCTACTCGCTACAATGAGATTATTGAGGCGAGTTCGTTCATCATCATCATCAGCCTATGTTCGTCCACTGCTGGACATAGGCCTCTCCCATGGCACGACACTGAGCACGATCCTCGGCCACTCTCATCCAGCTGTTGCCAGCCGCCTTGCGAAGATCATCGCTCCACCGAGTCTGAGGACGTCCCACGCTACGTTTGCCGATCCGTGGTCTCCACTCAAGAACTCGTCTACCCCAACGGTTATCGGTTCTTCGGGTTATATGGCCTGCCCATTGCCACTTCAGCGTGCTAATGCGGTGGGCTATGTCGATAACTTTGGTTCTCTGTCGGATAACTTCGTTACGAATTCGATCTTTTAGAGAAACTCCGAGCATAGCCCTTTCCACAGAACTTTAAATTTGTGGACCAGACCTACAGTGAGTGTCCATGTTTCGGCACCGTATGCCATGACGGGTAGGACGCACTGATTGAAGACTTTTGTCTTTAGACTCTCTCTCGAGTTCGTTCGACATTGCATAGTTTTTCTTCTGATTTTCTTGAACTTTGTCATAATTGACAGTAACTTTTGTATAACTGTAATGGACCTTTTGCACTGTAATAATGATTTTTTATGTATGAAAAACAAAACATTTTTTTTTTCTATTTTAACAAAAATCAATATACCAGATAGTTTCTGTTAATGTAGCGAGTAACGCGTCGAATTTAACGAAAAAAAAGACGGTGTATAAAAAATACCTTTAAAACTTTTTTAAAATAGAAAAACATATACAAAACTCCATACGATCAAAGGTTTGGGTAATTCCAGTTTGTATCTATTAATACCAATAATAATAATAATAATAATAATAATCAAAGGACTTTTGATCTGAAAAGTGGTTCGTATCTTATCTCACTATCTATTATCATACTCATTAAGGGAAAACCGGACATTAAAATTAAATACTTACCGAATTCCAATCCACATAAGACTTGCAGTTTAACACGTTCACTGCGTTACGGGAAGTAACTACACTGACGAGCAAAAATAAAGGGTCGGTTATAGAAATGACGATAACTTCAAAACCCGCTGTGATAGCTTCTTCGAGTAAAATGAGTTTAGTAAAGAGTTTTATTCTCAATAAAACTTTTTCTTTTTAAGAATAAAACTCTTTACTAAACTCATTTTACTCGAAGAAGCTATCACAGCGGGTTTTGAAGTTATCGTCATATTTGTAACCGACCCTTTATTTTTGCTCGTCAGTGTATTTGGTCGACTGTTTTGATCAATTTACCAAAATCTTTATTTCCTAGTAGTAAAATTTCCATTCGCATTTTTTCCCAAATGCATTTTTTCACTATAGTTTTTTACTGAAGCTTATTTTCACAGTTGGTAGCGTTTTTTACCCAATTTGAGTCGACACAGAAACAGTATCTTTTACAAAAATTTAAAGTTGGGTAAAACGCAATTGTGAAAATAAGCTTTAGTAAAAAAACCATAGTTAAAAACATAAAAGACCGACCTAAGCACCCCCCAGTGCCCAGCGGGATAATGCATGTTCCTCTCCCGGCCTTCCAGCAAATGGCTGAGGCAGGGCGCTGTGGGTAGATTAAGTCCCCTCCCTACCCCTGCCCTCCTCAAAATTTAAAGCACACGTTTTTAGTATTGATAACCAATAGAGAAGGGGACTTGTGACCGGGTTTTTTAGTCCGTGCAAGTCGGACATTGTCTGAGCCCTCCATTCCCAGTTCGTCCGAAGGGATTTTTCCCGAGCACAAGTCACCCTTCCTATCTTAATGTAAATAACAGCAAAGACTTCGCGTCTTTGGCCCCTCTGGCAACTCATTAAAAAAAAAAAACCATAGTGAGAAAAAAGTATTTCAGAAAAATGCGAATAGAAATTTTGCTACTAGGAAATAAAGATTTTGGTAAATGATCTAAACAGTCATTTGGTCGTGATGCCATGTGCGGCAGTTGTTTTTCTTGTTTTACTTCTGGTGCTAGGGTGGAATAACTTGGTTCTTGTACAGGTACGAAAGAGATAACTATAATTCTGATATCCTTGCTTTATGTGTAATCAGTTTTACAAGAAAAAACATACGGGAGTATTTTTGCGTGATGCGCAGAAACATAATTATTTTCCTCTGTTCTATTTATCTATTTACAGCCATTGTACTTCCACTGCTGGACAGGACATAGGCCTCCTTCATTTTGCGTGAACACTCGCGATCCTGGGCTTCCCTCATCCAGCCGTTGCCAGCTGTCCTCCTAAGGTCATCAGTCCAACGTGTCGCAGGGCGTCCCACACTACGCTATCCCAAACGTGGTCTCCACTCCAGAATAATACGTCAGTTTCCTCTGTTGCGGCACGGGAACTATTTGGCCGTACACCTTCACCCCGTACCGCACTGGCGGGAGCGCGTGCGGTGCTTCAGATTGCACTAAGTGCTGTGCCCAAGTCACACCTTTGCACGTTTCGTTTTGCATTATTTCGATCTCTTTTGACTAATATTTACTCTCATTTTGAAAAAATACGGATTACTCACGTCTTAAAACGATTTTAAGGGCGCGTTCATATCGTCTTACTGGCCTCTTATTTGATGGAGTATTAAAAATAAAGGGAGAATTTTTGTACCTACTTCTTAACATGGTATTTTTTTTATATTATTTGGTTGATCGTGCATGTTGAGTTGTTAATAAATATTTCATCAATTTTTCATATTTTTTTTTCGAGTGTGTCTCATCACTAACATTGTATCTGTTCTATGCGGCGCACGGGATTTTTTTTTCCGTAAAATCATAGATTTTAAAAAATGCCCATATTTATAGAAATATCTCACAGAACACCGCGCAACGGCAGCTGAATACACACAAGGATGTAACCTATCGATTTCTTCAAAAATTTTGTACAGATAATGATTTTCCATGTCTCTAAAGACCTTAAAGTTAGGACCTGTTACGGAAAATGAAGGTTCTAATCGTGGCACTATTAAAAATGGAAAATGGAAATGGAAATGGAAAAGTTTATAATGAAATGAGTGAAAGTCGGAAGTTTTTTAAATCTAAGCTGAAATGGTGTCAAAAAGACGGGAACAGATTAAAAGTGATATTTTGGCCTCGAGCCATTCAGCGAAGGATTTCAAAGGCTTCTGGAAAAATACCAATAAACAAAATGTAAAGCCAAGAGTCCCTGTGAGCGTTGGTGGCATGAATGACGGTAGGAATATCGCTAATAAGTTTAGGGAATTATTGGCCGTGTCCTCCCAACGTACATTTACACAGAATGAGGTATTCGTTGCTGAGGCCACCGTGGGAGAAAGTACCATACTTTTTTCTGCGGAACAGGTAGACATGGCCATCAAAAGTATGCAGAGGGGAAAGTCTCCGGGACACGATGGTCTCAGCATCGAGCATCTAAAATTTGCGGGGTTGCACCTGTCTCGCATTTTGGCGATGTTTTTTACGTTGTGCTTGCGACATGCGTACTTACCTGAGCAGCTAATGAGAACTGTAGCTGTCCCACTTATTAAAAACAGGACAGGGGACGTGTCAGATACGGCAAATTACAGACCCATTTCACTAGCCACAGTAATCGCTAAGGTGCTTGACAGCCTGCTTAATGGTCATCTTAAGGAACACATTAAGCTTCAGGATGCTCAGTTCGGGTTTAGAGCTGGCTTATCTACTGAGAGTGCTATTCTGTGCCTTAATCAGACTGTTAGGTACTACAAAGATAGAAGCACGCCAGTCTACGCGTGCTTCCTTGACTTGTCTGGAGCGTTTGACCTGGTGGTGAATGATTTGTTGTGTAAACAACATTAGCTATGCTGATGACATGGTGCTGCTTGGACCTTCGATCAATTCCATTAGGAAAATGGTTGTAAGATGTGAGAGTTACGCTGAGTGACATGGCCTTAAGTACAATGCAATCAAGAGTGAGATGATGGTTTTTAAAGCACGTAAATACAACCCACGCAGTGTACCTACGGTCATGTTGAACGGAGTCGCTCTCAAACTAGTCAGTAAGTTTAAATATATCTGGGTCATATAATCACAGAAGACCTTGATGATGCCCTGGATATTGAAAGGGAGATAATGGCCTTAGCGGTAAGGGGCAACATGCTAATCCGTAGATTTGCACGATGTACAAAGGAAGTCAAGCTGACGCTTTTTAAAGCCTATTGTACGTCTTTCTATTCGTGCAGTTTATGGGTGACGCATACGAAGCGCGTCTATAACTCGTTACGCGTCCAGTTCAACAATGTCTTCAGGATGCTGTGGAAATTGCCTCGTCACTGCAGTGCGTCAGGCATGTTTGCCGAGGCGCGCACAGATGGCTTCCATGCCATCAGACGCAAGAGGGTCGCCTCGCCGCTGAGACGAGTGAGGGGCAGTAGAAACGGTATCTTGGAGATGGTGGCTGGACGTCTAGACTGCCCTATATTAAGGCACTGGGTTGGTAGGTATTGTGACGGGGAGGGCAAAATAATGTACGGGTTTTGTCTTGCGCGATACAGTGCCGACTGAATTGAATCAGTGCTTGATATATTGATATATTTTGCTGGTTCCCTTTTCATTCTTTCTGTTTATATGTGTCTAAATGTTACTAATACCTAGTTCATAAGTTTTATACTAACACAATATGGAATTCATCGATTGAGTCTGAAATAAACGATTTTTATGTTATTTTATTTTTAATATTGCTACGGGAAAATTAAATAATAATAATAAGAAGAAAGGTTTATTTTAGTGATTACGCAGGGAACGTGTTAAACAGATAATATCGATGTATTTAAACGGATGTGCTATCAATTTTGGAATTAAGTATTGAAACATGAGGGTGGTGATACTTCTGAGCGTATTGGCTGTGGTCGGGGCAGGCCCGGCGCCTGCGACGGTGGACACGTTCAGGTATAATCCTTCGTTTTCGCCTGATTCCGTTTTGCGATGTTAGCTTTTATGGTTTCGTACCCAAAGGGTAAAAACGGGACCCTTTTACTAAGACTCCACGACTGTCTGTCTGTCACCAGGCTGTATCTCATGAACCGTGATAGCTAGACAGTTAAATCTACACCAGTTATGTATTACTGTGGCAGCTATAACAAAAAAAATACTAAAAATAAAATATATGTAGTTAAAAATAAAGGGTGTCGTCATTGACACAAGAAACGTATTCTTTTCAGCGTTTTTAATTCGATCTTTATACCTCATGGTATTAACTACATACTTAAAATCTTTACCGATCATGTAATAACTGTAGCAGCTAAAACAAAATTATAATGAAAATATAATCGAATTAAATATTAAGGGGGTCCCTATAGACCAATATAAAATGATCCCAGACTGCGTACATTTTACTTAGAAGCACGGCTCTGCTAACACTGGATTATATAGTTACAGCTGTTTATGGCGTATAATACGACGTACCTAAAAATTTGTACGGAACCCTCGGTGCGCAAGTCCGACTCGCTGCTAGCCAAATGGCTGATTTTTTTAAGCCTGCAATGATGCGAGTAATATGTTTGTAATGTATCTACATATAACTCTTTGTGTACGAAAAAACAATAAAAACAAGAAAAACAGATGCAAATTTAATAGTTATTTGTTATACAAGGGGGGAAAGTTGTATTTTACCTGCGAGTGTTCATTTGAAACACGAGCTATCGAAAGGATTCTATGATTGACCACGAGCGAAGCGAGTGGTTCAAAAATAGAATCCTTTCGATAGCGAGTGCTTCAACACACGAGACGTAAAATAACTTTTCACCCGTGTATAACACAAAACTTTTCACCTCACTACATCGAGGAAAATAAGAAAAAGGGTTTATACTATCAATTATTATTTATTTACCTCTTTGTCAGTACAATAATTTTGAAGTACTTATAGAAATATTGGTAAAATCAAAAATAATGCAAAATAGCCTAAGCATATCCAGTCTTTATGGAACTATTCCAATACCGACATATCGTCACTACTTTGAAAAAATCTCGTACCTATCTCCAATCAATGAATAAACCAAACTGAACTTTATTGCACATCGAGTAAAGTTCAATTAGCCAGATTATCGATTTTGAGATACGAGCAAACTGTATTACTGTTAAATTGTACCTATATTGTTTTGACTTAAGTTTTTTTTTATTATTTCGGATGCGTTTTGTTCGCACATCGACTTACTTGGACTGTCAGAACATTTTATCCGTTTTTACAACAAGAATGAAGGTTAATGTTGAATGCTGATATTTATGAATTAAAATAAAGTTGTAAGACTGTATTAGTGTTTTTTACTCGATGCAATTAATTAATTGTGATGTTAAAAATTCAGCACTTTTAACGTTTTACGTTTTGTTAGCTGTCAAATATCACTTAAGCTGCCTTCAAATGTCAAAACTCTTTCTTCACTTGTGGATAAAAAGCGATTTTCTCAATAGATGTCAAACAAACAAAAAGGGCTTTCCGAGCTAGTGAGGTGAAAATAAAATTATTACCTTGCAGGAATCTCTTCAATCATTTATTTATTAATTGTCAAGACTTAAGACGTAAAGTTGTAAAGACTAGTCTTATTAACTTTTAAAAGATTGATAGGTTATCGGAAACAAGAGTAGACACGCAATTAAAAGTTAAAAGAGCCTAAGTGCAATATTATTAAAATAGAGAGAAGACATATGTATCTTTTCACGATGCTTAAAAGTTTCGCCCACTACACTGTACACTGCCATGACCGTAGCCTTTTCGGCGCAGACGCAACAATATAGTCATCAATGTTGTTGCGACAGTAAAACCATAGTCCAAGTCGCGATTCTAGTTAAAAAACACTTTATTTTAGCCACGACAACCAGATAAAGGATTAGGCCTTGGTGGCCTAGCGGTTTGACCTATTGCCTCTCAAACAGAGGGTCGTGGGTTAAGATCCCGTCTCGCACCTCTGAGTTTTTCGGAATTTTTGTGCAAAATTACATTTTTAATTTACCATGAGCTTTACGGTGAAGGAAAACATCGTGAGGAAACCTGCATACACCTGCGAAGAAATTCAATGGTGTGTGTGAAGTTCCCAACCCGCACTGGGCCCGCGTGGGAACTACGGCCCAAGCCCTCTCATTCTGAGAGGAGGCATGTGTCCTGCAGTGGGACGTATATAGGCTGGGATGATCCAGATAAAGGAGGATGGGCAGATTTGTATGGACTCTGGCCTAGAGACCAATAACGACAAGCTATTATATCATTGGAAAGTTTTTTCGTATTCTACAACTTTTTGTATGGCAGGACATCTCGAATGGATCTATATCTGAATCCCTAACGTTTTTTGTCCTAATGATCATTTGTCCTAACACTCATATGCCCTATCTTTAGTTTTCCTAACATCGTATGGATGATTTTTTTTTCCCCGTAATGTTTTATTTCCTAACGTCACTTGCCATATTGATTATTCATCCTAACGTTACGTGCCATAATAGTCATGTATCATAATTATCAGTAAGCCTTATAATCCTCCTTGTCTTATAATTAGTACTACCTAACATTATTTGTCTTCATGATTATTTTCCCTAATTGTGATTAACCTACTATTCTGCCTAACCTAACCTAACCTGATTGCCAGCGTGTCGACGTCACCCCGCTTCGCGGGGTGCCTATTTCCGCTCTAAGGGACAGAAGATAACCCTAACCTACTACTAACCTACACCTACCTACTAACTACAGGAGTAAAGAACATTTAAGTAGTTCTTTTTCAGCGAGGGGCTTCGCCCCCCGAGCTCCCCTGTAGGGGGCTCTGCCCCCCACTCCCCCTTTCGCTTAACTCTGTACACTAGTTGGTAGTGAGCCCACCGCCTACGAAGCTGGAGGTTCCGGGTTCAAATCCCGATAAACAGTTATGGCAAATATATTAGGGATACTGATATTTATAGTATACATATTTCGGACAAATGAGTTTTAGGGCAATCATTACACTATGGAAAATGATTGTTATGGCAATTGATCGTTAGTGCTAATGCCCATTAGGACAAAACAGTTCGGGCAAGTGATTTTAGGACAAACGATGTTAGGGATCGCGAGGGAGACCCATCTCGAATCGCCGTGGAAAAAATTGCATGGCAAGAAAAAAAAACACTATGAAAACGGATAAAATAAAATAAACCTTCATAATCTGTAAAGCGATACAGGAACTTAGTATCGAAAAAACCTACATAGCTCCTAACGTCAACTCAAACTACCTTTACGCAGCGATAACTTTCTTCAAACAAAGATTAGGGACTACCTGCCATAATAAAAGTTTTAGCTATCCAGTGACATATCACTTGTCCTTATTGGTCATATAGTCCAATTTGCCGACCCTTTTTTGTGTTATGCAATGATGGACAAACCGACAAAACTCAGAATTGCCGACTACAAGCACGCGTGCTCGTTGCATATTGTTCCTTTTCTGTAATGGACTGATTTTAATACAACCCGATGAATGTATTTAAATCTGAGCGTCTGATTTCAAGGTACCATGAGCTGGTGGGGATCCCACGCGCCACTGCTATCAGAGCTGCTGAAGAGGCAGAATTGTCACCAGATTCTGGCAGAATCCTCAACGGCAGGCCAGCTACTCTTGGTCAATTTCCATTCTTCGTAAGTATATTAATGTATTTTAAATTTCTAGTCTCAAGCATGGCATAAAATTTAACAGAAAAATAAGGGGTAGGTAATCAAATTTCTAATTGTAAATTTAAATCCCTCTTTCCCAGCTGTACCATTGATCAGTATCATTAAGGGTGGTATTGGGAACTTTTGTCCCACTAGTACCATTAATGGTACTACTGGGAATTTTTGTATGTTAATATTCTTCCCAGTACTACTACTACTACTACTGGTACTACTGTACCATCATCTATTGTTATCAGCATTGCAATGCTGGCATGGTTCCCAAAATTTACCAGGACTATCATTAACAAACACCCTTTTCAATAACAACGATGCGGTCGGACGGTAATAAATAACTGGCCACTTGAAATACTATAATTGTAATGCAAACTACTTGATAATATCTATGAGTATCTAGTTATTTAATACCTATTTAAAGAGAGGCATATATTTTTTTATTTTTACAGAGTTTTAATTTGTTTTTCTGTATTTATTTCAATTAAGTAACTAAACTCGGTTGCATTGCAACACTTTTATCGTGTACAACGGTACTAATGGGAAAAAAATTCTAGTAGTACCATTAATGGTACTAAGCAATGGTACAGCTGGGAAAGAGGGAATTTAAATACCACAAACTTTAATTTCAGCCTATTGTTTTATTGTCTTTAGGGTGGTCTAGTAATCAACATGTCCGACGGCCGCACTTCATCCTGTGGTTCCTCCCTCGTTACCAACACCAAGCTGATAACCGCAGCCCACTGTTGGGTTGACTCTTGGAGCTCGGCCAGGGGCTACACCGTCGTTCTTGGCTCCATCCGGCTATTCACTGGGGGCACTAGGATATACACTACTAACGTGGTCATCCATCAAGGATGGATGGTTCGGCCGTCGCCCAGGCATGACATTGCTATCATCACAATAACACGCGTGACGTTTTCGAGTAAGTATCTGAGGGGTTACTACTATACTTGAAATTCGAAGTTCTTATCGTGCCGTCAGTTTCATTCTTATGTTTAGTATTATTAAAGTGAACGGAACGGAATTTAGCTACTGATTAAACTCTCTTGAGGCCTTTCTATCAGCTTACCTATTTTGGAGTTAAATACTTCCGTGGATTCACCCCCTTGCAAAATCCTTTTAATCCCTGACAACATCGTTTCTGTTTCAGACACCATCCGGCCCATAAACTTAGCGTCCGGATCTAACACCTTCGCCGGACAGACTGCGCAAGCGATTGGCGTGGGGATGACCAGTAACTGTAAGAGTGCACTTTCATAAAGAGAGCAGAATCGATCAATCACATTAATTGAAATCCACGAGGATCCATTGTCGCAGCAAAACGGGGCGGGGTTTCGACTAAACGTGATTTGATTCTGCATGTCTTCAGTCCAAACCGCTTTTACTTATAGGACAGGAGAAGATGCTTTATAGAACCTTGAAGTTTATGGTCTAATGTGTGTGTTTAACGGCAGGAGCGGGATAAATAGACGAAGGCCGGAAAGGAGGGAACAAAACGAAAGAAAAATCATACAATTTTTTTCCGTTCTCCGCCATTTAGAAATATTTTTCTGATTTCACAAAATATTACAAGAATCAGTTGCAAAATGTGATCTGTAGAGTGTAGAGGGCAGACAGCCGGACATATCAAAAATTCATATCTTAGGATTGTTTAATTACCTACACTAAAGTTGTTCGCAAGTATTTAGTATTAACTACTTGCTAATAATAATAATAATAATAATAATAAGCATTTTATTTCGGACGGTGTCCATAGGGGTTAGTGTACAAAGGAAAGAACTTAATACCTAGTGTTAGTGCTTACACCTACTAAAACATTTATACATTAACTGGGTGCGTGTAGCTTCGTCCATCGCTGGAGCAAAGACGAATCCCATCTGTCGGATAGCGCCGCCAGGATGCCGTTCGGGCTGAATCTGGCTGATTTTACTTGGCCGAATAAATTAATCTTGAATCATACGAAAGAATCTTTGCACAAGTTGATGTTCAGCTCTCTCGGTCATTAAACATATGATTTCATATAATACAAACTGAAATATAGATGCACAGAAAAAACCCCAGAAAAAAGACCAATGCTGGGAATCGAACCCAGGTCCTCAATATATATGATTAATATATGATTGATATATGATTTCACGGGATGACCGTAAAAGTAATAAAAAAATGAAGTTGAAAAAATAAGTACAAAAAAAAGATACTTCATAGCTAACTTGTATATGATTTCATCATCATAGACTTAGCAAATTTGAAGCAAATTGGCAATAACTAACATGTAATTCCATAAAGTTTCCGTTTTAAAATCATTATCATCATCATCACCCTATGTTCGTCCACTGCTGAACATAGGCCTCTCCCATGGCACGCCACTGAGCACGATCCTCGGCCACTCACATCCAGCTCTTACCAGACGCCTTGCGAAGATCATCGCTCCACCGAGTCTGAGGACATCCCACGCTACGTTTGCCGATCCGTGGTCTCCACTCAAGAACTCGTCTACCCCAACGGTTATCGGTTCTTCGGGTTATATGGCCGGCCCATTGCCACTTCAGCGTGCTAATGCGGTGGGCTATGTCGATATCTTTGGTTCTCTGTCGGATCACTTCGTTACGAATTCGATCTTTTAGAGGGCTCTATATCTAAATCCCTAATGATTATTTGTCCTAATGATCGTTTGTCCTAACTCTTTTTATTTAAAATCTATTAATTGTTCTGGATTTTTATAAAACAAACCGAACCTAACCTATAGAGTTCTAGAATATAATCACAAAAAAGTTCCTGAAAAATTCACGGTTTCTGAGAAAAAAAGTGTTAGGACAAACGATCATTAGGACAAACATTACATTAGGACAAACGATGTTAGGGATTTAGAATGAGACCCCTTTTAGAGAAACTCCGAGCATAGCCCTTTCCATAGCACGTTGAGCAACCTTAAATTTGTGGACCAGCCCTATCGTGAGTGCCCATGTTTCGGCACCGTATGTCATGACGGGTAGGACGCACTGTTTGAAGACTTTCGTCTTTAAACTACAAAAAAAGTTATTAAAATACATTAGCGTAAAAATAGTTAAATTTAAATAGTATTTATTTTATTTTCAGCTGCTCCAGTGGGCGCCCACACCTTCCTGGCGTGGGTGTCTCTCCCCATCATCACCAACAGCCAATGCGCAGTCACGTACCCTAACTTCGTGGATAATTTCATAGTGTGCACTGCCAGCGTCAACGGTGGCAACACCTGCACTGGGGACTCCGGTGGCCCTGTCGTTGTCGGCAATACACTGGTAAGTTTGGGCTTGAAATCAATACGTATAAAAACGTGACTGACTGACAGACATTGAAATTGATCGATCCGATCGATTTCGGCCATAGTGATCACTTCGACTCCTAATTGAATTGGCGCTCTAAAATGGCTTACATAGCCTATCTTTGCCTATCAGGCCGGGTTTAGAAAAGGCTATAGTACCGTAAGTCACATACAAACACTGCGGCAATGTATACAGAAGACCGAAGAGTATAAAATAAATATATAAATATAAGTATAAAAAATTGTAATTAAGTAGTATTTATTTTCATTACTTTCTTTAAGGGGGTACGATGCGCACCATTTCTCCATACAAACGTAATCCCCTGTTTCCTCCCTGGATAATGGCTTTAGAGCCAATCTCTCTGTGTAATCTGTATCTACCACAGCCATGCCCCTATGTTTCGTTTTTTTCCATATTTCAATTAACATAAGAAATATGAGCTTTCAAAAAACTGAAAAAATTGGCCAATTTCAATGTCATTTTCAGACACTCATCAGAAAAGAATCCCTCCTATAAACAAAAAAAGGAAAACATATGGGCATAGCTAAATCTGTCCTGTAATTATTTATGAAAAAAAATAAATTTATTGGTCTTGCTTTCGAGAAGAAAACAGGGGATTATGAAATGCTGTTTTGATCAATTTTACGCGCCTATTAACGGTCTGAGGTGCAGTTGTCCCGCTCTCGCTGTACTGACACGGAGGGGTTCGGGCGAGACAGCGACATTTCATTAAAATACCTATTTCTCAAAATTCTCTGAGCCATCGTACCCTCTTAACGTTTAAATATCTAAATAGGTAAGCATTGTTAGGTGTCATCCTGCGGGACAGGCCTAGCCTAGTGTAGGTGACACGGGTAACCACTATTTGTATAAAAATTAAGTACGGTGAAACTGTTCCTGTGCAAAACTTAAATTATGGAATTTGTCAATATCACTAATATCACTGTTTCCAATTTTTTTTTATAACTTGTCGGATATTCTTGGGCCGTTGCTAATCTCTCGTTACGTAAATTCTTTAAGTTGGGGGTTAGTCTTTAAATAATTTTTAGTCTGTCACCAGGCTGTATCTCGGGAACCGTGATAGCTAGAGGAATGAAATTTTCACAGATGATGTATTTCGGTTGCCGCTATAACAGCAAATGGGTGAATCAACATTTTTGTGTTGTTTACTCTGTCCCCGTTGTCCAAGTGACACTTCATACTGTTTCATGGAAAATTCTAGGTTGTCCAAGGGACATAACCATAGCAACGGGTATCACTAAAAAGTTGATTCACCCAAATACCAAAAACTAGAATAAAATAAATATTTAAGGGGGCTCCCATACAACAAACGTGATTTTTTTTGCTTGTTTTCGCTCGATATTGATAACGGCAACAGGTAGATGCTTGAAATATTCACAGAATATTTAGTTATAAATACATTCACTTTAAAAATAAATAATTAAATTAAAATAAAACAAATATTTAAGGGGGCTCCCATTCAAAAAACGTGATTTTTATGCCGTTTTTATAGATAATGGTACGGATCCCTTCGTGCGCGAGTCCCACTCGTACTTGGCCGGTTTTTTCTTTTTATTGTTAGTTATCTATGTCTTCTACTCCTGCGCAGGTGGGCGTGGTGTCCTTCGGCAGCACTGGCGGCTGCGAGGCCTTGCAGCCAGCAGGGCACACCAGGATCTCCGCTTACCGCGACTGGATCAATGCACGACTATAAACAAATATAAATAAATACCGGTAAACTGGGGTAACTTTAGGAAATTTTGGAGCTACTTTGATAAATTTAAAATGGTTATAAACACGCAAATATTCATAGCTCGATTGAGCAAATGACGTAAAAAGTTAGGTAATTTATCAAGGTAGTTATTTCACTGCCACAGATGGTCTAAAAAAATAAGGACACTGCGTAAAAACTGTTTTCCAAAGTAGCCCCTGCATTTGAAAGTAACCCCGTAGTTTACGGTACTAATAATCACGTTTTATTAAATTTTTATTTCAAGTCACTTATTATTTGTTGGGGAAACCATTCACACAAGATGTATAATATCCACTATGTATTAACTAACTAACATTGTTATAAGTAAAACACTAATAATATATGGATCCTTATTGTCTGAATGAATAAATTATTAATATTATTATTATAATTATTATTACTATAAATAATGATTTCTTAAAAAAAAAACTAAAAAAAGTTAACTAAGTTTTTGTTAGAAGTTTCATTTTCAATGCTAGCTTTTTCGCTGACTGTTCTTTTTGTTGACTGTACTTGCATTGTCATCCAACCTACATAAGTGTACCAAATTTCAAGTAAATCCGACCACTGGAAGTGGGTCAAATTCAACTTCCAAGATTTGACCCGTACATACATAACATACATTGCAAGTTAATAAAAACTTTATAAAAGTTAATTAATTTAATGTAAACCTGAAAACTAGTAAATTTTGCGCATTTGAAAAGGCTCGAACCCCCGGCCCTGTGCTTGAGAGACTGTAGCTCACTAGGCTACCATAACTTATACTTCATTTAATTTAGAATTTTAAAACCACAACATCTTTATATTGCGGCTCGTCAACTATTTCTTACCTAGCAAATAGTACAGTACAATACTCTGGGAGCCGCAAAATAAAATTGTTTTAATGTCACTTTATTTGCGTGTCGTCAATTGTTACTCTAGTACAAATTGTAAAGAGATTACAGTTCACGAGCCGCAATATAATGTTGTTGTGGTTTATAATTCTAAATTAAATGGAGTATAAGTATATTGGTGTCATATCTTTCTGTCTAAACTCTGTGTACTGCGCCGCACCCATATGCACCGGCGGGTTCTCGTCTGGCCGCAACTTGTCTGTTCGACCGATGAGCACGAATACGAGAAGCAATGGACGGTGCGCGACAGTGAGGGTTTTCTATGAGAGGCTATTTGGCGCTAGTAGGTATCGTCAGGTCCGTTTGACAACTTTGACATTTGTTGTATAGGTGTAACGTCAAATAGACCTTACGATATTAACGCCATCTAGCGATATTCCACCTGTCAGAAAATCCTCGTTGCTTACATAGCTGTGAGCTTGTGTCCAGGGGGGCTACTCCGAAATTCGAAAATCGAAGTTCGTATCGCATCGTCTTGCTCGCTCTTGTATTAAATACTATTAGCGTGAGAGGAATGGCACGATACGAAGTTCGAATTTTGCACTTCGTAGTATAGGGCCTGCTTACACGGAGTTTTGGGAGAAATGACAGTCGTAAGCTCCAAAAGCACAGACAGCGGAGGCGTGGCTGTGCGGTGGCGGTGACGGTTGTAATATTCTAACTTGTATGAGCGAGATCGCAGTATAGTACCGCACAACCGTTAATACAAATACAAATACGTTTATTGCCAGAACAAAGGAAATACAATTAGGTCTTAGTGGTACAGGATGTTCTTATGTTCTTCCCTATCTAGGCGTGCAATATTGAATTATTATTATAGAGATAATGAAATTTATATCAAATACTCAAGTCTACTGTCCCTTGGAGCTGTGAAAAAAACAAACATCTAAGCCAACGCAATCAAAAGATACAGCCGTTTATGACGCAAATTTCCGCATATTTTCGAAACTCGCAAGGGAATCAAAACCTACAGGGTACCTCCCGTGAACTCAGAATCTTGAAATTTGGTACGAAGCTAGGTCTTATAGCACAGATAAAGGAAAAATTGCGAAAAGCATAATTTTTTTTGTCTGTATGTCTATATCAGTAACCAACGCACATTTTCGACACTCGCAAGAGGATCAAAACCTATAGGGTACTTCCCGTGAACTCAGAATCTTGAAATTTGGTACAAAGCAAGGCCTTATAGCACAGATAAAGGAAAAATTGCGAAAAGCATAATTTTTTTTGTCTGTCTGTCTATATCAGTAACCAATCTACAATGATCCCACACTGCGCACATTTTGCTTAGGAGCAGGGGTCTGCTAAGACTGGATGTCATAGATACATATAAATTTGTATGAAACCCTCGGTGCGCGAGTCCGACTCGCACTTGGCCGGTTTTCTTTCAACTTTCTTTGCTATTTGAAGAGTACTTTATTCATACTGGTAATGGTTAAATTTCCTAGAGGTGGGTCCTGAGTTTGTAAACTTGTATTAGATGAGTCGTAGCCCAGACATCTTTGGGAACCACTGCATATAGAATGTAGGTTATGTTGTGACGTGCATTTTAGATAGATGGCGCTTGGCAACAAAAGAACTCGGTTGATTTGATTTTTAAACTTTTTCCTTTACTTATTTTCATTGTAAGTCTTTGCTTTTAGCCTAATTTCATAGCTACGGAAAGCACTCAGAACAAACATTTCGAATTTGATTTTCAAAGTTCTACCTCGTCACCATAATATAGTATCGCAACAGTATCGGTATTGTATCGCTGTATGGTATACAGCGGTGCCGATGACGTGATTCAAAACGCGGTAATTAATGCCGAAGCTGCCCCGCCCTGACTTTGATAAATTGCAAACTGATACGTCCTGTATAAGAGTGATGTGGATACGACGTTATGGTTTTTATTTTACTTGAACGTGTGTCAGTCAGAGCTTGAATTCGGTACCAAATAACTATATAAATATTTTTTTAAAAACTCCCATCCCTATCAAGTCACACCTATGTTTTTTTTTTTTGAATGAGTCGCCAGAGGGGCCAAAGACGCGAAGTCTTTGCTATTTTTTACTTTAGGGTAGGAAGAGTGACTTGTGATCGGGAAAAATTCCTTCGGACGAACTGGGAATGGAGGGCCCAGACAGTGTCCGACTTGCACGGACTAAAAAACCCGGTCACAAGTCCCCTTCTCTATTGGTTATCAATACTAAAAACGTGTGCTTTATATTTTGAGGAGGGGAGGGGTAGGGAGGGGACTTAATCTACCCACAGTGTCCTGCCTCAGCCATTTGCTGGAAGACCGGGAGAGGAGCATGCATTCTCCCGCTGGGCACTGGGGGGTGCTTAGGTCGGTCTTTTATGTTTTTACCCGTTGGTTTATTCCTTGACCGACCCTCGCCCGTTTCTGTACAATTACTCATACCTATGTTTGAAAAAAAAAAAAATATATGTGATTAGCACACACCTCTGTTTGAAAAAATATGTGATTAGGCATTTTGTGGTGGCGGCCATCTTGGATTTGTATCATAGTGTATAGTGTTCTACTAGTCAAGCGCTTTCATTTGATACCCATATTGATAGAGCTGTGAAAAAATATGTTATCCGCCATTTTGTGACGACGGCCATCTTAGACACGTCAAACTTAGTATACATGATAGGTATCGCTTTAGTATTGGTTATTTTCGTTATAGTTTCAAGCACAAGCGCCGAAACTACCAGTACTAAAGCAGTAGGTACCTACCTATATGGCGGTATATGGGTAGCGATACATGTACACATACATTAATACGAACTTACAAACACAGACGCACGCAAAAGCGGACGCACAACGCATGGACAAATAGAGTGAGTATAGTGCGTTTTGGTTTACCATTCTGTTAAATTTATTAATTTAACTATAGACTTAAGTAAGCGCCATCTAACCAAACCTGATGGAACTTCTAGAATTGTATAACAGCCTTCAGGATTCTTTGCTTTGTCAATAATCTACGTAAATAGTTCCATAAGCCATCCCAGAGATGGCGCTGTTATTTAGTATTTAAGGCAAGTTTTATATAAATAAATTCCTCTTTTCCGCTACCACCGACGGCGACGGTCGGCACAATTAATCCGCCCTTTTTTATTTTCCCAGACCTACCAATTTTACATGTGGTGACCCCTAGACAGAAAAATCATCCTCGCGGCTCCAGAGATCACGAGTTACGCATCCAGCAGCGTAACAAGCAGCAGTCAAGCTGCCCAAGACCGCGCGAGCACGGGGAAGAGGACGCAGCACGCGCCACGTGGACATCACGAGCACCTAGGAAAGGCAAAGCAGGGAGTCCACGCTGATACGGTGGAGTACATCGTGTTGCGGTAACGTGCGGTGACGAATTCTCACCGGCACGCCGACGAATCTGGGAAGCGGCACGTGGCCGACACGCCACGTGGTAGCACCTCCGAACACCAAACCAGCAGCGGAACGACGCTGCCCACCTACAACCGAGCAGAGCATCACGCTGAAATACCGAAGACAAGGAGAAAAGGGCAAAACGCGCAGCCGAGCGGTAGCACGTGGCAGACCACGCCGCCGCCGCTGCACGCCACCCCGAAACGGGAGCCAGCTACGGCTGACAATAGCGAATCTGCAACAAGACTTCTGGAGAAGATGGTCGAGGGACTACATCAGCACCCTACTGCAACGGACGAAGTGGAGAAGCAGCAAGGGTCCCGCCCTAGCCGAGGGTGCGCTCGTGCTGACCAAGGATATAACCTACTAAACATCATGAGCTGGTCAAGGGCGGGGAGTATGTTAAATTTATTAATTTAACTATAGACTTAAGTAAGCGCCATCTAACCAAACCTGATGGAACTTCTAGAATTGTATAACAGCCTTCAGGATTCTTTGCTTTGTCAATAATCTACGTAAATAGTTCCATAAGCCATCCCAGAGATGGCGCTGTTATTTAGTATTTAAGGCAAGTTTTATATAAATAAATTCCTCTTTTCCGCTACCACCGACGGCGACGGTCGGCACAATTAATCCGCCCTTTTTTATTTTCCCAGACCTACCAATTTTACACATTCAGACCTACTAATAGGACTAAACGGACGAAATAATCCATTTAGTCCTACTACTTCTGGCACGAATAGGACTAAACGGATTATGAAATAGGGCTAGTTAGATAATTTTTACACATTAAGGCTGCCTTTCCACCAGAGATGTGTTACGCTACGTTGCTATGGATGTGTCTGATATCCACCAATCATGTTCATTGGTCCACATAGCATAGCACTGGTGGAAACGGGTTCAACTAAGCTATGATTTTTATATGGAAGATGCGTGCCCTGGATGCGTGCTATGGATGGTCGCGAGTCGTGTAGCAATGCCCCCCCCTCACCACGCTGCCGCTCCGCGCGCCCCTGTCGATACATCGCATAGCTCGAGCAGCGCATCTTCTTGCCACAGCTGCCTCGCGGATGCTCATCTACATAGCGAATCTTCGGAATCTTCCTCGCACAGCTACATAGCTTAGCATTGGTGGAAACGGTCACACAATTTCGTAGCGTAGTTTTCACATCTTCGCAGCATAGCTGCTTAGCACATCTCTGGTGGAAAGGCACGCTAATAGGAAGGTTAGGTTCGTTAGGTATCTTCAGATCCCCGAAGGGCAGACCGCCCAGACACAGGAGCCCCGCGGGCTCCGTCGACATAACGGCGGCGATGGTTGCCAAATGGAGTCATTCCGTTAAGCTTTACTAATGAAACTAAACGGATAATTTGTCCGTTAAGTCCTATTAGGCTGCGTTTCCACCAGAGATGTGCGAGGATGCGTTGCGAGGGATGTGTTTGTCATGAACCAATAGAAACACTTCATTCACTTAGGACCTTTTAAATGAAGTGTTTCTATTGGTTCATGACAAACACATCCCTCGCAACGCATCCTCGCACAGCTCCGGTGGATACGCAGCCTTAGTAAGACTAAACAGAATTTTCTGTCCGTTTACTCCTACTAATAGAACTAAACGGATTTTTCTGTCCGTTTATTCACTGCCCATAGGGCCATTCTATTTTTCGTTGACCAGTCATTTTTTGTACTGTGCTCTTCAAATATTTTTTTTACAAAAACGGTAAAGTCCTCGGTTTAAATCATTAAAGATTTAAATAGGCACATAATTAAGCTTACATTTAAAATTATCACTACGTATAAAAAGTAATCATTATTATCTATAAAGTAGGTAACGCAGTGGACATGCATGTCCCCGCCATTTGTATGGAAATTGATGTATTTTCCGCTGAGTTACCAATTTTTTCCACAAAATTTCTTTGAATTTAAAGTTTTATTGCTTTAAAACATTAAATTTAGGTGTTTCAGTTTGTATATAAGTTATTTACACTTGAAAAAAATCACCAGGTATGCCTTATATTTCACAAAAGATTAATGGTTACTTAAAAGTAGAATGGCCCATAAATATTAACAACTCAAGAAGAGTCACTAATCTGCTGCCGGACTTTAAAGGAACCCTTTTTTTATAGCCCCGATGTCATAATTGTCTGGAAAATAATAAATAGCCGTCTATTTCAATTCAATGAGTCTCATCCACACAACAAAACTAATTGCGTTCGCGTCGCAACAAGCAGATTAAGCTGGGAGATGTTGCCATCCATGTTAACCTGCGAGTTAAAAAATGCAGTAACTAGTTTGCTAAGGACTTACACTGTTCTGGAATTTTATTAGAGACTAGCTTTTGCCCGCGACTCCGTCCGCGTGGAATTAGTAATTTGGACAGCTTATTTTTTTATCCAATTTGCTTTTTCATCAATTATGGCTCTCCTTAGATCCTTCCGGAAGAAGTGAAACTTCATAATAAACCAACCCGCTCTCGTCTCGTCTCGTCTTATTTTGCGGTTTATAGCGACTCTAGGGCGGCTCTGCAAACTGTTTCGAACCACCGTTGCCTCCACCCGCTGGCCGTGAGGGCTAGGGAGAACCTTAGATCTATCTCCCTCCAGGGCAAGGATATTTCCTTGTTCTGGATAAAGGCCCACGCGGGTTTGGAAGGCAACTAAAGGGCCGACCAGCTGGCAAAAGAGGCCGCTATGAACTCCAAAAGAAGACCAGATTATGATCTCTGCCCGGTTTCACACATCAAGCGTATCCTTCGTATGGATACGCTTGATGTGTGGAACCATAGGTATAAGGCCGGTACGACCGCCTCGGTCACAAAGATCTTTTTCCCGGATGCGGTGGAAGCGCATCGTTTGATACGAAAGATAGTTCCCCGAGGCACGATGACCCAGGTGATGACCGGGCACGGTGGATTCTCCGAGTACTTAAACCGGTTTAAGTGCAAGGAGGATCCATCGTGCTCTTGCGAGCCAGGGGTGCCTGAAACAGTTGCTCACCTGATCCTGGAGTGTCCGAGGTACAGCGTAGAGAGGTTTGATCTGGAAAATGGAATTGACGCTAAATTAAACATGGAAAGCATAAAGGATATAATAAAGGGTAAGAATAGGGAAAAGTTGTTGGAATATTGTGTTAACATAGCTAAAAAAGTGATTAGCAAAAACAAAAATGGATAAGTAACGTATGTTAAAATAATATAATGTCTTATATTAATACTTAGCATGCAAACAATAGATGTATAATGTAAATAGTATAAGGAAATTGTAAACATGTAGTTGTAATTAAGAAATTCTTATTGTGATATTATGAGATACATGTCATGTGGGAAAGAACCGCAATTTGTATAACCAAGGTTAGGCACTGTATTTAGAATATTGTGTAAGTAAGACTAAGGAACGTTTGTAACTTGATGCTGTATTGTTATAAATAAGTTATAAATAAATGTACCTCATAACCTACTCCCCCCTGTTAGATCTAAGTAAGAATGTAAGAGATGAGTGATTAAGCGACAGAGTAAGAGATTGACGAGTGTGGTAATAGAGGCCGGAATGGATGGAAAGAAATAATAGTATGTAATTAGATTGATAATATAGAATAGGAACACTGTTTGAAGGGTCCGATACCCAGCAGAAAGTATGAGGAAGGATTAAAGAAAGACCCAGTATGTGGAATGGCAGTGACCAGTGAATATGATGGAACCCCCAACCCGCTCCTAACCCGCCCCAACCCACTCCCAACCCGCCCCCAACCCGCTACCAAACCGCCCCAAACCCGCTCCCAACTCGCCCCCCCACCCGCTCCCAACCCGCCCCCAACCCGCTCTCAAGCCGCCCCCAACCCGCTCTCAACCCGCCCCCCCCAACCGCTCCCAACCCGCCCTATCTAACTGGGCTATCTAACACTGAAAGAATTTTCCAAATCGGAGCAGTAGTTCCCGAGATATAGACGTTTTACTTCCAAAACCCCCGATTTGGAAACATTCTTCCGCTCCGCTCCGCTCCTATTGATGATATATTGCCTTATAGCCTTCCTCGATAAATGTGCTATCTAACACTGAAAGAATTATTCAAATCGGAGCAGTAGTTCCTGAGATTAGCGCGTTCAAACAAAAAACCTGTTCGATAAATTCTTAAAATAGACGTATCTTTCTTATTTGTGAACCGATTCAAATGAAACAAACACTAAATGTTAATTCAAGAAAATACCAACATATCAGTGAAAACCGCATCCTTCTAGGTTAAGCCGTTTCTGAGATTAGCGCGCACAAACGCACAGACAAACAGACAAACAGACAAACAGACAATAATTCTAAAAATCATTGTTTTGGGTTCTATTGTGCTAATAAATAGCCCTAGTGACAGTTTTTCTCAAATATCTTCAATGTACAGACACCGACTTGTTACAGATTTATTATATGTATAGACTAGCTTGTACACACGGCTTTGCCCCAATGAAGAATCCTACTAATACCATGTTATATGTTACTCAAATCATCATCATCATCATCATAATTCATCATCATCATCATTTCAGCCGTATATTATAAACGTTTTATACCTGAATTTTTATTTTTGTAATGTCAGTGTACTGTTTTTGGTGATCAATAAAGAATATTTGTATTGTATTGTATTGTATTGTTTTATGGACTCTGTCTAAAAGAAAGTATATTGAGTTTGAATTACGGATTAACTTTAAGACACCTTGTATTATAATTGCATCAAATTAAAATAAAATCGGCCAAGTGCGAGTCGGACTCGTGCACCGAGGGCAAATTTGTAGGTATGTCAAAATATAGGTACGCTGTAAGCACCCGTATTATAATTCAGTATAAGCAGGACCATACTTTTAAGTAAAGTGTACCCAGTGTGAGATAATTTTACATTGGTTATTTAAGACCCCCTTAATGTCTAATTTAATTATATTTTTATTATTTTTTGTTATAGCGGCCACAATAAAACATAATTAGTGAAAATTTCAAGTGTCTTGTTAACGCCATTGTAAAGATCAAGTTAAAAACGCTGAAGAAAATACTTTTCTTGTATGACGACTCTCTTTAATTTTAATTTTGTTTTGTGTTGGATCGATACGCAGGATCGAGTAGCGGACGGCGGCCGCGAGTGACAGAACCGTCAAAAGTGTCAACAACTGTCAAACCGTCATTACAAAGCACATTCTCTTTTTCAAATCGTTACCGGCTACTTGTGTCCTAAGTTTGTAATTCGATTTATTAATCACTTTTTTCTACATTTCAATTTTTTTTTAAAACTAGGTACATCAACCCCTAAACATTTTGTTTTTAGTATCTGTGGTTATAGCGGCAACTGAAATACAGCATCTGTGAAAATTTCAATTGTCTATAGCTATCACGGTTTATGAGATACAGTCTGATGACAGACAGACAGACAGACGGACACTACGGACAGTGGAGTTTCAGTAATAGGGTCTCGTTTTTACTCTTTGGGTACGGAACCCTAAAAAAAGCATGATAGCCTAGTTTAATCTAGCGTTTTTAGTAGAGCTCTAAAAATTAATTAAAGTATTAAGCTAGAGACAATGGTGATTAAATTTCTGTTGTCTATCCGTCTGTCACCAGGCTGTAACTCATGAACCGTGATAGCAAGACAGTTGAAATTTTCACAGATGATCTATTTCTGTTGCCGATATAACAACAAGTACTGAAAAACAGAATAAAAAAATATTTAAGGGGGCTTCCATATAACAAACCCTTCGTGCGCGAGTCCGATTCGCCGTTGGCCGGGTTTTTTCAAATACCTATTTTAACGATGGAAGAAACAACAACAAAATGACAAACAAGAAAAAACTGCAAAAAACAAGGTCCTCGAGAAAACAGAACCGTTGAAAGTTGGCAAACAAATTTCACAGTACACCTCAATTTCTTTGTGGCGTGAGTTGCGGGAGTTTCCTCACAATTGTTTACTTGCCCTAGTTTAATTAGGACCGTGTCCTCCGGGACGAGAAACTGTGGCGACACGGTACACGAAACGACGATTCCAATTCTACGAATCTATTCTCTATGCTCTACGATTTGTGTATCTACTAGTCAACTTTTCAACTTTTCGTGCTCTTCTTTCCAAGTGCTTGTTAGGGTTCCGCACCCAAAGGGTAAAAACGGGACCCTATTACTGAGGCTCCGCTGTCCATCCGTCTGTCCATCTGTCCGTATATCCGTCTGTCACCAGGCCGTATCTCATGAACCGTGATAGCTAGACAGATGAAACTTTCACAGATGATGTATTTCGGTTGCCGCTATAACAACAAATACTAAAAACCAGAATAAAATAAATATTTATGGGGGCTTCCATATAACAAACCCTTCGTGCACATCAAACTCAATGTTACTATGGGGATGTGTCGAAAGAACTCCGCAGATTGCTTCGGGACAGGGAATCTGTTAAACATTTTGTATTAGTATCTTAACTAGCTGTTGCCTGCGACTCCATTTGCAAAGAATTCGTTTGCTATCCCTCGGAAATTCAGCAATTTTACGGGATAAAAATTATCCTATCGTTAATCCAGGTTATCTTATCTGTGTGCCCATTATAATGGCTTATTCCATTATGCTCCCACTCTCATGATCCCTGTGGGATCATATAAAACTTTTGAGTTCATTAATCTCCCACTATTTGTGGGATTCAAAACTCCTCCGGTTTTATTCCATTTTGATCCTAGCTACATAGGATTGTTCCATCACGTCACATCATTACTTCCGGGAGTGTGGGATTATAATGGAACGATGAGTGATCACTGCGCCCTAGTGGGAGCTTATGAACTCAAAAGTTTTCTATGATCCCGATGGGATCATGAGAGTGGAAGCATAATAGAATAAGCCACAGAATCTGTCGAACCGTTTTAGCGTAAAAGAGTAACAAAACCCACACATCCATCCATACACTTTCACGTTTATAATATTAATAGGATAACTGTCTCACACATCACCGGCATAGGAGTAATTTCCTACTGTCACTATGCTGTCACGTTTGCCGGCTTGGTTAACCGTTGGAGACGGAAGGTTAAGGTTCGACTGTGGGATTGACAGTTAATATTTATGCTGCTGTAAATAGAGACGTGAAAATTTCATCGCATATGGGCGACGACTGTATGAAAAACTAAGCCAAGTGAGAATCAGACACGTGCAAATATAGTTCTGGATAAATTAAAATCCCAATAACAAAAAAATTAAACCGCCGAAAAAACGGAAAAGCAAAAAATAATACCTTTTTTGTTTGACCTTAATCTAGGTACCAGTTTGAAGTCGGTGCCTCAGCACGAGCCAGGAGGAGTGATAGAAGCCAATCAGGTAGAAGATTATAGGTCCACTCCTCCTGGCTAGTGCTGAGGCACCGACTTCAAACTGGTACCGGTAAACTGGGGTTACTTTAGGAAATTTTGGGGCTACTTTGATAGATTTAAAATGGCTATAAAAATGCAAATATTCATAGCTCGATTGAGCAAATGACGTATAAAGTTAGCTGATTTTTCAAGGTAGTTATTTCAATGCCACAGATGGTCTAAAAAAATAAGGATATCGGCGTAAAAAACTGTTTTCTAAAGTAGCCCCGCATTTCAAAGTAACCCCAGTTTACGGTACCTAGATTAAGGTCAAACAAAAAAGGTATTACTTTTTGCTTTTCAGTTTTTTCGGCGGTTTAATTTTTTTGTTAAAAAGTTTTTATTTTATACTTTTTTCCCATCCTTGGGGTAAATTTTTTTTCCAAATTTATATAATACCAACTTCAAGGTATACTACAATAAAAAAGAATTATGAAAATCAGGCTACTCTGTAAAAAGTTAGTCAATCATCCCCGGTTTTCCTACCCTAAGGGTAGGAATATTATTTCCAAATTTACATGGGACCACCCTTGGGGTATACGCTTTCCAATAAAAAAAGAATCATCAAAATCCGACTACTCTGTAATAAGTTATGCGTGGTCATATAGTCAAAATCGGACTACTCTGTAAACAGTTATGCGTGATCAAAAAAAAAAAATAAAAAAAAAACAAATATACACGTCGACTTGAGAACCTCCTCCTTTTATTTTCGTCGGTTGAAAATAAAGTTTGGACTTTAAGAAAATACAGTATATATACTCTTTATTGAACAACACATAGTTAGCAATGGAGAATATAAATAAAATACAAAAGTGATTTTCCTACTAACGTTGATTGACCAAAGAATACTAGATACACAAGGAAGCATAAAGTCCCATCGTATAGACCGGCTAAAACAATGTCGCTTCTAATGCATACGATTTTATAATAAAACTAGCTGATGCCCACGGCTTCGCTCTCGCTGAAGTAGATTAAAACGCATTTTCCCCTGGTACAACGTAGCCTATGTTACTCTCCAACACTTCAACTGTGTCCATACAAAAAATCACGGCAATCCATCGCTCAGTTTCAACCTGGAAGAAGGACAAACAAACAAACATACTTTCAAATTTATATTAATATGGAGTATGGATTCCAAAAACTTCTAACTAAACAGACATATAAAAAACATTAAATATCTAAGGAGTAGGTATAAAATTAATGATTACACAGGGTGAAATTTTGAACGTGATACAAAATTAGTGTTTCAAGCTTAGTTAATGCTGGATAACATAATGCATTTACTCAATTGGTGAAATTGGTCCTATAAAATTTTGGATTTTCATACTAGGCTGTAGAAATTATGAGCTAAATGTATGGACACCTCAAATTTAACAATACTAATTCTAACAACTGGGTAACAAATGAATTATGTTGTCCAGCATTAACTAAGCCAGAAACACTAATTTTGTATCACGTTCAAAAAAAATCTTTTGTTAGATAAATACATACAAATGTTGTTAAATAAATAGCATTGTAAATCTGCTTGAAAAAAAATACACCTTGTTGAGTGTCTTGCCGGATTCTTACCGACAGGGTTTTTCCGAACCGGTGGTAGATTTTTCGACTTATACAAGCGCTTCTTAGAGCCTAAATTGAATAATGTTTCACTTTGGCTGCGGGCCTGCGAATTGAGAAACATCCTTTTGAGTCACGGACCCTGAAATAAGGAGAAAGTTTAAACAAGTGCCCCTTACACTTGTACCCCATCGTACCTCAAAGGAACAGTAAAGAATGGAAATGAATGAGAGGGGTACACCAAGAGTAATTCGCGAAGCTCTACGTCAAAGGAGTGCGGTCAAGATGAGTGTTCCATTGTAATGTTGGGACTGGAAAAGTATACTCCAGCAACCAATCGGCCAACATGCGGTTGAGTGGGAAGGATTAGCAGAAAAACTTACTGTGTCAGACTCAGTCTTACACCTGTTTTGGGAGTTGAAACGTTGTAGATTTTTTTATAGGTACTTATGTAAGTATGTGGCTTGTGCATAATGAAATGAGAGGAATTTAAACACGCCGAGTTTTATAATCTCTGGAGGTAAGGCATAATTACGCGCTTCTAACGATGGCTTGTGATGCCTTACGTGGGGACTCCGACAGCGTTAAATTGGTGATGCAATTGGTTCGTCTGCACGTCACACCTGTCACTATGTTTAGTTTTAGGCCTCGTCACCGCCATTTACTGCCTGTGCCATTTTCGCGAACGGTTGCTCGTAAGCAGTCACCGCTGGTCCGCGCTCTGTACTATGCCAATGCTCTTCTTGCATCAGCTCCTGAGTGTGATGTGCTTGCTGGATGTTGGAAGAGTGTGTGTGTTGCATGTATTAGGTTCTGCGAGGCGATGGATTTACGTTTGTCTTCATGTACCTAATAGTTTATTTTAATTTAATTTATTTTTAATGTTATTTAACTTTTTATTTCCATGTAATTCTTTATATTTTGTGTTTCTTTTTGTTTTATTTTTGACCTACTCAGTGCCCTAGTATATTACTGTCACGCTGTGTAAGTTGTTATAAATAAATAAATAATAAGATCACTCGAGTGTTTTAATCCTATTATGCACAGTCGAAAACATAATTTCATCTACATAGGTACATATCGTAAGTCTCCGTTATTTTTTCATCAGATAATATTTCAATTCACAAAATACGGTAACTTAATTTCCTTTCTTTGACAGTTTGATTTCGAATTAAATGACTGACGTTAACATATTATTTATTTTGATATTTTTATATTAGATATGTGATGATAATGTAAATAAATAAATAAATATTTTTAAATTCAAGTCTTGATTGTTTATGAATTTACTAGCCAATTAGACATTCGATTCCGATTCTCAAACCGATTGTAATATTCGAGATTCAAAAGACAAGAGTTTCACATTGAATGAAATTTCAAATCGACTGCTCACAACACAGCGAGATTCTTTTGTTTAAGAAGATGTTCGAAATTTAAATTTAATTAAAGTACCTATCGATCGATAAAGTAGTAGCATTAGAAATGATGAAATCCGCGCAAGAACAAAGTCACGGAGAGTGGGCAGGGCACATCGCTCGTAAAACTGACGGTCGAAGGGACCGAAAGGTTCTCGAGTGGCGTCCGCGGACCGGTTGACGCAGTGTAGGTAGGCCTCCAACAAGATGTAGCGACGACCTGGTTAGGGTGGCGGGAACGCATTGGATGTGGATGGCAAAGGGCCAATCTGTTTGGCGAGCCTTGGGGGAGGCCTATGTTCAGCAGTGGACGTCTTTCGGCTGAGATGATGATGATGAGATAAATGAGGCGGCTGAAACGCTCGGCTGCTAAAAATTTAAAATAGGTAGATGGCTCACCAAAAATTGGTAGATTCCAAACAACCCAACAATAGTTTCTCTCCAAGGATTGATAATAGAGTACTGTTTACTCTGAATTTCATCGAAATATCACACATTCCACATATATAATTTTGCATACCGCCAACCCGGGCCTTTTATCCCAAGGGATATGAACCTACGGCGGAAACGCGCCATCAAGCACAGTACACGACGCCATTAGCCTACCGGATGCGCGGCCATTTTTCCGACTCGCACTTCCTGTCGTTGGCTGATTTGACCCAAGTTACAAGCGGTAACGGGATGAGATAAGTTTATTTGTATTATGTTACTAGCTTTTTCCTTGTTTCTATAAAAAAACAGCCAAGAGCGTGTCGGACACATCCAGGATAGGGTTCCGCAGCCGTTACGAAAAAATCTTAGCATATCTTATTAATTTACCTTTACGCTATTTACTCTTACACTACTAATAATTCTCAAGAAAACTTAGCCGTTATAGTTTTCCTTGTTAATTTGCATATTATTGCTCCCATCCTGATTTTTTAAAATTTTTATACCACGTGGTGGACGCTAGATTTTAACAAAAAAATGCACTTCACAGTTGAATATTTCGCAAACGAATCACTATATCGAAAAGTGTGGAGGTGGAGGAACTGCATGAACACGCATTTCTTACATAAACGTAATTATCGTAAGGTCGCAGGTGAGCAAAGTAATTATTTCAGCTCATTAAAAAAAAATAAAAGGAAAAAGCGCGTATCAATTTTTTTTTGCTATTAATTTTTTAACAGGATGCTCATTACACATGAATAAATACGGAGCAGAAGAAAAGCTTCCGAACAGTGCTCGAAATTCTTACCTATTATCATAGGGTTGTCGCTCGGTAAAAACAAAAATTTAAAATCAAAATATTTTATTCAAACAAGTACCTAAGTATCTAATATCTGTATATCTACAAACACTACAACAGGTAGGCATCTTCAAAAACAACCGAATACCCGAACTATGTAGCTAAACGCTAAACGGTCGCGTCGTCACTAGCGGCACACCTGAACTTTGTCTACTCACTGAGCTAGTTCAAACCGGTTTGTCTCCGAGCGGGCGCCGGTGCACGCCCCCCCCGTCTTGTCTGTGACAGGTCACGCACACATATGTTGTGCGTGTAGTAGTGTAATGCGTGCGCGACGTTGTTTGAACTTTTTATTCTGCTCCGTATTTATTCATGTGCTCATTACTCGTATTGAGCGTACGTTGTAAAAAAGTAATATTGTAATTTTGCATAGAACGTCGTTTTTTTTCCTCGCATTCAAAGTAAAAAGTAGAGTGTTTTACGCGATGCTAAACAAACATAATGACAAATCGAATTTTTTATTCAGTATAGCCACCCCAAGCCCTCGGGTGGCTAAAATACTTGTGTCATTGTGGCTTGTTTTAGTCCCTTGTTAAGAAACCTACTATTATCCGTTGCCTATCCATAGTACAAGTTCTGCTTAGTTTGAGACCAGTACCACTACCATGAGTTTACAGTGACGGTACTCGATAGCGACTGCGTAAATGATTTGTAGGGAGTCTCCATACAAATCATTTACGCAGTCGCTATCGAGTACGGTCATTGTAAACTCATGGTAGTGGTACAGGGCCCAATTACATAACAAAGTACAAATTATATTGCAAGTGGAACTCTCGCTTCAGTTATATTAACTAGAAAGGGAGTTCCGCTTGTAATATAATTTGTACTTTGTTATGCAATTGGGGTCGATTGGTGACAATTGATCCATAGTTTCAACGGAAGACCAGCGTCGGCTACAAAGTTGACATCATGCTGAGTTCGTAGCATTTCGTAGGTTTCGGTTTCCGTTTTTCTTTAAATTATAAAAAAAATCACGGATAAATATTTTTCTTTCTTCTTTTTTTCATGTAATCCGCTCCCGCTTGATCCTTAAAACGTAATATCTTAAACCATCCCCCGGATTTCCTGCAGCAACAACAGGAATCGGTGAAACATAACCCTCCCGGCATCCGTTGTCGGGAGGCATCTTAACTCCGCGACTGGGAGTTAATTGGACACTGTCTCAATTAAAGGGTTAAAATCTATATTGAGTTTAATTAAATTATTTTGTTGCATGAATTTATAATTAATAATTATTGTGACGTACTTTGACTTTTGTTTGATTTGTAGATCGCGCTTTTCAATGATTAAGGGGCTGTTTTACCACCCATTGATTAATTTTAACTGACGGATAAATGTGATGCCGTCTCCATCTATTCGAACAAAACAAACAGAGACGGCATCACAATTATCCGTCAAATGAATGGATGGTGAAACAGGGGGTTAAAGTAGAAATTAAAATATGGAAGCGTATTTTACGTCATCACCTGCCTATATTAGGCAGTTTCTCATTGCTGGCCATAGGCCTCCACTCAGAATGAATGAGCTTGGGATAGTGCGGATTTTCAATTTTGTGGTAAAATTACAAAAATGTAATTTCACACATAAATTTCGAAAATATGAGAGATGCGAGCCCGGATCTGAACACACGATCTTCTGTTTGAGAGCCTTTATTTTTTTAGCCGGAGTCGCGAATGGCCATGGGCGGCGGAGATTTAATTTATCATAGCATAGAGCCATTCGCAAATATAAAAATTGCCGGTGTGATATGGCTCTCTGGCTCATTAGTCCATTATCCTGTATTTTTTAAATTGAAATAAAAATAAATAATTTATTGAATCAGGCGTTACTTTGCGGAGGTCCATATTAATGAACTAAAACAATTACTTTGCTCACCCGCGACCTTACAATAGTTACGTTTATGCAAGAAATGTGCGTTCATGCAGTTCCTCCACCTCCACACTGTACGAACACACACAAATCACATAAACCCAACCATCACCACCACCAAGCTACACTGACGCGTTTCGAACTCAACCAGAGCTCATCTTCAGAGTTACCACAACCGTATGCTATGCTACCAAACGTTAAACTAACAAACCAAAAGAAATGTTTTAACTTGTCACTGTAACTTCTCAAGTACCCACTTTATTTTTCTTATTCTCAAACTACCCCACAAAAATTAACTTTTATTGACATATTTAAAACTACCTTGAATTTTTTTGTTTATTTATTTATAAGGCATATTTAATTAATACTAACTGTTCAAATTCGACCCAAGCCGCAGTAAAGGAGAAGATACTAAATTTACCTGTTCATTAATAATAGACCCCATAGTGTTGTACCTAATTATTTCCATGCATTCCAGAGCATCCAGACGCAACCCCTTGCCGCAATAATGTAACACTTCATAAGAATCTGAATCTAACAATGAATGATTTGATTCCAACAAATGTTTTGCAAAATTCGATCTATCTGGATGCTCATTCCTATATGCCGAAACATGCTCTTTAAATCTAGTATTAAAACTTCGGCCTGTCTGTCCTACGTATATCCCATTGCAGTCATTACAAGTAAGCTTGTATACCCCCGATCTAGTTCCCTTATCTACCTGTTCTTTGTGGTTACATAGCCTAGAGTACAAAGAGTTGTTAGTCTTAAAGGCAACATTAATATTGTTTGATTTTAAAATGCCATAAATCTTATCAGACAAACCCCCGACGTAAGAGATGCTAGATCTATATTTGTTAGTAGACTGAGAAGGTAACGCAGCGTAAAGCATGCTATTTACTAACCGTGCCTGCTTCTTTTGAACTAAACTATCTACCATTGATTTTGTATAACCATTTGAGATCGCTATCTGATAAATAGTACTCAACTCTAAATCATAATGTTCCTTAGAAAGAGGCACAGTCAACAATCTATTAACATAACAATGGAAAGCAGCCAGTTTATGCTGCCACGGATGATTAGAAGATGCTGGTATAACAGCATCTGTGTACGTGGGCTTACGGTATATTTTAAATTGATGTTTACCATTTAATTTTGAAATCGTTAAAAATAAATAAAACAATGCAATGTTTTTTTAAAAATGGATTTTTGCATCTGATAACTATTCAAGATTATTTTTCAATAAAAATAAATGCAAAAAATGATTAATTCGGAATGTCACAGCCCAGAATCTTTGTGCGGGTGTACATTTTTCAAAAAATTAGAGGGATCGAAGTTTCTTGAAACGTGAGACTTTTGCTGGGGTATTTTTTTTGATATTTGGTAGATGATCTGCCCACCTACCTCGCATTTTTTTTTATGGTATAAGGGGCAAACGAGCAAACGGATCGCCTGAGATGGTAAACGATTACCGTCGCCCATGGACACCTGCGACACCAAAAGAGTCACAAGTGCGTTTCCGGCCTTTTAGGTAGGAGTACGCTCTTTTCCGTGTGTCGTGCTACTTACGGGACACCCTGTATAGATAGATAGAATCATATCATTGTAGACTTTAAGTGACATTTTGTAATTATTGCTGTATATACTATACCCCACCGGGGTCCATGTAGATCTTTATTATTTTGTAACACCAGATTTAATACCATGGTTGTAAATAAATAAATAAATAATAATAAAAATAAAATAACCTCCCTATCCACATCCAGTAAACCATTTAAAGTGGCAAGTTTCTTAACTAGAACAATGGCCGTCTCCTAGCCCTAACTATTCAGAGTTGAAAAGTTGCGCTATAAATTTAAATATGAATATGTCGCTTAAGGAGGGTACGACTTTTGAATAAAGTTTGTTTTTACACCGACGTAAGAGATTTTGTGCGAAAAAAACTATCATCATCGGGCTATTACATGTACAGTCAGCATTAAAAGTAGCTGGTCACTTTTGTACCTTGTTGCTCTACAGTTAGGTGCAAAACGTCATACTTGATTGACAAAAGTGTTATTACGACAAAGTACAAAAGTGACCAGCTACTTTTGATGCTGACCGTACCGTCAAGGAATTGAATTTCCAACCTAAGTTTGAATATCGTACAGTAAACTGTTAGGTATCATAAGAGCTAATATGTTACTTTGACCTTGTTGTATTTGAAATTTGGTATTAGTCTGTCTGTGGCATCATAGTTCTTAAAACGGGTGAACCGCTCTAGATGCGGTTTTTTTATTTGAAAACAGGTTTTTTGGCAATGGTATTCAATGGTGCGTGCAAGTTCCCAATCCGCAATGGGCCCGCGTGGGAACTACGGCCCAAGCCCTCTCACTCTGAGAGGAGGCCTGTGCCTTGCAGTGGGACGTATACACGCTGGGATGTTGATGATGATTAACTGATTATCCGGGATTACCGTGTGATGGGCGGCCGGCTACCGACCGGCACAGAAATTGTTTTCTTCACAAACTCTAAACTTTCGTGCTAATGGCTTCATATTTCCATCTTTTGTTGCCTGTTTTGTGCACAGGATGAATTTGTGAAATTTTACCACAAAGCCGTGTCACTTGAGGAAGAATAGCCAGTACTGATCTTGTTATCCATTAATGTATAGTATCATGATCATCATCTCAGCCTATGTACGTTCCACTACAGGGGAATGAGAGAGCTTTAATATTTTTTTGCGGTAATATGTAGTTTGACAATTTATGTATTGATAATTTATTAAATAAATCCAGTTCTACAATCCCTTCTTGAAACAAAAGATTTACGAAATAATTCAACAACTAACGTCGTTAAAAAACATTGTTACCAATGCCAAGGGCAAAATTAAGTAATTGTTATTTTTTTTAAATGATAAAAGTCTTGAAACAGAACGACCGATCAGATAGATTTTCACGATAAAATAAACTTTACAAATTTTAATTAAAACCTCTACAAGTAATCTCATTCGCAATCAGTTTCAAATACTTCAAGTGAAAATATTCAATTTCGATTTAATAATCACGAATTGAGAATTTCTTTGCAATTTACAGATTAAATATTATTTTAAGCATCAATCAAGTATTGAAATTGCGTAAAAATTAATTTACTTACTGCTTTTGGATGTTATATTTTGTTCAAAAACGGTGAAATTATTTTACTCATTTATTGAATAGTATTTTATGCAACTGATCGTAATTGGGGTCCTTAAATCACGAGTGTGGTTTCATGAAACGAGGCGTAGCCGAGTTTTATAAAGGGTCACATGAGTGTTTTAAGGCCTAATTACGTACAGTTGCATACAATATTTTATCTACATCCATATATTAAATATTTTATGTAGGTTTGTCTATCATATAGCTACAGTGTTTCAGGTCAAAAGTCTTTGACCATTGTGTGTTGCCAGTGATGATTTATGGCACTGAGATGGGGCCACTAACGGTGATCCTCCTAAGAAAGCTCATGACCATTGGCCACTCAGAGCGCGATAAAGCTATGCTCGGAATTTTTCTGCGGGATCACATCGGAAATGATGAATTGCGCGCAAAATCGAAAGCCGCCTACATAGCTCGAAGAATCACCAGAACCAAATGCCAGTAGGTATCGCTAGTAGAACAGAATGGCTGATGGGGTCAAAAGGTTCTCGAATGGCGTCCTCGGACTGGAGGAGGCAGTGTACGGGGCGTTCAATATAAAGTGAGAATGAGATGCAAACTCTTTTAATATTACGAAATTAAATACTGGCCGGTAAAGCTAATCTATCTAGCTGATTGCTATGAAAAAAAAAACTAACTGTCTTTTGTTTAAAAAAATATACGGTAATTTCTTTGCAATGCTATTGAGTACGTTAGCGAAAATGGAGAAAATTGAACTGCGCGCCGTTATCAAATACTTGTATTTGAAAAATTTTTCTACGGACCAAGTCAATTTGTATTTGCGGGGCACTTTAGGGTCTAATACTCCTCCGTATTCGACAGTCGCACGTTGGTGCGCCGAATTTAGACGTGGAAGAACATCGACAATGGACGACCCCCGCTCCGGACGCCCTACTACAGCAGTAACTGAAGGAATTGTGAAAAAAGTCGAAAACTCAGTTTTGGCGGATCGTCGTGTCTCAGTTCGTTTTATTGCTGAAAATGTAAAGATTTCAACGGGGAGCGTGCATAATATTTTACATGAACGCTTGGGTATGAAAAAGGTATCTGCGCGTTGGGTACCAAGAATGCTTACTGACACACAAAAACAATAGACCTTCAACAAGATAGAGCGACTACCTGGTAAATAGGGAATGCGTTGGATGCGGCTGGCGTAGGCCCGTTCTGTTTGGCGAACCTTTGGAGAGGCCTATGTGATGCATTGGAAGTCTTTCAGCTGGAATGATGATAATGAAAAAAAGCCGTGCGTGGAAAAAGGCCGTGGTGGCCTAGTGGTTTGACCTATGGCCTCTCAAACAGAGGGTCGTGGGTTCAAATCCCGGCTTGCACCTCTGAGTTTTTCGGAATTTACCTATGTGCGAAATTACATTTGAAATTTACCATGAGCTTTACGGTGAAGGAAAACATCGTGAGGAAACCTGCATACACTTGCGAAGAAATTCAATGGTGTGTGTGAGTTCCCAACCCGCACTGGGCCCGCGTGGGAACTACGGCCCATGCCCCCTCGTTCTGAGAGGAGGCCTGTGCCGTGCAGTGGGACGTATATAGGCTGGGATGACGATGAGTATGATGATGATGATGATGATGAGTCTCTGTGTATGTAACCTGTGTCTATGCATGCATGTGTCGTATTATGATCGACTGGTAAAGAATCTTACTTCTACTAATATTATATGTAGATGCAAAAGTCTGTGTTTGACACTTTGTCACACTAAGTTGACTGGACAGATTTAAATTCCGCTAGTTTTTAAGGGTTCTGCACCCAAAGGGTAAAAACGGGACCCTAATACTGTGACTTCGCTGTCCGTCCGTCTGTCCGTCCGTCTGTCGCCAGGCTGTATCTCAGGAACCGTGATAACTAGACAGTTGAAATTTTCACCGATGATGTATTTCGGTTGCCGCTATAGCAAAAACTACTAAAAAACAGAATAAAATAAATATTTAAGGGGGCTCGCATACAACATACATGTTTTTTTTCGTTTTGATAGATAATGGTACGGAACTCTTCGTGCGTGAGGCTGACTCGCACTTGGCCGGTTTTTTATAAAACACAATAAATGTCATCATATACGTTCCAATGCGGGGTACAGGCTTCCTCTCAGAATGAGAGGCCGTACTTCCTATGCGGACACGCACAAAAACACAAAAGTGTTTAAAAAAATACTTAGAAGGCATCATACGGTATTGCATATTTACAAAGCAGCCATTAAAAGTTACCTTATAATCCATTAGCAAAATAAAATTCCGTGCATTGGATCAGTTAAGTAATCGTTGCTTATTTCCCTCACCAAATGTATTAAAATGAAAGAGTTTTGCATATAAAGCCGGTGTCACATGTTTGTACTGTCCAATTTCTTCTCAGGGCAATCATGTCCACAATTCTATTTGAACTTCTATTTAACTCGTACTAATTATATGACATACTAGCCGTTGCCAGCGACTCTATCCGCGAAGAATTGGTCCCGCGGGAAGTCTGTGATTTTCCGGGATAAAAATACCCTATGTGAATTATGTCCTTCCCAGGGTCTCATACTATCTCCATACCAAATTTGATCTAATGGGGTTTAGATGTTTAAGCGTGAAGAGGTAACAGACAGACACACTTTCGCATTTTTAATACTATGCTAGCTATTGCCCACGACTCCGTCTGCGAAGAATTTGTTTATCGCTATCCCGCGGGAATTATGCAAGTTTTCGACATAAAAACTATGCTATGTAAGAACATAGCATTGCCCGGGTCTAAAACTATCTTTTTACTAAATTTCATCTAAACCGGTGTGTGGTTTATGCATGAAGAGATTACAGACAGACGGACGTATATAGGTACAGACACGCGTTTACATTCATATTATTAGTAGGTATGGAGGTCTGCTAATAAAAACAATACCTAAAAGTTTATATTAAAAATCTTATTTTCAACAAAAACTACCTATTAAAATTACGGGGCAAAGCTACCTATTATAAAACAACGAAAAACAAGTTTTTGATAAAAAATGTAATTTCAATACAAGCTTTTTTTCCTGACTTGCCTTTTTCCCTCTGGTTACCAAAGTACTCCCCAAGACCAAACCCAAACTCGATGGGGTTGTGTTGTTTTATTTACAGAGCTCCTATGTTCACCTTTCAGCTCCATCAGATCAGCTCCATGTCATTATTCAATATTGCATTGTCACCCGATTTCCACGATGAATGCATTTAGCTTGCAAGATTTAATGACACACAGACAACGGGATAGGTGAAGGTATAATAGCCTTCCAGCCCGAAACACATGATTTCCTAGTTCGGGCACATGAGTTGGTAACTTAGATGGAAAATTTGTACCTATTAAGTTATTCTGTAAAAATCAAATTTTCAATAAATATCTTTGTCTTATCTTATTTTATCTAATTAAAGCTTGTAAAAAAAGCAAGCCTTTTTTAAGAGTGTGCAAGTCTACCCCAGCCTTATAAAGCTTTCGGCGCCGCGTGCGAAGCACATCAATGCTAAATCATAAATTCGTATCGTGCGCAAACACCGACAATTGTATCGAAAAAATATTCCGTCAACATTCGAGATGTATTCGTGACACGCCCATCCGGCACCTGCGAGCCTTACTGCAAATGGGTATAAGGGTGCCTTTCCACCAGAGATGTGCTATGCAGCTATGATGCGAAGATGTGAAAGCTATACTACGAAACTGTGTGACCGTTTCCACCAATGCTAAAAGGCCTTCTACACGGTCGGGACCAACCGCCAACCATCGTGTCCTTGGTCGGGTTGATTTTAAAATGGACAGTGTAGAAATCGGTTGACCCGACCGATATTTGGTTGATGTCAACGGCCTTGGTCGCGAGCGCATTGTCCGTGGTCGGCCCCAACCGTATGGAACGCTGTCTGCTGACGCGAGCGACACGACGGTCGGCGGTTTGTCCCGACCGTGTAGAAGGGGTTTAAGCTATGTAGCTGTGCGAGAAAGATGCGCTATGGAGATGAGCAGCCGCGAGACAGCTGTGCGAAGAAGATGCGCAGCTCGAGCTATGCGATGTATCGACAGGGACGCGCGGAGCGGCAGCGCGGTGAGGGGGGACATTGCTACACGACTCGCGACCATCCATAGCACGCATCCATAGCACGCATCTGTAGCAAGCATCCATAGCAAGCATCCAGGGCACGCATCTTCCATATAAAAATCATAGCTTAGTTGAACCCGTTTCCACCAGTAGTGCTATGCTATGTGGACCAATGAACATGATTGGTGGATATCAGACACATCCATAGCAATGTAGCGTAGCAGATCTCTGGTGGAAAGGCACCCTTACTCTACACGGTCTACTGGTGACATAAAGCACACAATTGTGTACGGCAATGTTTACGTTGTTGGCGTTAGGTCCGTTTGACAACTGTGATATCTTTTTGTCTCGAGAGAAAAACATTCGTACTTTTATCCGAGAAAATAGAAATGCAGGCTAATACAGGGTTATTTGTAATTCACTAGCATCCTTTTAACCCTAAACTCCTACCACTTAAACAAATGTTTTTTGTTTTACGGCTTTTGTCATAACTTAATATTTTTGGTGTAATTACGTTTTGAAAATTTGAGATTACCTCTTATTTTTACGATACTCTGTGTATTTGTATGGGAAAAAAAGTGCTTCATTTAAAAAAGTCATAGAACAAAAAACATTTGTTTGAGTGATAGGAATTCAGGGTTAAGAGGATGTCAGTGAATTAAAAATAACCCTGTAGAACGAGTGTGGCTCATATTTTTCTTCGTGGTAATTATTCCATTCCCATATTTTCCCAGTAGCTTTTTATTCCCAATTATTATTATTTATCACTGTTTAATTTTACTGTTCTCTTTTTTCTATTCTCTTAATTACCCAAGATGTATTTTTATTACTATTATTTATTACTAGCTGACCCGGCAAACGTTGTTTTGCCATTATAAATTATAGCCTACGACCTATTCTCAGACCTACCGAGTGTAGAGAAAAAAGTTTCATAAAGATCGGCCAAGCCGTTTCGGAGGAGTTCGGTAACAAACACCGTGACACGAGATTTTTATATATTAAGATTATATTTTTTCGGTTAACATAGTGATATCGATTAAATTCAAATTCAAATTCAAAATTCAAATTAACTTTATTTGTAAGAATACAGTAAAAAAATACAATGGTCATACATAATTATAAGTTTAGTTCTTTTTTTGTACTTATTTTTTCAACTTCATTTTTTTTTTTTTTTTTTTTTTTTTTTTTATTACTTTTACGGTCATCCCGTGAAATCATACATTTCGTACTAAATACAAACTGAAATATAGATGCACAGAAAAAACCCCAGAAAAAAGACCAATGCTGGGAATCGAACCCAGGTCCTCAGCATTCCGTGCCGCGTGCCATACCCCTACACCACCACTGGTCTAGAGATTAGACACGAATCTTTCCTATACATCATACATTTCAATCTGCTAAATCATCACCTTATGCAGTGACAAACGCACATCTATGTTACACCCTCATCGAGAGATTTTAACACTCCTTCGGAACTAACCGCTCACCTGGACAAGAGATGGCGCTACTGTGCAACTTTTGTATTTAGTACGAAATGTATGATTTCACGGGATGACCATAAAAGTAATAAAAAAAAAAAAAAAAAACAAAAAAAAAAAAAAACAAAAATGAAAAAAAAAATGAAAAAAAAAAAAAAATGAAAAAAAATGAAGTTGAAAAAATAAGTACAAACTTTTTTGTATCTTTATACTTCATAGCTAACTTGTTTAAAGTTGCACAGTAGCGCCATCTCTTGTCCAGGTGAGCGGTTAGTTCCGAAGGAGTGTTAAAATCTCTCGATGAGGGTGTAACATAGATGTGCGTTTGTCACTGCATAAGGTGATGATTTAGCAGATTGAAATGTATGATGTATAGGAAAGATTCGTGTCTAATCTCTAGACCAGTGGTGGTGTAGGGGTATGGCACGCGGCACGGAATGCTGAGGACCTGGGTTCGATTCCCAGCATTGGTCTTTTTTCTGGGGTTTTTTCTGTGCATCTATATTTCAGTTTGTGTTTAGTCCTTGTATTCAGCTTGCAAGCAAGCGTACAAATATTTCATTAAAGAAGCTAAAGGTAATTTTATAATTTAATTAAAATAAATAATAATAATAATAATAAATGTCCAAAAAATAATGTCAACAATATTGTCTATAATTTAAGTAGTCCTTGACACTATAAAACACTTTGTCAGTAACCATTTCGTCAAATTGCGTTTGAACATTTCTCCCGACAACACCTTTAACGGGTTGACGTTGGGCTGTCAAAGGCGGCGGTTGCCAAATTTTCATCTATTCGTTTTAATTAAATAAATTTTCATTTAGGGAGCGTTTTGCGTTAAATATGAGTGAAACGAGTATAGGGTCTTGTGACCCGGGTGAAGGAGTCAGTGCGTCGTCTTCAATGTTTGAGTGTGGGCAGCGAACCAAGTCGACGTCGTTGGACAGCTTGAATGTGCTGGGGTTGGCGCCGGTGACTCCAATGGATGCCTTGTGCGGTGAAGATGCCATGTCAGAAGTGCGCGCGGCGTCAGAGAAGAGATTTGGTGGCCCGAGTGATGATAGTTGGGCCTCTGATGCCAGTTTCATTACCGTAGGAAGGAGACCCAAGCGTTTACGGGGTACAGCGGCTACAACTTCAGTACCATATGATGAGATTTTTGAAGTATACCTAATTTCGACGACGGATCTGCCAAAACAGATAGGTTTGGCCAAGTTACTTCAAGCCAAGGGTATACAAGGCATTTTAAGAATTAAGTTCTCGGGCCCCTGTAAGGTGCGCATACAATTCAACACGAAGGAAGAGGCAGAGAAGCTTTTATCGGCGGTAGAATTTAACAATGATGACAAACGTGTGTACTGGGCAAATCAATTGAATTACATTTATGGCATCATAAAGAATGTGGAGTTAGATGTTAATGAGGAAGAGTTTTTAAAGAATATTGATAGCTCGGAAGAAATCATGTCGGTAAAAAGGTTGAATCGTTTGAGTAGTGATGGTCAATGGGTGAAATCAGAAGCTATACGTCTGTGCTTCAAAGGCTCCTGTTTGCCCCCCTATGTTTATGCCTATGGCTGTCGATTTAAGGTAAACCCGTATAGTTCTCCGGTTACCCAGTGTTCAAAATGTTGGAAGTTTGGGCACCTTATCAGGTTTTGTCCATCAGGTAAAATAATATGCCCGAAGTGTGGAGGAACACATGCCAATTGTGAGACAACTAATTTTAAATGCCTTAATTGCAAAGGGCCTCACATGGCTCTAAATAAAGCTTGTCCGGCATTTCTCAGAGAAAAGAAGATAAGAGGAATCATGTCGAATGAAGGCTGTGCTTATAAAAGAGCTCTGTCGCTATATATGCAGGAGAGTAGAGATCAGCAGGGTGCGCCATCATCATCGCATCGGCCAATGAAGGACGGATTAGATATTGGCAATGCTGGAAAGGAGAGAGCTGGCAAGTCATATAGGGATGCCATTCTGACCAAGCTCGTGAACAGAAACGCGTCGGAGCGGGTCAGCAGTCAGAAGCCTATAGTTCAGAAGCCTAGAAGCCAAGGTTGTACAGAGGTTGAAAGTCATCAAGAGGTCAGAAAGAGAAAGAAGCCAAAGAGAGTCCCCGTAGTGAATGAAGATGAAGATCCTACTTATGAGCAGCCCCAAAACATTTTCACTGAGGATCGAGATCAGAGAAGGAAAAGAAGGAAACGTAGCTGTTTTGAGCGGTTTATTGAGAAAGTAAAGGATATTTTATTATCAAACGAGAGTTGGCAGGAGAAGTTTAAGTGTGTTTGTAAGTTTATTGTGGAAGAATGCTTGGAAATGTGTAAGAAGTATTTTAAGGATTTTGAGTTATTTCAGTTTTTTTTTAGTAATGTAAATAATGGCTAGACATAATTTAGATTCCTATTTGAATATAATTCAGTGGAACTCTCAAAGTATGAGGCCTAAGATAGCTGAGCTTGAACTTTTTTTAAACAGAGAAAAAGTTCACATTGCGATAATTAATGAGACATGGTTAGATAACAGTAACGTTCTTCGTATAAGCTCTTATAATGTATTCAGAAAAGATAGATTAGATTCGTATGGAGGAGTGGCTATTATTGTCCATGATTCTGTAAAAGCTCAGGTATCTCATATTGCTTTAAATAATTCTGGTATTGAAGTTCTTTGTGTTAAAATTTTAAATTGTGCTTCGTTAAAGTATATTGTGTCTCTATATTGTCCATCTTCAGTACGGACGTCGCAATATGATTGGGATTCAATTTTCTCTTTATTTTCTGAGAAAGCCTTAGTCGCGGGCGACTTTAATGCTCATCATACAAATTGGTCTTATAAGTGTGACTCAAGAGGTGGTCAGTTGTTTGATTCGGCGCTCGAGCATGATTTTGTATCTCTTAATAATGGGAAGCCTACAAGGGTTAAATTTGTGGATGGCATTCTGCGAGAAAGCTCTCCTGATGTTAGCTTTTGCACTTCAGACATTGCTGTGGATTTTACTTGGGATGTGTCCAATGAGCATTTGGGTAGTGATCATCTTATTATCAAATTAAGTTTAAATTACAGGGATTTTCGTCATTTTATACAAAAATTTAATTTCAAATATGCAGACTGGCCATGTTATCGAGACTCTTTGAGAGATTTTTTTATGGATAATTCCTCTTTTGTGCAAAATGATGTTCATCTATTATATAATATTTTTGAAGCCCGTGTTAAGGAGGCTTTAACCAAGAATGTCCCTATAACTAAAACTTGTACATATCCTACGCGCATTTTTAAGCCCAAGAGTTACTGGAGTCCCCTACTCTCCAGGGTTGTTGCGGAGAGGCGGCTTGCGTTGCGTCATTTCAGGCGCAATCCGACTCCAGATAATTTGAGTTTTATGCAGAAAAAGGTTGCGGAGGCACAGCGGCTTATTCGAAACGCCAAATCTCGCAGTTGGCAGAAGTTTTGTCAAAGTATTGATCACACTACGACTGCGTCGGATATGTGGAATCGTATGAGATGGATGAAGGGTTATTCTCGATCTAGAATTATTGCGTCTAAGGAAAGCAGACTAGAGTTATTGTGTTCTCTTACGCCTGACTATGTGCAATCCGAAATACCTGCGTTTAGCTCGGCCAATCCTTTTCTCGAGGGTGAATTTTCGTTAGAAGAATTTAATAGTTGTTTGCATAAGAAAAATTCTGCGCCAGGTGTCGATGGGATAACGTATGAAGTGATTTTTAACTTGCCACTTGTTGCTAAATTGTTTCTGCTCAAGATATACAACTTGATCTTTGCGTCCGGTGTTGTGCCTAAGCAGTGGCGGATGATTCAGGTCGTTCCTATTCCGAAGTCAACTCATGTACAGGATCAGTTAGTGAAGTTGAGACCCATTTCTTTAATCTCTTGTGTGTGCAAAATTTTCCATGTGATGTTGATGAAACGTTTAGAGTGGTTTATAGAGAAAAATGAAGTTTTTTCACGTGATACAATAGGCTTCAGAAGAGGTCAATCTTGTATGGATTGTTTAGCTCGCCTTGTGTCTTATATACAAGCGGGCTTTTCGAAGAATATGTCTACCTTGGCATGTTTTTTGGACATTGAAGGAGCATATAACAATGTGTCGGTTAGAAAAGTTGTTAATATTTTAGATTGTTTAGGTGTTGGTGCAAAATTTTGTAAATATTTATGGGCTTTCTTGAGTGAGAGGCATCTCATTTTACGAGATCATAATGATGATTCTTCTGTTATTCGATGGACTGATAGAGGTTTGGCTCAAGGAGATCCACTTTCCCCTCTTTTGTTTAATATTGCTACATATCAGATTTGTCATGAGATAGACAAAGTTCATATTGCACAGTATGCCGATGATTTTGTGTTGTATATTAGGTCCAAGTCTTTGCAAGATGGTGCTAGTAGTATGCAAGATTCTTTAAGTATAATGATAGATGTGCTAGATAGTTTAGGGCTAGATGTTTCTGCCAGTAAGTCAAAATTCTGTGTATTTAGCAAGGGTCATAAGGTTCAGCATGTCAGTCTTAATATTTGTGGTATACAATTGAGCTCTGACATTACAGCCAAGTATTTAGGGATGTGGTTAGATCGATCGTTGCGTTGGGGAAAGCATATTGGTTATGTTGTTGAAAAAACTCAAAGATTTCTTGGTATCTTAAAAACTTTAGCTGGTTCTTCTTGGGGTGTTCATCCTAAGCATCTTCGTAGATTATACATTTCATTGATTCGTAGTAGGATGGACTACGCATGTTTTTTGTATAATAACAGTGCCAAGACGCATGTGTATAAGCTTGAAAAAATCCAAAATCAGGCTCTAAGGGTGATTGGAGGTTTCATTAGGTCAACGCCTATTCATGTCATGGAGAGTGAACTCTGTATAGTTCCTTTACATGTCAGAAGACGATATTTAGCGATTAGGTTTAGTTTAAAAGCTTTGACTTATTCAAATAATGTTACTGTTGACATGATTCGTGAGTTAGGCAATGTATGCCAAAGTGGTTATTGGAATGGCAAGAGGAAGCCGTTGCTAGCTGATGTAATGGTGGAGGTTTCTGATGAGCATATCTCCTCGTCGTGTCCATTGCCTATGTTTAAATTAGATGCCTGGGTGTCAAAATTCCATTTAGGTGATGTTTTGTTCGGTAGTCTGGATTGTATTCGTGGGGCTAAACGTGAATACAACGGGCACGTTCTTCGTCTTGAGGTAATCTTAGAGTTGGAGAAAAAGTATTCCAGTTATCATAAAATATTTACTGATGGTTCCAAGTGTGGCGATAAGTTAGGGGCAGCATTTTACGACCCTGTTAATAATGAAAAGGCACAATTTAAAATTTTGGGCGGCCTATCGATTATGTCTGCGGAACTTTATGCAATTGCTGAGGCTTTATCATACGTCCATGTGTTAGATTATAGTGATATTGTGATATTAACTGACAGCAAAAGTTCTGTTCAGCACATAGCTCGGTGTACATCGGGCAAGCGTTGTTTTTCTACGGCTTACAGAATTTTGGAACTGATTTCTTTATTCCAACATTCAGGCAGACGTATAAAAATACAGTGGATTCCGTCACACATTGGCTTACTGGGCAATGAGGAGGCTGACCGGCTAGCCGCGTCATCTGTGACTGAGGGAACCGAGGCCGTTATTGCTCCTGAGTTCTCAGAGGTAATTTTGCGGTATAAGAGCAAATGTTATGATCTTTGGAAAGAACATTTTAGTGATCGGTCTCAGTTAAAGGGCATTTGGTACAGAACTATGCAGGCTGAGCCTCCTCATGTGCCTTGGTTTGACTCTGCTAGGCTCTCCAGAGCAAAACTGGTTTGTGCGCATAGGCTTCGGTCTGGCCATGTTCCTCTAAATAAGTTTGCGCATTTAATGAAGAAGACGGAGTCGCCAAATTGTGATGAGTGTGGTATGGTTGAGGATGTGCATCACTTATTGATGGAGTGTGCAAGGACTCGAGTCAAGAGGGATACGTTCTGTAGAGTCTGGGACCTTACCCTCTTAAATATTGGTGTTTTCCAAGCTATACTGTCGGAGCCCTTGTCGCAGGCTGCTAGATTTGTATACGGATTTTTAGAAAGTAAGTAAATGGACTGTGTTGCGTTTATTTAACAGAGAATCCGTGTACGGGTTTGGTGGTCTGTGTCAGGGGCTTCGGCGTTGTGATTTGGGGGTCGTGTCGTATCCCCTCTTGGCTTGAGCCATGTGTTTTAATTGTAAGGTTGGTAGTTTTTTTATCTAGTTAAGGCCTATTGGAACTGACATGTTCAATCCACTTGATCAAAGTTCCTTAAAATAAAGATTAAAAAAAAAAAAAAAAACACCTTTAACACATTCAGTGCCGGGAACGCCACAGGGGAGTACGGAGAACTCCCCTGTGGCGTTCCCGGCACTGAATGTGTTAATTCATCTGGTAAATTATTAAAAACTATTATGCACATGTTGAAGGCTGATAAAGCTGATAATCGACGGAGTTCAGCTTCGCTGACTTATTTCTGGGCGATTTGCCCTTCGGGCACTAGAAACTACCTAGCTAACCTAACCAGTAGTAGTATTCTAGGACAGGTATCCATTGAGATTAGAAAAGACTGAAAAAGTATGCCAATAGAAATAAAACAATTTTGAGAAATAATGCCCACAGAAAATAAAATATTGAGAGAAAATGCCACTGGGAAAATATGGGAATGGAATAATTGCCCTATCCTATAATGTTAATCCAGGTTACGAACTATTATGTGTGCCAAATTTGATCGGAACCCGTTTAACCGAAAAAAAGGGTGAAAGAGTTACACACCACACATCGATCAACTTAAAAATATTAATAAAAAAAGATCATAATAAATTAATACACCTTATTATTTTTAGACTGAGGCTTGGTGGCCTGGTGGCCTAGCGGTTTGACCTATGGCCTCTCAAGCAGAGGGTCGTGGGTTCATATCCCGGCTCGCACCTCCGAGTTTTTCGGAATTTATGTGCGAAATTACATTTGAAATTTACCTTGCCCTTTACTGTGAAGGAAACACTCGCGATTGAACTTTTTTACACCTCAGAAATTTGATATCTGTGAAGTACCCAATCAGCACTGGGCCCGCGTGAACGTATCTAATTCATGACGGATCGATTTGTGATATTGTCTTTATTAATGAAATCGATAACATAACTGATAATATTATTATGTTGGACTTAGATTTATTTAATTGCATAGATGCGGTAGATACAGGATCAAAGGACGACCAGATGGCCTAGTGGTTAGAGAACCTGACTACGGAGCTTGAGGTCCCGGGTTCGATTCCCGTGTCGGGGCAGATATTTGTATGAAAAATACGAATGTTTGTTCTTGGGTCTTGGGTGTTTAATATGTATTTAAGTATGTATCTATCTATATAAGTATGTTTATCCGTTGCTTAGTACCCATAACACAAGCTTTGCCAAGTTTACTTTGGGACTAGGTCAATTGGTGTGAATTGTCCCATGATATTTATTTACACATTTATTTTAAAAAAAAAAAAGGAGTGAACGAGATGCAAATACATCATCAAAGCGCGTGTATAGTAGAGAATAGACTCGGGCATTTTACTCCGTAGTTTACGGAATTCCTGTCGTGTTCTGGGGGGCTACTACGAAATTCGAAGATCGTATCTTGCTGCTGCTTTTTATCTTCTGTTTCGTACAATTAGCGTTAACGATTAGCGATTAGCGATTCGATTAGCGTCACGTTCACATCATCATCATCTCAGGCTATACCACAGAATAAGTAATAGTACTAACGTACAGAAGGATCACTCTCGAACAAAAGTCAGCTTTAGGTATAAAAACTTCTCTATTCTTACCGCTTGCATGCGAAATTGAAACTTATCGTGTGATCCGAGCGTTCATATTCCGTTGGGCACCGCTGATCCGAAACCAAGGGCACAGGGTTCCGACTCGCCGATATTTGGTAGGTATAAAAATCAAAAAAGATAACAGTGTGTATTAATTCAGTAAACCACCTTTAGTAAGTAAGTAAGTTATTTATAAGATCGATCACAAAAAAAAAGATTCTTAATTACGCGCGACGCGGCTAGCGTGCGAACTGAAGGCTAATTGACAACCTACTGCCATACTCCGCCCGGACGGAGCGCCGGCCGAACATACCTAAACTGCGGAGTGAACCCCCCCTGGCTATACTCGTATCTCTGAGTTTTTCGGAATTTATGTGCGAAATTACATTTGTAATTTACCGTGAGCTTTACGGTGAAGGAAAACCTCGTGAGGAAACCTGTCTACCTACGCCTGAGAAGAAGTTCAATGGTGTATGTGAAGCTCGCAATCTGCACTGGACCCGCGCGAGAACTACGGCCCAAGCCCTCTCATTGTAAGAAGGCCCGTGTCCTGCAGTGGGACGTGTATAGGCTGGGATGATGATGATGATATTTTGTCACACGCGACACGTTACAGCATAGTTTTTTTATGAAAGAAGATGAAGTGTCAGTGAATGACGTGTACCGTGGCACCAGGGACAGGCCAGCGTTAGCCTGGCTCCTTGCATACGGCATACGGCAAAACGGAGCAACTTCAGTTACGTTTCTTCGCCTTGTAAGAATGTGACGTGTCTATACTTTACATACTCTAGTACGGAGGATAAATTAGTTTATATCATTGTGGCTAAGGGTACCGCACACTGAAGTCATGTATCGGTGTATTGTTTTTAGTATATTTTTGTTTTTAAGCGTCGTTTACGCTAAACACGAACGATACGATGGGTAAGTTTATAATATTAAAACCGGCCAAGAGCGTGTCGGACACGCCCAAGGTAGGGTTCCGTAGCCATTACGAAAAAATCTAGTAATATTTTTCTAAGGATTTCGTATGTGTACGGAATCATCCAAGTTTAGGTATGTTTTATACCTTAGGCTACTATTTACTCTTAAACTACAAATAATTTCCAAGCAATCTTAGCCGCTATAATTTTCCTAGTAAATTTGATATATCTACTACCCTTCTGAATTTTTTCAAATTTTTCCACCCAACAGTTTAGATTTTAGAGGGGGGGCGACGGCCGATTTTAATGAAAATTTTCACTTTAAAGTTGAATATTTCGCAAACAGATCACTGAATAGAAAAATCATGTTAGCAACCCCACAATGGTTTTAAAAGACCTATCCAACGATACCCCACACTATAGGGTTAGCCGAGAAAAAAAAAATCACCCCCACTCTACGTCTATGGGAGGTACCCTAAAAAAATTTTTTTTACTTTTTTTTATTAAATCGCTTTGTCGGCGTGACTGATATATATATTGATGCCAAATTACAGCTTTCTAGTACTAACAGTCTCTGAGCTTAGCCGCGGACAGACAGACAGACGGACAGACATGGCGAAACTTTAAGGGTTCCTAGTTGACTACGGAACCCTAAAAAACGTACTTAATCTCAAAAAATATTTACTGCGTCATGTGTACCCTGTTTAGAATTGGTGAAGTGAATGACGGTTTTTTTAAACCCAGATACAAAAGAGGGGTGTTATAAGTTTGACCACTATGTTTGTGTGTATGTATGTCTGACTGTGGCATCATAGCTCTTAAACAGGTGATCCGATTGGGATGCGGTTTTTATTTGAAAGCAGGTTTCTTGGCAATGGTTCTTAGACACGTTTCATCAAAATTGGATCAGCCGTTTCAAAGTTATCAGCACTTTTTTTAGCCGTGGAAGGGATCTTAGACGCATAATTACGACGACGAGCTGGTTAAGGTAGCTAGAACGCGTTGGATGCGGATGGCACGGGACCGATCTGTTTGGCGAGCCTTGAGGGGGCGTATATTTAGCTGTGGATGTTTTTCCGCTGAAAATTATGATGATATATGTCATGTGAATTTCGGTATTATCTCGGAATTCGTACTTAACTGTCACGGGTAAAAAAGGCTTCTTACATAAAATGATAAAGTAAGGGTCTACATTTGCGACCGCGTAGGTACTGGAAGACTTGACGTAGGAAGGTCCCCAATCCATCCATCTTGGACTGAAGATCAGGTAAAGGTGACAGGATCTACTTGGATGCGGACATGACCGATCGTCGTGGAGCTCTTTGGGGAACCCTTTGTCCAGTAGTAGATGTCTTCTGGCTGATAATCACCATTTCTAATTTCCAAGACGTATCCACTGCTGAACATAGGCCTCCCCCAAGGCTAGCCAAATAGATCAGTCCCGTGCCATCCGCATCCATCGCGATCCCACTTCCTTAACCAGGTCGTCGCTCATTCTTGTTGGAGGCCTACCTTCTGCGTCTTCCAGTCCGTGGATGTCACTCGAGAACCTTTTTGCCCCATCGGCCATCAGTTCTACGAGCGATGTGCTGCCAACTGCCACTTGAGTCTGGCGATTCTTCGAGCTGTCAGTGACTTTAGTTCATGATGATGATGTCATAAAATAATCGTCTGACCTACATTGACACATAATCTTATATTAATGTCTCCCACAGTGAGTCGTAGATCACCTACACAATGATTGCTTATATTTCGAGTCTCACGCGGAATTCTATTAAAAACATTAACAGGATCGTTGTAGCCTTCCACGTCTGTGTTTGGGCTCACATTATCTTACCTACTAAGTCTTAATTAACAACCAAATAGTTAGCATATTATAAAAATTGTTTTGTTATTCATTAAAATATAAATAATTTTAGGTACGACCTCTTTAGCCTAGTTGGTAGTGACACTGCCTACGAAGCAAGAGGTCCTGGGTTCGAATCCCGGTAAGGGCATTTATTTGTGTGATGAGCCTGAGTTATGGATGTTTCTATGTATTTAAGTATTTATTTATCTATATAAGTATGTTTATCGTCGTCTAGTACCCATAGTACAAGCTTTGCTTAGTTTGGGACTAGTTCGATTTGTGTAAGATTGTCTCCTAATATATATTTTTTTTTTTAAGTCTTAGCATATATACTAAGTACTTGTTTACTTCTAAAACCGGCCCGGCAACAGCCGCGGTTCGGTTGTATTAATGGTCATAGTAGTCTTGTATATCTTGTCGTTAACTATGTACCCACGTATTTAAATTATTGTTACCTTAAATACTTATGAAGGATTGTAGTTAAAAATACGTTATAATATAAGTTTATAATTAAGTGAGTGCATGCTCAAATTAAAACTAAGTGGTAAGGACGGTGAACTTTGATCCCCCGTGATACAGTTTATACTAGTACGGGGGTCAGTTGACGCTTAATCTGCCTTTGGTTTTTTAACCATGTAATTAATTATGTAAGTAGAAATAAGCATTTTTTTTGGCTAAATAAAATATTTGTATTTGTAGGTATTTGAAAACCAAATAGCCGAGTGGTTACAGAATCTGACTAGGTACAAAGCCTGAGATCCCGGGTTCGATACCGTCAGGGCAGATACTTGTGTGAAAAATACGAATGTTTGTGCTCGGGTCTTGAACAGAATGCCTAGATTAATTTTATTTACCAAAAACGTTATTTCCAAGTGCAAAATTTCCATTCGCATTTTTTCCCAAATTCTTTTTTTGCGACAAGAGACTGATAGCGGTTGAAACGCTAGTAGAACTACCCATAATTTCTTTTTAGTGTTATATTTGTAAGTTATGTTTTTTTTGTTTCTAAATTTTCATCAAAAGTTTGAAAAAATGACTTTCTACCTTTCTGCGGCGCATTCTTCTTGGCAATGATGGTCCTTCCGAAAGTGCTGGTTGTTTAAAAAAAGTGACATGTGAACGAGCCCTTTTGGGGCCTACTTGCAGAATAAACGTTTTGATTTTCATTTTGATTTTCGAAGGCGTGACCCCATTTCGAATCAACATCTTTACAGAAATGTTCAGTCAAGATAACTTAACTATCTGTTGAAATATTCCATAATTATTTTAAAACAACTTTGATAGAGATCCCAGGGCCCGTACTTTTCATGCCGATGACATCAATTTGACGTCACGCTGCTTAGAGTATAATCCCAAATAGTTTATTGTAGTTATTAATCATTAGTCGTCAATCATTTTAATCATGTAAAAATGACTTCAAAAGTAATTTATTCACACGTGGAATAATTAATACCTACTTGATACGTGAAACTAAAATGAAACTAAGTAGTTGTTTTGTTTTTATACATACATTTTATTAAAATGTATTGTTAACACATTTCAATAATTACGTAGAAAATAGAATTCCTCTCTAACTTGAAATAGGTACGCCATCCTTCTTGCATTAATTCCTGTGCAAAGCAAATCTAATTCATCTTCGTGTTCATACGTAATGCAATATTCATAAAAATACTTTTGTTTTGTAATCGTATTTTTGTTTGTTGTGTCGCAAATTTGGTTAATTTTGAATAATTGATAATTAATCTCAACTACTCAAATTGTAATCAATCAACGCGGGGTGACGACATCGGCATCAAATGTACGGGCCCTGGTGATCACCAAAAAAGGACCGATAGAAGAAGGCAGTCTCAAATCAAGTAGCAATTTGTAAAGAGACATTTTGTTCTATTTTCAGCTACAAAGTGTTCACGGTGGCCGTCAAGAATCCGGCACAATCCCGTCTTCTGAACAACCTGGAGTCTTTCCTATCCCTGGACGTGTGGTTGGAGTCGAGCATGACCAAACCTGGCGTGGTGCTGGTCCCGGGAGACAAGAGCGAGAGGTTCGAAGAGGCACTGATCGCTGAAGAGATCCAGTACAGCATTGACATGGAAAATGTAAAAGAGTGAGTAATGATCTAATGATTACCAATGGTGGGAAAACGCCTGATACATAACCACGTTGGATGCGGAATGCGCGAGACCGATCTGTTTGGCGAGCCTTGGGGGAGGCCTATGTTCAGCAGTGGACGTCTTTCGGCTGAAATGATCAATGATGATGATGACATCGACTACAATTTAGGATCTATTTAGGAGTCGATATGGTTCGTTTCCAGTCTTCGGATGTCATAAAAACATTTTGTAACATTACAATACAATACAATACAATGACTCTTTATTGTACACCAGGAATAGTAAGCAATACAGAAAACAGGTACACAGAGAGTAAGTTACAAGGTAAGCAATAGGCGGCCTTATCGCTTAAGAGCGATCTCTTCCAGGCAACCCTTTACCAGAAAGAAGGAAGGACTAGTTTACAGCAGGTGGTGCATCAACAGTGGATCAGAAAATTAAAACGCAACATAAAATAGTACATCTACTCATACATATATCGTACATATAATAAGTCACGTCTAAAACAAATATAAGCATTGGGATAAACAGCCACATATAAATAAATAAACTATAACAAAGCTAATTATTACAAGAAGACAGATAGTACACCTTAAGCATTGATTTAAAGATTGACAGAGATTTTGCCCGTCGTAAGTCAATCGGCAAGGCATTCCACAACCGAATAGCCTGGACAGTATAAGAATAGACATAGAATTTGGAGTTAGAGAGAGGCACGGTAAGGAGAAAGTTCTGAGAGCATTGTTGGGAAGTCTCTACTAATAATATAAGTATAAAAAGACAGGGATAGTTAATTAATAATTAGTGACGGGCGTTTTCCCAATCCTTTATGATTACATTCATCGCCATCTCTATACGTATCCTTTTGCTGGGCACAGGCCTCCTTTCAGAATGATAGGGCTTGGGCTGTATTCCCTACCCGGGCCAATTTCGGATTGGAACTTCACACATACCTTTGAAATACTTCGCAAATGTGTGCAAACCTCATGATGTTTTCCTTCGCCGTAAAGCTCTTAGCGAATTTCGAATTGCTCAGTTTAATATGAAAAAAAGCTTCCAAAAGGTTGATCTTGGACTTAGAGACTAAAGGCAAGAGACTTAAATATAGTTTTTAGTGTTGCATGTTAATGTCTACTTGATATTTTTACCCGTTCCTCAAAAGGTACGAGGCACTAAAATTGAGCTACTTCAGTCCTCACTGGTAGGAATAGGTAGGAATACATACATACGACTCCGAGTGGACTACGGTTGCCCAGGTACTTAATATCATTACCAGTACTGTAACATATTGAATTTTGCTGACTTATTAAGTCAACCGGAATATAATCTATATACAGAATTGAGGGCGGCGCCGTGGGAAAATCTAGTACAGTAGCCGTATTATCAGTCGTTACATTATTAGCATATTGATAAGCGTAAGGATAATTAGTTAATTCCATGATATAATTAATCCGTACTTTACTGATAAAAAAATATTTTTCAGAATGCTGGATTTGGAAGATCAATTGCATGAAACATCATTTAAGAAAAACCGAACTGCATTTAAGGGGTCACCGCTTCCCTTGGACAGAATTTACAGATACGATGAGGTATATTTACATTATAGGTAAACAAAATGCAGACATCATTATTACTGGTATCTAGCATTAAGTATGAATTAAAATGAACTGGACTTAAAATGCGACCCTGAGTCCCTGAGGTCCCTTGTTTTAAGCGTAATAAATAAAAAAAATAAAATAAAAATCATTCATTTCAGGACGAGGAGTCCCATATACAATGTGTTAGTTACATTCTTAATATCTATGTTAGTAAGAGCATAAATAAAAAAAAATATGAATTAACAATGTAATTAGCGTAGGCATTATTTTTATCAAATTTTCGCGCACAAAAATATCGTTACGATGGTTTTGCATAGAAGGGAAATAAAAATGATTTTATGAGAAAAGAAAGCACAAAAAATAAAAGAACTCGAGAAGTCTTAAATATAAACTTAAATAGTAATACTTTGCATTATGTATCTACATCGTTACATTTAACTGTGCTATAATCGAGGATTCCCAAAAATGCTTACGTTATCTTCAAATATATAATAATAATTTATTCATTTAATCAGATAACTAGATCCAAAATTTTTGTTAGTTAGTATACAAAACTTACAAGCTACGTTAGTGTCATAAATTAACAATTTTATTATATAAAATATGGCAAAAATTATCATTAAAATCACAATTTAAAATTTAAAATCATAGTTAAAATTAAATTTAATGTACAAAAGGAAAATAATAATAATAAATTAAGAGAAATACAATTGAATTTTAATTAAAATAATAATAATATTAAAACAAAAATAAATAAATCAAATTCAATGTCAAGCAAAATAATACTACTACATGTTTATAATAAAATAATAGTGATAGTAATAATAACATTTTACATTAAAAACTAGGTTAGAACTTAGAAACTACTTAAGTAATACAAAAGAAAATAAACCAATTTACATAGAACATATATTAGGTTTTCATCATGAGATAGTTTACATGTTCAAGTATGGGAGAGTCGGGTCTGCATACGAACATTTGCAAAATGCTATTGGAGCTGTTCCGCATCCTGCTCACCAGCGAGGCGGCTCTCTTGCGCATGATGGCATGGAACCCATCCGTGCGAGCCTCCGCAAACATCTGTGATGCACTGCAGAAACGGGGCAGCCCCAACAGCGCTCGGAAACTATTATTATATTGAACCCTCAGGGTACCTAGCGCCTTCCGAGTACAGTCAAACCACAAGCTGCTCGTATAAAAACTCTGGCAGTACGCTTTGAATAACGTAATCTTAACTTGCTCAGAGCATCGAGCAAACCTGCGGGCCAACATGTTACTCCGTACCGCCAGCGCCCGACGATCTCTCTCAATGTCACAGTCATCCCTAAGGTCGTCAGTAAGAATGTGACCAAGATACCTAAATTTGTACACTCTCGAAGTATAATCTTGGGTACATTTTCAGGCATCTTTTCCGGTCGCTTGCCGGCGGCCCTAAAGATGAGGTATTCACTATATATAAATCTCGTATATAAAAATCTCGTGTTTTTTTGTTATCGAACTCCTCCGAACGACTTAACCCATTTTTATGTATGATTTTTTTTGTCTATATTTGATGGGTCTGAGAATAGGTCGTAGGCTATTTTTTATACATTCGCAGACGGAGTCGTGGGCAACAGCTAGTTATTTAATAATATAATACTCAAGTACTTTTGTGCACGACTACACCAGATGCGCAAAAGTATCGCCCCTCCACTAGCCGCCCAGCGTCGGATGATGTGCTCCACTGTCTGTTCCTCTTCCCCGCACTCACAGAGCGGATATTCCCTCCACCCCCACTTGTGTAGGTGATAATTACAACGGGCGTGTATTACTCTAATGTCTCTAAATATTATTATGACATAAGATTAAATAAATAATTTAATTATTCGGGATTATATTTAAAACTCCTTGCGTATTTAGAAAGACGGCTTCAAAGGTCATTTTAATTTGCAGGTAAACGCCTATATGGAAGATTTAGCAAGTGTTTACCCAGACACCGTTACTCTGGTCAACGCAGGACAGAGTTTTGAAGGCAGACCCATTAAGTATTTGAAAATATCAACTACTAACTTCCAGGTAATTACAAATCAAAGTAAAAAAAAATACCACTTATTTTTTTATTATTATTTCGCCTATAATTGTGTCCCACCACTTGACCTCCACGTCTCCCTATCCAGCGCTATATTTGGCCACTCCATCAGTTCCGCGTCCAGGTCGTCTCGCCATCTCCGCCTTGCCGTCGGTGCCCATCGCGCGGAACCCAGTGGCTGTGTGCACCCATCTTTGTGGGTGCATCCGCAGAAATGCCCGGCGCAGTCCCTTAAGCTTAAAATTAAAAAAATAATACATGTTTGTTTAGGCTGCGTTTCCACGAGAGATGTGCGAGGATGCGTTGCGAGGGATGTGTTTGTCATGAACCAATAGAAACACTTCATTCACTTGGGAACTTTTAAATGAAGTGTTTCTATTGGTTCATGACAAACACATCCCTCGCAACGCATCCTCGCACAGCCCCGGTGGATACGCAGCCTTATGATGGCAACAGTGCATAGGCAAACCAAATTGCAAGCCAATCTGACCAATGGAAGTGGTTAAAAAGGACTAGCAAAAAATGCTCTAAATAAACTTGCTATGTTTGTTTATTAGATAACAAGTAAAAAAAATGTAATAAAATAAGTTTACAAAAAAATATCACAACCGACTTAGTAACCAATGCTACCTGTGGACCCAGTAATATTCCAGGCTTAATAATTGGTCCTTTCGGGATCTAAAATTCTACGTTCCATTGTTCAACTTGGATTTCTGAATCGCGATCAAGGACCAACATCATCATTGTCAGCCAAATGACGTACACTGCTGGACATAGGTCTCTTCAAAACGAACGCTACAATGACCAGCCCTGTGCCGCCTGCATCCATCGGAGTCCTAAAATCTTCACCACCACCGCTATCACGATCCTTGGAAAATACTAATGTTAAATCATTGCTTTCCAGCAACTAAACAAACCAGTCGTCTATATAGAGTCTCTACTGCATGCCCGTGAATGGATTACCTTGTCTACAACCCTGTACGCCATCGAAAAACTTGTCATTGACGTCAATGAACAGGATTTGCTGCACGATATTGATTGGATCATTATGCCCATTGCTAACCCTGATGGCTACGAGTTCACGCATACTGACGTAAGTGATCTGTAACTAGATGATTATCATATACGAGGGGCGTTCAATATAAAGTGAGAATGAGATGCAAACTATTTTAATATTACGAAATTAAATACTGGCCGGTAAAGCTAATCTATCTAGCTGATTGCTATGAAAAAAAAAACTAACTATCTTTTGTTTAAAAAAATATACGGTAATTTCTTTGCAATGCTATTGAGTACGTTAGCGAAAATGGAGAAAATTGAACTGCGCGCCGTTATCAAATACTTGTGTTTGAAAAATTTTTCTACGGACCAAGTCAATTTGGATTTGCGGGTCACTTTAGGGTCTAATGCTCCTCCGTATTCGACAGTCGCACGTTGGTGCGCCGAATTTAGACGTGGAAGAACATCGACAATGGACGACCCCCGCTCCGGACGCCCTACTACAGCAGTAACTGAAGAAATTGTGAAAAAAGTCGAAAACTCAGTTTTGGCGGATCGTCGTGTCACGGTTCGTTTTATTGCTGAAAATGTAAAGATTTCAACGGGGAGCGTGCATAATATTTTACATGAACGCTTGGGTATGAAAAAGGTATCTGCGCGTTGGGTACCAAGAATGCTTACTGACACGCAAAAACAAACTAGACTAGAGATTTGTCAAGAAGCTTTGAACCTGATGCAGCAAGACCGGGAACTTTTTTTGGCGCGATTTATAACAATGGACGAAACATGGCTCCATCATTACGACCCAGAAACGAAACTGCAGTCTATGACATGGAAAACATCATCATCTCCAACTCCGAAGAAATTCAAGGAGAGCCCATCTGCCGGTAAGGCATGGGCTCTGTTTTTTGGGATGGTTAAGGGGTATTAATGATTGAGTATCTCGAGCATGGAGCCACTATTACGGGCACATTATACGCCAAACAAATAGCAACATTGCGCAATGAGATCCGCGAAAAACGACGAGGTAAACTCTCGAAAGTTGTGCTGTTCTACCAGGACAATGCCCCGGCACACAAGTCCGCCGTTGAAATGGCTGCAATTCGTGATGCTGGGTTCGATATCCTTAAGCATCCTCCGTATTCACCAGATCTCGCTCCCAGTGATTTATACCTATTTCCGAGATTGAAACAATACCTGAGAGACCAGAAATTTGAAGACGACGACGCGGTAGTCGCTGCAGTACAAGATTTTTTAAGTACTCAAGATGAGACCTTTTTAAAAATGGAATTTTAAGTTTAGAAAAAAGATATACTAAGTGTATTATGCTAAAAGGTGACTATGTCGAAAAATAAAATGACATTTAGTAAAAGTTGTTTATAACATACTCATTCTCACTTTTTATTGAACGCCCCTAGTAAGTACCACTGCAGGGCAAGTCTTCTTAAATGAGAGATCTGAGGCCGTAGTTGGCTTAGTGCGCATCGGGAACACACACACCATTCTATTTCTTCGTAACGTTGTGCAGGTTTTCCCACGATATTTTCCTTCACCGTAAAGCTCGTGGGAAATTACAAATTTCGCACATAAATTCCGAAAGTGTTAGAGGTGCGAGTCCGGGCTTGAACCCACGACTCTCTGCTTGAGAGTTTAATACGTACCTATTTAAGTGCGTATTTAATTTATCTATATAAGTATGTTTATCCGTTGTCAAGTACCCATAGTACAAGCTTTGCTTAGTTTGTGACTAGGTCAATTAGTGTCTCTTAATTTTATTTAAAGTTAGAATGCCGTCCAAACTGAAAGTGCATGTATAAAGTCTCCATTTGCATGTTATTTATCTGAATTTTGTATTACCTTTTCAATTTTACAAATGGCTTGTTTCTCGTCTTTCCAGCAACGCCTTTGGCGTAAGAATCGCGCCACCGGCTACATGGCCGGTAACTTTTGCTCCGGCGTCGACCTCAACCGAAACTTCGATATCTTCTGGTCCCAAGCATCCAGCAACATCGTCTGCATGGACACCTTCCACGGCCGAGCCCCCTTCTCCGAACCAGAAACAGCAATCATCAGGGACATCGTCAACGCCCACAGCGAAAGGATCGAACTTTTCCTTGACATCCACAGTTTTGGAAGCATGATCCTCTACGGCTATGGAACGGGTACTCTTCCACCAAATGGACTGAACTTACATCTGGTTGGTGTACGCATGGCTCAAGCTATAGACAATGTTAAAATGAGCTGGAATGACAACTACATAGTCGGTAACGTTGCCCTCGTATTATATCAAGCTTCGGGTTCTGCTATGGATTACGCGCAATCTGTTGGTGTACCGTTATCTTATACCTTCGAGTTACCAGGATACAGATTTGGCTTTGGGACAGCTGCTGGCTTCTTTGTGGATCCTGAGTTCATTGAGCAGGCTGGTTATGAGACATGGGAAGGGATCAAGATTGGTGCCAGGAATGCAGTGAGGACATATAAACGAAGGATTTCAAATTAAATTACTACTGACATTTGTTGAACGAATTATGACAATAAAATGAGATGGAACTGCAAGTTAGTGTTCATATATGTTACTAACGACCATAAGATTAACAGGTCATTTTTCATGCCACTTTGTATGGATAGTGTTTTGTTATTTTTGCTTGTTAGTGTAGTTTCATTTATCAACCGACGAAAACAAAAGGAGGAGGTTCTCAAGTCGACGTGTATATATATATACATTTTTTTATGTATGATCACGCATAACTTATTACAGAGTAGTCGGATTTTGATGATTCTGTTTTTATTGGAAAGCGTCTACCCAAAGGGTGGTCCCATTTAAATTTGGAAATAATATTCTTATCCTGAGGGTAGGAAAACAGGGGATAATTGGCTAACTTTTTACAGAGTAGTCTGATTTTCATAAATTACCCCAAGGATGGGAAAAAAGTATAAAATAAAAACTTTTTAACAAAAAAATTAAACCGCCGAAAAAACTGAAAAAAAATAAATAATACCTTTTTTGTTTGACCTTAATCTAGGTACCAGTTTGAAGTCGGTGCCTCAGCACTAGCCAGGAGGAGTGGACCTATTATAATCGTCTACCTGATTGGCTTCTATCACTCCTCCTGGCTCGTGCTGAGGCACCGACTTCAAACTGGTACTTTACTTTCCATGTTAAAATACTTAAATGGAATAGTTATTTTGCTCCTCCGCGAAGTAGTGAGACCAAATAATGGAAAATAGTTACGTTGCAAAACAAAAAACACACGTAAAATGTACGTTGCAAAATTGAAAAAAAAAAATGAAAAATGTTTATTTCGTTATAAAATCGTTTAGCAAAAAATCAGGGTTGGGGCCTCCTAGTAGGTATTGGACATACCTGTGACCGCAAGGGACCGCACCCCTCAATCAAAGGAGCATGGGTGACAACAAAAATATATTACCCCAGGAGGGTACCTCGTCTCGAGGAGAATCCCTCCCCGCTATCATCTCGCGGGCAGCCCCATCGTATTCTGGGGGGGGCACTTGTCGCTCCGTGGGCCCTGAAAGCCCACGTTTTAATTTTAGTTTGTCCGCGACTCAGATCGCGGACCACAATCGTCTTGACGTATCAGTGCGCGACTGCACTGTACGCCTTACAAGGCAAATAGATTGCCATGAGCCCGAATTTAGGGCAAACACTAGCTCGGAAGTCAATTTTGCTTCCCAGGGGACTGCAGGTCACGAGTCTACTGACAGAAGCAATTTTGAGGACGTCCCGGAGGTAGCTGAGCGGGTGAAGCGGAAGCGGAAGCGATTTCGCCCTGCTTCATCCGTTCTCAGCTCAAGTGACGAAGGATCTGCATGCCCCTCGGCTGGGGAAGGACAGCCAAAGGCTAAAGGGAGAGGCCGCCCACCAACATCGGGCAAATATGTAGGACTGGCCAGAGCGAAAGAAGCCTACAACCGGGCTCTCAGGGAAGAGCTCCGGTTGAAGGCCGAGATGGAGGTACAGGAGATGGCCATCAGGACCCGTCAAGGGTACCAGAAAGACAATATTTCTCTACCAAGGACTGACTCAGAGGATGCAGAGGCAAACCTAGATCTTGGCCAGCAAGTGGCAGACAGCGTGGCTGTCATCTCTAAAGTCGCGGCCAAATCTAAAAATCTGTCAGATGGCTATGTAAAGTGCCTAAAGGAGGCAGCTGTTGCGATCTCTGACGCATTTTCGGAGCTCAGCAGACGCACGGCAACCGAAGAGACGGCTCGGCTACAGGCCGATAACACACGGTTACAGAGTGAGATGGCCAGCCTCCGAAAGGAGCTGGCCGAACTGAAAATGACCCTGGAGGGGATGCGGAAGCATGGTAGTCCGCCACCCCCTCCCCCTAGACATGACGGAGAGAAGCTGCTCCATGCGCAGCCCTCCCCAAAGAGAAAAGATAGGCAGGGTTCCAACACCCCGGTTGCGTCTGATATGGACAGAATCTGCCGAGCGGTCATGGACCACGTCGGTTCATACCTTGACGTGCGCTTAGCCAGTATTCAGGACCGGCTACTCCCTGAGAAGCCCGTGAGACCTCCTCTGACGATAAAAGCCGCCGGGACAGCTGATCAGGCTGGAAATGATTCCACCTCCGGAGCTGTTCCTCCCGGTCCGGGACGGAAAACCAAAAGAAAGAAGAGGAAGAAAAAGGTCCCTAATAGAGAGGAAGCCTCAGAACCCATTCCGCTACCTCCGCCTCCCGTTTCAGCGGCCATGTCGACAGGGTGGACCAAGGTGAAGCGGAGGGGTAAGAAGAAAGGGGATAAAGTTGGAGACAACAGGAGGGACGAAACAACGGCCGATGTGCGCGGAGCACCACCCCAGGCGAAGAAACGACAGGCCCGAAAGCTTCGCCCACCTCGTTCTTCGGCTGTTGTAATCACGCTGCTTGAACCACAAGCACAGGAGAAGGGGGCAGACTTCGGGACTGTCCTTGCAGAAGCCAAGAGGAAGGTGCGTCTGAAAGACCTGGGTATTTCTGGACTCCGCTTCAGAAAGGCCCAAACCGGAGCGTATATCATGGAGGTGCCTGGTGTCGCTAGTGGGGAGAAGGCCGATGCCCTGGCTCAAAAGCTCAAAGAGGTCACGGACCCCGCGGTGGTACGAGTGGCTAGGCCCACCAAATGCGCTGAGCTGCGCATTTCTGGCCTGGACGAGTCTGTCTTGTTCACTGACGTGGTGGCGGCGGTTGCCCGGGTTGGGGGCTGCTCAGAAGCGGAAGTCAGGTCGGGAGATGTCGTTTGCGGACGCTCCGGGCTTGGAACTGTTTGGCTTCGCTGTCCTATCCCGGCAGCAAAGAAGTTGGTGAAGGCGGGTAGGCTGTTGGTGGGCTGGGTGTCAGCGCAGGTCAAACTGCTCGATGCCCGCCCCCTGCGCTGCTTCCGCTGCCTCGAGGTGGGCCACGTGCAGGCGAAATGCAAGGCGGCGGTGGATCGTAGCCAACTGTGCTACCGCTGCGGAGCTCCCGGGCACATGGCATATGCGTGCGAAGCGGCATCACACTGCGTTATCTGTGAGGTGGCCGGGTTATCGGCCAATCACAGGGTGGGAAGCAAGATGTGCAACCCACCCAAAACCAGGAAGGCTAAGGCTGGCGAGGGACCAAGGATCCCCTCACAGCCGCGTACCCGGAAGGGCAGTACAACTGAACACCCGGATGAGGAGGAGGTGATTATCGTGGGACAGCATGGCTAATACACCCCGATATCTACAGGCGAACATCAACCACTGCGCCAGGGCTCAGGACCTTCTGTTCCAGAGCATGGCGGAGTGGTTGATCCACGTCGCAGTGGTAGCCGAACCATATTCGATCCCGGCCAGAGACAACTGGGTGGGGGATCTCGACAGCTTCGTAGCCTTGGCCATTCAACCATCGGCCGGCTCTGCTCCGCTCGAAAGCGTGGTGCGGGGCCACGGCTTCGTGGCTGCCATCATTGGGGGTATAATGGTGGTGGGGGTGTACTTCTCGCCGAACAGGAGCCTAGCCGATTTCGAGGTGCTTCTCGACAGTGTGCAGGCTTTGATCGGCAGGAGTGGCCCCGAACTGCTGCTGGTCGCGGGGGATTTCAATGCCAAATCAACGGTGTGGGGCTCCCCTGCGACTGACGTACGCGGTGAGGCGCTCGCAGAGTGGGCAGTGGCCGTAGGGTTGGAGGTCCTTAACCGAGGGACGGTCGACACGTGCGTGCGGCAACAGGGTGGCTCCATCGTGGACATCACGTTTGCAAATACTGCCCTGGCGCGTCGTGTCCAAGGCTGGGAAGTGCTGGAGGGCGTGGAAACGTTATCGGATCACAGATATATCCGGTACGAAGTCTGCGCCTACCACACTACATCGGACGGCCTGAGCCACGACAGATGGGCAACGAAACGGCTCGATCGGGACATGTTGCACGCAGCGGCCCTGGTCCAGGCCTGGCCGGAGATGCCCGAAGGCCTAAGAAGTGTAGAGGAAGAAGCATCCTGGCTCAGTGGGGCCATGGTTCAAATCTGCGATTCCGCAATGCCGCGGGTCAAGCCCACAGGGCCGAGGCGGAGCGTGTACTGGTGGTCGGCAGAGCTGACGCAGCTGCGCAAGGCGTGCGTGGCTGCGAGACGCCAGTATACCAAGAGCCGAAGGCGGAGGAGGCGAAACCTGGCAGCAGAGGATGAGCTGTACGCCAGCTATAGGGCGGCCAGCAAAGCCCTCAGCGTAGCCATTGGCCAAGCCAAAGACCTGGCGGAGGAGGAAATGTTGGAGGCTCTGAACAGCGACCCGTGGGGGCGGCCGTACAAGTTGGTGAGGTGCAAACTTCGCCCCTGGGCCCCCCCACACACGCAAAGCCTCCAGCCGAACCTTCTAAGCCGAATCGTGGGAACCCTCTTCCCACGGCGGGGCGAACACCAGCCCCCGTGCATGGCTTCAGTGTCCCCAAGGGAGGGAGAAGTCGCGCCCGAGGTGACAGAGGGAGAGTTGGGAGCCGCAGTGTTGAGGCTTAAGGCCAAAAACACTGCCCCTGGTCCCGACGGTATTCCCGGCCGAGCCTGGGTGCTGGCGCTGGGTCCTTTGGAGCCAAGGGTGAGGGCACTATTTTCTTCGTGCCTGGAGCAGGGGTGCATCCCACGTTCGTGGAAGTGCGGAAAGCTGGTGCTCCTGCGGAAGGAGGGGCGACCGGCTGACTCCCCTTCGGGATACAGACCGATCGTCCTTCTTGACGAGGGAGCGAAGCTCTTTGAGCGAGTGGTGGCTGCCCGGCTGACAGATCACCTAGAGGGACAAGGGCCGGACCTGAGTGCGTGCCAGTTCGGATTCCGTCGGGGCAGGTCCACCATCGACGCCATTGCGCGGGTGAGGGCTCTGGCGGATGACGCGGTTTCCCGGGGGGAGGTGGTGTTGGCGGTATCTCTAGATATCGCCAATGCTTTCAACACCCTTCCCTGGGAAACCATCAAGGAGGCCCTCAGGTACCACAACGTGCCGGAGTACCTGCGTAGGGTAGTTGGGTCGTATCTTTCCGACAGGGCGATCCGCTACCCCACGCAGGATGAATGGGTAGAGCGTGAGATGTCGGGCGGTGTCCCACAGGGGTCAGTCTTAGGACCGCTCCTGTGGAACATTGGGTACGACTGGGCGCTACGTGGAGCCAACTTGCGGGGAATAGAAGTAACCTGTTACGCCGACGACACCCTTGTAACGGCCCGAGGGACCACATTTCGCGATGCGTCCATCTTGGCCACTGCTGGGGTGGCCCTAATTGTGAACAGGATACGGAGGCTGGGACTAGAGGTTGCCCTGCACAAATCTGAGGCCATCTGTTTTCATGGGCCTCGGAGGGCACCTCCAGGAAATGCCAGCATAATGGTGGGCGGAGTTTCCATCGGAGTCGGGAAGACGATGAAGTACCTGGGACTCGTCCTCGACAGCCGATGGAACTTCGAGGAGCATTTCCGGCGCTTGGCTCCAAAACTACTTGGCACAGCGTCGGCACTGAGCCGGCTCCTCCCGAACGTGGGCGGGCCGAAGGCGGGCTGCCGCCGACTGTACACGGGTGTGGTGCGGTCGATGGCCCTTTACGGGGCACCCATATGGGTAAATGCCCTTTCCACCCATAACAAGACCCAACTGCGTCGACCGCAAAGGGTCATGGCGGTAAGGGCAACGAGGGCGTACCGCACCACCTCATTCGAGGCGGCCTGCGTGATGGCAGGGACCCCACCTTGGGAGATGGATGCCGAGGTGCTGGCCGAAGTCTACCGCCGGGTAGCCGAGGCACGCGCCAGAGGAGAACAGCCGTGTCCGGAAGAGGTTAGGCGATGGAGAGAGATCTCTCGCCAAACCCTCTTCCGGAAATGGTTGGAGGCTTTGGAGCAGCCGAGCGCCGGCCACTGGACCATATCGGGAGTGCGGCCCGTCCTGCAGGGATGGGTCGAAAGGAGGTGGGGCGTTGTTTCCTTCCACCTAGCACAGGTGCTGTCGGGACATGGATGTTTCGGCCGGTACCTGTGTAAGGTCGCAAGGAGGGAAGCAACCCCAATGTGTCACCACTGCGGTGGGGCGGAGGACACGGCGCAGCACACGCTGCAAGTGTGTCCCGCCTTCGATGAGCAGCGGGCCCGCCTCACGGCGGTGATTGGAACCGATCTCTCGCTACCGGCCGTGGTCAAAGCCATGACCGACAGCGAGAGATCGTGGACTGCCATGGACTCTTACTGTGAGGAGGTCATGGCACTCAAAGAGGGAGCGGAGCGAGAGCGCGAAGAGGATCCGTCCTCTCAGCCCATGCGCCGCAGGCGAGTCGGGCGCAGGCGGTTGCATTTTAACCGCCACATACCGCCCTAAGTAGGACTGCGGGTGATGGGCACGGGGATGCCCGTCCCCAACTTTAAGGGTCCTGCTGAGCTGGCAGGCGCGCCAAGTGTTCCGGCGCGCCCACAGTGGAGGAGACAGGAGACGTCGAAGTCTCCTGGAGGTGGGTCCAAAACTGGACATACCGCCGTGATGCCGGGCTATGGATGCGAAGAGTTCCCACGGCCCGGTAGCATATCGGCGATGAAGAGGACTCCCTGGGGTTCTTAGTGGGTACACCGCCCCCTACTGGGGCGGGAATCCCACATATTCACTGGCCTCCCCGGGCCGGTGTCGAATCCATAAAGGATTTTCCCCAGGACAAAAAAAAAAAAAAAAAAAGGAGTTCCCGCTCCTCCATAACTATTACATATGTTGTTTATAACAAAATAAAGTTATTTTAAGTTTACACAAAAATATCTTAAAGAAAAAAGAATAAAAAATAAAAAGTAGAAAAAACAAAATATTTTTTTTTTGTTAATGTGGTCTTGGCACAGATATTAAAATCAAAGACAGAGAAGAAAGCATATGTGTGTGTGTGTGTGTGTGTGTGTGTGTGTGTGTGTGTGTGTGTGTGTGTGTGTGTGTGTGTGTGTGTGAGTTTTACGCGCTCGCGTGTATGTGTGTGAGTGTATACAGTGTGGGTGCGTGAGTACGAATCCTAATTATGAAAATCGTGAATCTAGGTTTTTTATTTAGTCACATTTCAGCCATTGTGTTCATTAATTGTATGAAAGCAATGCTTCCGCTTGATCATAGCTAATAGTTTTAAGCCAAATCAGCAAGGCATCTTTGTATTTATATGACTGCATTGGATAGATATTTATAATATATTGAATTTTATTATACAAGTGAACGGCTTGAGCTCTGAATTGTCTTTTTGCAAACAATGATTTACAAGAGGGGACTGGGGCAACGTTACCAATTCTTCTTCGAGTCAAAAATTGCCTGAAAAAACGGTATTTTCAATTCCAACGTAGTTATTTTGCATGCCTTGGCCACACTAAGTAAGTACCTCGCGGAGGAGCAAAATAATAAGTATTTAATTAATATTTTTGCTTTTTCAACCGACGAAAACAAAAGGAGGAGGTTCTCAATTCGACGTGTATATATATATTTTTTTTATGTATGATCACGCATAACTTTTTACAGAGTAGTCCGATTTTGATGATTCTTTTTTTATTGGAAAGCGTATACTCCGAGGGTGGTCCCATTTAAATTTGGATATAATATTCTTACCCTAAGGGTAGGAAAACAGGGGATGATTGACTAACTTTTTACAGAGTAGTATGATTTTCATAATTCTTTTTTATTGGATAGATAGGGTATACCTTGAAGTTGGTATTATAAATTTGGAAAAAAAAATTACCCCAAGGATGGAAAAAAGTATAAAATAAACACTTTTTAACAAAAAATTAAACCGCCGAAAACACTGAAAGGCAAAAAATAATACCTGTTTTGTTTGACCTTAATCTAGGTACCAGTTTGAAGTCGGTGCCTCAGCACGAGCCAGGAGGAGTGATAGAAGCCAATCAGGTAGACGATTATAGGTCCACTCCTCCTGGCTAAGTGCTGAGGCACCGACTTCAAACTGGTACCTAGATTAAGGTCAAACAAAACAGGTATTATTTTTTGCTTTTCAGTGTTTTCGGTGGTTTAATTTTTTGTTAAAAAGTTTTCATTATTTCTTTAGAACCAAAGCTGGGGGCCGTATGAATTAGTGTATACGAACTAGCCTATAGTAGTAAGGATACAATTTACATTCCTACGTAGCATCAATTTGCAACAGTTAGGTACCCTCCACATACCTACCTACCTACTCCATTGGAAATCGGGCACCGGCCTATTTTCAGATTGGGAGGGCTTGAGCTGTAGCTCACACCCGCGCCCAGTGCGGATTTGGTACTTCAAATACACTATTAAAAATTTCGAGTGGCATCCACGGACCAAAAGACGCAGTGTAGGTAGGCCTCCAACAAGATGGAGCGATGACTTGGTTAAAGTTGCGGGATCGCGTTGGATGCGGATGGCACGGGACCCATCTGTTTGGCGAGCCTGGGGGCCTATGTTCAGCAGTGGACGTCTTTCGGCTGAAATAACAGAACTGCTTCGCGGGTCATGCAGGATTACCCATGGTAGATGATAAGTGTAGGTAGTCCTTTAGATATTGAATTTTAAAAGTACACCTGCATGGTCGTGTGAGTAAGCTGCAATAGAGAAATATTTCTCTTGGCAGATGTTATACCCATTTACATTATACAATTTTCTTTATTATCTATTTCATTAATGAAAACAAACAACAGATAAATAGGTACAATTGAAATAAATAATAAAAAAAAACTTGCACTTTCCATACAATAAAATTGAGGCAATAAAACATTGCTAAGTCTAAACCTTAAACCTTAGACCTTAAAGAAATGTGTTAGAGCGATATGTGGGAAAAAATCATATAAATCTTGCAAAACCCTTTTTCAAAAAATAGGTATATTACCGTTACCATGCTTGTACATATTGGAAGCATGCACTTTTGTTAAGAAGCACTTGTACTTGTAAGCAAATGTTCCCAAGAAACACAAGAAATCCTGGTAAACTAGTACATGATAGAGTCCCTAAGACAGCTCTATATAAAAAAAACTGTTACGTGATGTGCATGAAACTTTTTAATAAATTGCCTAGTGACATTCAACAGCTGCCATTTCATAAATTTAGAAACAAATTATGTGTACTGTTAAAGGAAAAAAATATTATGATGTTAAAAATTTTTTACTAGACGACCTGTAAATTAAAAATATAAATAAGTTTAATATTATTATTATCATTAGAAACCTTAGGTTTCGAATGAGCAATGTTTTATTGCCTCAATTTTATTGTATGGAAAGTGCAAGAAAGTTGTATAATGTAAATGGGCCTACGCTGTATGGAATGAAGTAGAACTCATTTTACATCGGGAAAATTCCCGCCGATAATAATCCAAACATAAGCCACGGGAAAACTATACTGATCAAGGAATTCCCACGTAGTCACAAGCTGCAAGACATAACGCCCTTAATAAGATTGTTTTGTCTGTGCTTCGTTTTTTGGCATTAAAAGAAGGTGAGCGATCTTGTTGTCTTTTTATTGAAAAATGCTTTAAAAAAAAATAACAACTATTTAGAATTTTTATTTACTTTCGCGCAGTTTTTATACTTATGAAACATTTCATACATTTTGTATTGTAGCATTGGTCTTTTTTCTGGGGGTTTTTTCTGTGCATCTATATTTCAGTTTGTATTTAGTTTGAAATATATGGTTTCACGGGATGACCGTAAAAGTAATAAAAAAATGAAGTTGAAGAAAATAAAAAATAAATAGAAAAAGATACTTCATACTTAACTTGTACATTTTGTAGTAAATTATATAAAATTTGCACCTGGTGAAGGTGGCGGGAACGCATTGGATGCGGATGGCGCAGGGTCGATCTGTTTGGCGAGCCTTGGGGGAGGCCTATGTTCAGGCAGTGGACGTCTTTCGGCTGAAATGATGATGATGATGATGAAATAAAATTTTAAAAATCGCATTTTTATGGGGCCAGACTTCGCAATGAATTAATTTGAATTAGTTCCTATGCGAACTAAGTCAGGTGAACCTGGTACGTTTTTTAATTGTTAGACGTTATGAACATTAAAAAAAAACTGACAAATAACTTTACTATTCCTTTTGTACGACCCTGTTTACATTATTCCAGTAAAATCATTCCAGTAGCATGACATTGCAGGGCCGTGCCGTGATACTAACAAGTTACAGATAACAATCAAGCGCCGCAGTGGCATGCTACTGGAATAATTTTCCTAGAATAATGTAAACAGGGCCTACGTCAAGTAATACCGAAGATAGAGCTCCCACACTGAGGTAGAGGACACGTTTTTAGTGCCCGCACAGGAAGTAAGACGCGTACCTACCGTGCGGAAAAGACATGGTTTCGCAGCCAACGCGAAGAAAGAAAGACAACATTTAGTATTAATCACATGCCAGCTAGTCACCAATAGAGGGCGTAACGTCAGGTTTTCTATCACATATTGACCTATATGCGGCCTACTGCCGGGCACAGGCCGCATCTCAGAATAAAAAGGCTTGGGATGCAGTTCCCACACGGGCTTGGTGTGGATTGGGAACAATACAATAAAATGACTCTTTATTATACACCACAAATAATACAATACAGAAAAACAAGTAAATACACGAAAAATAGAAATAAGGTAAGCAATGGGCGGCCTTATCGCTTCGAAGCAGACACACACACCTCACACCTCATTGAATTTTTTTTCAAGTGTGTGGATGTTACCTGAGGATGCTTTTATTCAGTGGAATTTCAACTGTTTTTATTAATTTCGTACATAAATTCAGAAAAAGTCAGCCTTACTGAGCCTTAAGCCACTAAGCTACCACGGATTTTAAAGTTTTCTATGGTTTACCCAAATTTCATATGGACGATGTATCGTTTTCCTGAATTTTCATTTGCCATAAAGTGATTTATTTCTGAGAAAGTATTTTTATCAATTTTATTAAACTAACATAAATAAAAAATAAATAAATAAAATCTTTATTTGTCACACAAAAAGTTTACAAAATATAATAACTTATACTAAAACACATTTAAAAAAGGGAACATGTTATACATTCCATAAGATAGTATTTCAAAAAATCCTGAAAACAGCATGATTTAGTATAATACACACGGCAAACCGTATTATGACAAAATAAATTATGGGAACAAACGCATTATGGTATCCTTAAAGAATATGAAAGCTTATCTATGACGATATGATGATTTGTAAGGTAAGAATAAACACGTCAAATTTTTGTCAAATAATCCACAGTTTTTAAAAGTTGTGACGAAATCGTTGACCATGCAATTTTTTTTATATTTTTAGTACCTATTTAATATCTTGAAGTATCCTAAGTAAGACAATGAAAAGTCGAAGAGCAAGGTTCGTCTAGTTTCTCGGCCAAACGATACCTACAATTCCTACGATAAACTGATTTAACTTCCGTAAATAGGGCAAAGGCTAACTGATAATACTCACTTTAATGTCATCGGTATTACCGCATACGAGTACTATAATTTACAAAGGGATCTACTTTAACTATTACAATAACAATATTATGATTAAAATCCTGGATAAATGTGCAATCCGTTAAAACCCGGTTTTATGCGTCTTATCTACATCTACATCTACATCTACATCTACACTAATATTATAAAGAGGAAAGATTTGTATTTTTGTATTTTTGTATGTAATGAATAAACTTAAAAACTACTGGACCGATTTCAAAAATTCTTTTGCCGTTAGAAAGCTACATTATCACTGAGTGACATAGGCTACTTTTTACCGCGGGAAAATACCTTTTCCTACGGGAAAATTAAATTTATCGCGGGCGCAGCTGCGGACGGAAGGCTAGTTACAATATGAAACGTACGACAGACATCGTTAGCATTAGTCTATCTAAGATAGTAAACAACGTCATTATGTCGCTAAGACTTCTGCTGTTAACAATTACGATACACCAATCAATTGGGAATAGAAACAGTCTGTACCAGCACACGAAGAATTCTATTCTTGCAAATGGATTAAACTGTTTCGGAGATTGCATAAATAGAACGTGTGTCTACGATTGGTATGCCCATCAAGATGCCTGCCCAGAAAGTGGTGTCGTGGCTCCCATATACAAAACAATTAGGTTAGGCAACTTTTCATTCTAAGAACTGTCGTACGGCAGCAAGGGAAGCTCACCCCTCGTCAACCGTCTCCTCCAAAAAGAAGACGGAAACCTACTTTTGAGACCTTACGCTGTAATACGGCATTTGCACGAAGACAGCTCACTGCGACAGGACGTAGATTGTATAATAAAATTAATAAGGATATTCGTATAGATAATTTAAACAAGTTTGAGTGTAAAAAAAAACTTAAGTGCTGGCTCAAAAAACTAGATTACGAAGAAACAGAAAACATGTTATTGGTGTGACAAGCATTTGTTGGTATTAATAACACTAGGTACGACATTGTACTTTACTATCGTTGTGTATAATGGTCAGCTAGCACAATCGTCTACACATAATTTCCATACACATATGCACACGCACACTTACACACACACACAAACACACTTACACACACATACACACACGCATATAAACACACGGACTATATTACTTTTTATAAACTTGTATATGTATTCTTTATTGTCAATGAACATAAAATTAATAAAACTAAAATGCATCGATGCGCTGGATTGAAGTGAATTTGTTACCTTAGTATTCCAATACCAAACCGCTGATTCATAACACAGGTTATCCTAGCATGAAGGTCAGAGGATCTACCCTAATGTCTTTTACAAGCCTACTTATTGCATTTTATTTTTAGTTGTTAAGAGTGATTTTAAGATGTTTACTGTACCTACATAAGACTTGCATTGTTTGTTTATGTATGGCTTATTATTCAATAAATTATTATTATTATTTTTTTTTTTTAATTAAAAACGAGGACTGCTACAGTGATTGTGGACGGTACAACGACAAATCATACACTTGGTGCGCGACGCGGGAAGGAAATTGTATGGAATGGGATTATTGCACCCGACATGAAGCCAAAACAGCTACAAAAAGAATTCAAACTAACAACTATTTGTACACTTGCAAAGACGAATGCTCCAAACGGGATGGCAAAGACTATTGGTGCAACACTCACAATTATTGGGAAAATTGTGATCCTGAACACTTCGTTCTGGTGTTCGACTATCCGACAGAACAAGAGTACGTCACATATGTCACTGGATGCGTTTTAAATAATGGAGAGCGCAAATGCTATGATGCAGATGGAAATTTTCTAAAATGTTACTTGAATCCGGACAAGACCACAATGCTACACGAGTTTGGCAAGAAAATATTGAAAGAACTAAAATATTACGGGGAGTTATCTGAGTCTGGATACCATGTGTGCGCAGATAGGGAGAGAACAAAAAGGAATGTAGACATAAACGAGGAATGGCCGTTCATATCAAGCGTCAGAGACTTAGTAGCAGAGTTGGAATCCGAATTTCCAACAATAGTTCCAAAGGATGCCGGACCAGTGCAGTCATATACTGTAATGCCAGTTGTTAATGCTGGTGTTGACGACACGATAGTGCCTCTTGCTGTAAGAGCTGTGATAACTCGTGCACATTTGCAACGACCCAACAGAAATATTCACAGGACAGTGAAAACGAATATAGCAAGGTTGAATCCTTATAGAAACAGGTTTGATGGTAAAAATGATGAAGCAGAGTATCTTTTACCGATAGCGCTTGGTGGAGCTATGGAACCTTATAACTTCATTCCTGAACCGAGATTTTACAAACGTGGCAGAGGCTCCAGATGGTATAACCTTGAAAGGTTCATCACTCGTTTTCTTGACCAACTCCCGGGTCGATATGTTGAGTGGCAGACGGCTCTTAGTTACGACGTTAAGTCAGCTCGTCCGTACAGACCTATAGCGGTGTCTGTGAATGTGCGAATGTACGAACCAGATGGGAGATTGAATAGCATATCAGGAGATTTAGAAAACATGCATTTTTCTAACGACCCTTTATGGGCATGTGTGATGAATTGAAAACCTTTTCAGTTTTTTGTTTCGTTTTCCATGTTTCCTTTTTCTCCTTAAATTTAAGAGCTATGCTTTTGTCAGTGGACAGCCACTCTGCAAGTTCTTCGGCCAGCTTTTTTTCCTTCCTGATACGACACGGTACCCTCTTTCGCCTTCACTTGGTCAAATTCAAGCAGATTTGAAAACAAATTGTCTTGTCGTATCAAGTATCCGATAGGACTTAAGATAATACGTAGTTATGTAGATGTAAAGATTTCATATTTAGGTAGGTCTTGTAGTTTTATTTATCAATTTTGTCACAAAATTTAACCAACAGTAAGTTTAGTAGTTAGACTAGTTAGGTTAATTGTCCTGTTGCTGTCAAAGGTTCTGAGATATTTGTATTATCTGTACCTGATTCGTGAATATTATGGTATTTAGACATACCTAGTATTTATTTATGTGTTTCCACAGTCTATAACGTGTAATATAATATTGTATGAGCTATTTATATGCTTAATTTTGGAACAGGAGTAATATTTTAATATTTAACAGACTTAACTTATTTAATTTCCTGGTGCAAAGGTTGTCCATTGATGCGGGGTGGGTTTATTTATTCAGGCTTTAACTTATAATTTATTTTATTTATACTTATTACTACTTATAATTATTATTCTCTTTTATATCTATACCTTGATTCTGTTAATTGTATTATCTCAAATTATCATTCTTATTTAACTTGGCTGCTTTATTTAGAAATAAAATAGAAAAATGATAAAACAGATTTTTAATGCGTACCTCATCAATGACATCATTATTTCTATCACTACCACATCTTTATACACTGACTAAAATTTGCTGTCTCAAGTTTTAATACATAGCCGACATACCTCACATGGTCTGATTAGTAAATAACCAGGGTAATTAAACACAATCATAAATTCTTTCAATACCTTATCATCGTATTTTTAATTTTTATTCACTATCCATAATCCTGTCATATCGATACATCGTATCTTGATACGTAACAATTATTTCCTTTATTATTAACATCTACGTATCCATAAGTATAGTATTGTGTGATCTGCATAGTTGGAGAGTGAAAATGTTGTTTTTATTATTTCTAAGTTTTGTGCATTTAGTTTTTGCTAAAAATGAATTGTACATGGGGTAAGTAATTGTATTATACCTACAATCCAACGCGGAAATTCTGCCAGCCTTATGAGAACCCTTTCGCAGGGACATGACTTATTGTTAGGTGAATTGTACATGCTTGGGATATTTTTAGGATAGTTTTTATTATTTGTTGATTAAGTATTAATTAATGAATTGAGATTAGATACGTTTAGTTTTCGCATTATACGAAATACGTTCAGAAAAACGGACCAAGAGTCAGCACTGTTATATTCCTAAATCGTCACCATCCAAACTCGTCCACTTTCTGATATCGTCAATATCCTATTTTGTTTATTATGTCCCACTGCAGAGCTCAGGCCTCCTCTCAGAATGAGAGTACTCGAGCTGTAGTACCCACGCGGGCTCAGTGCCGATCGGGAGCATCACAAACACCATTGATTTCTTCGTAGGCGTGTGCAAGTTCCATCACGATGTTTGCCTTCACCGTAAAGATCATTTCAAACATAATTTCACACATAAATTTGGAAAAACTTAGAGGAGCGGATGGACTCGAACCCACGACTCTGCTTAGCCGGCCATAGGTTAAACCACTAGACTTGGTAACTTTGCGGCATAACATGTTAAAACTTTTTTAGATACAAGGTGTACAGTGTGAAACTAACATCGCAAGAGCAGCAAGACAACCTCCACCTACTGAAGACAGATATAATTGATTATTGGGTTAAGCCTAACTTTAAATATGGCATCACCGGTCTCGCTATGCTGCCCCCATCGCAGTTCAATTGGTTTGAAGAAAGACTCGAGGAGTTACATATTGAAAAGGATATCTTCATTGATGATGTTTATGAGTAAGTTGATACTATAGTTTGTTTGAATGATATAGTCGACCAAGTGAGGCTGCTTTTCTATCAGAGGTGTGCTATGCTACGTTGTTATGGATGCGTTTGATTGATATCCACCAATTATATTCATTGGTCCACATAGCATAGCACTGGTGGAAACGGGTTCAACTAAACTATGTTTGTATTTGGAATGATGCGTGCCCTGCATGCATGCTGTCGATACGTGCTCTGGATTGATGGGGGTTTTCAGAAAAAAATGTACCCGCTTTGCCTTAATTATCCTTAATTTTCCATACAAAATTTATTAGTCAGTTTTGTGACGGTCCATACAACATGTATGGTTCACTGCGTCACAAAACTGGCAATTAAAAGAGGGACACTTTTTTTATTGCTTAAATCGATAGTGCTTGTGATTCTAAGTAGAAATAACCCAAAATTTGTTAGCTTTTTTTAAAAAAGTACAGGATACACTTTTTTCTGAAAATGCCCTGATTCGTAGGCCACCACAAAATTTTATCGTTGTGACATTTTAGGTCATTTGATAAATCTTGTTATAGACAGCTAAAATTATTTACTATGATAAGGTCCTGTAGCGGCCTAGGAATCAAATGGTTAACTGCACTATACAATACTCTAATAACTCTTTACTCTACTCTAATATTCTTCATTGTACGGTTAACCATTTTACTGGTTGAGCAACTTGGCACTCTTTGCATTTTAGCCGTGTAATGCAAATCAGGATACGAGTAGGTATAAGCGACTAAACCCGATTTATATTACACGGCTTGCGAAGTTTACACGGGCTTAGTATTTGTCATTATTGTAAGTGATTAGAGACTTATCTGCAGTGTGAAAAGTAGAGATGTAACGGATAGTTGTTTGGCCGGATCCGGATACCGAATATCCGGCGAAACCTATGACCGGATAGCCGGATATCCGGCCGCCGGATATTCGGTCAAGTTTTACTTACAATAAAATTGAGCTAATTCGAGCGCGCGCGCGGCACTCCGTCTTTATCTTCTACAAAAAAATGTAATTACATGTCCTTTTATATATTATACGCACTATCCGAATTAAGAAACTGATTTAAATGATACACAAATATACAAATAAATACCCATTTCCACCCATAACTATAAATTTCAAACTAAATACAAACTGAAACATAGATGCACAGAAAAAACCCCAGAAAAAAGACCAATGCTGGGAATCGAACCCAGGTCCTCAGCGTTCCGTGCTGCGTGCTTACCCCTACACCATCACTGGTCTAGAAGTTAGCGACGAATCTTTCCCATACATCGTACACTTCAGTCTGTTATAATCACATTTAGGCAGTGATAAAGCGCATCTATGTCACTATCATTACCTAAATTATTTATCACTGCCTAAATGTGATTATAACAGACTGAAGTGTACGATGTATGGGAAAGATTCGTCGCTAACTTCTAGACCAGTGATGGTGTAGGGGTAAGCACGCAGCACGGAACGCTGAGGACCTGGGTTCGATTCCCAGCATTGGTCTTTTTTCTGGGGTTTTTTCTGTGCATCTATGTTTCAGTTTGTATTTAGTTTGAAATATATGGTTTCACGGGATGACCGTAAAAGTAATAAAAAAATGAAGTTGAAGAAAATAAAAAAATAAATAGAAAAAGATACTTCATACTTAACTTGCATAACTATAAGTTATTTGACTATCCGGTATCCGGCCGCACATTACCTACGCAACTACCCGGTATTCGGCCGAATATAGTAAGATTGTGGCTAAATAGGCCGGATACCGAATACTGGCCGGATATCCGTTACATCTCTAGTGAAAAGTGTCAAGTAGCCGCCTACACATGGGTGTTAGAGAATGGTATTAGTAGTTGCAAAAATCGGAAAATAAAGGAAACAAAACACTAGCTAGAGTAATCAAACTTCACTTGACATGAATGTTCACACCACTCGACAAGGTGACAAGTATTAGTAGATCTTTATACGGGGTAAGCACTGTCGCTTAGTAAACAAGATCGGGTTCTAATCACTTGTACTTGCAGTTACACTAATACTAAGAACTTGTACAATATGTTTACACACATCTGACTAGTGTAAGTGACATCTACTAAGCATTAGCTACTAAGGTCGTGTAAACTTAGCAAATCAAACAGTGGCAAATTGATCAACAATAAAAGTTGCTGACCGTACACCAAAAAGAAAACAATACAGAACAAAAACAAGTTCATGAAGAAAATATTTAAGGTAATCAATAGGCAGCCTTATTGCTTCGAAGCGATATCTTCCAAACAAACTTTTGCAATGGAGAAAAAGTAAAGAATGGATTTCAGCAGGCAGTGTAATTTAAAACAAACAGTAACATACAAACATTGTTTAAATAACGATAATATATACAATATTATCATCATCATTTCGGCCGAAAGACGTCCACTGCTGAACATAGGCCACCCCCAAGGCTCGCCAAACAGATCGGCCCTGCGCCACCCGCATCCAACGCGTTCCAGCAACCTTAACCAGGTCGTCGCTCCATCTTATTGGAGTTCTATTTGCACTGCGTCTTCTGGTCCGTGGACGCCACTCGAGAACCTTTCGGCCCCATCGGCCATCAATTCTACGAGCGATTCTTAGAGCTTGTCCGTGACTTTAGTTCTTGCGCGGATTTCGACATTTCTAATGCGATCCCGCAGAGAAACTCCAACAACACATACAATACACAAAACACAAACACGTCATAAAACATGCATTGATAAAAAGATAAACAGCAATATACTTGTAGATAAACGGACTATAATTCTCGTGCACAGAACGAAAAGTGTTCCTTAAGCGTAGATCAAAAAATTTGCAAAGCTTATTACTGTCGTTTAGACGTTATTTATATCCATGGTAACACTAAGGTCTCCAATGATAAGGCTTGGAAGTTATTGTACTTAATCGTTAGTAACACTGATCAGAAAGCTCATACAGGTGTTTCAAAACTCAATGATAACCTCGTACCGAGGCTAGAAGCCAAGTTATAAAAGATCTGAAAAAAATCTATGTCACTTACTTAAGCGGTGTTATCTGGGATTAAACTATGATTAATACTAGTTCAGGTGCTAATTCCAATATCTTATCAATATTTAATTACACTACTCGTTAATTTGTAAAAATCATTACGTATCTTCAAAATCTACACCGACATGGGCGTATTGATAAAATAATACAAAACAATTTGTTCCTATCAAAATGATTCTTTTTCTTAGTAACTATTACATCGGTTTGTTTGTATTTCTTCGCCTGTGAGGTACAAGTTTTTTGAAATACAAGTCAACAATAGGAGCGGGTTATTAAAGTACCTGGGACTGGGAGTACTTGCGTGAAATATTTTTTTGCACTTATAATTGTTGATTTCAAGTGTAAGACATGTATGTTTTCTTTTTAGATATTTACTAGAATATGAATCTAAACAGAATTCTAGAATTTATGAAAATGTTAACACACATGACGATGACAATAACAATAACAGCGATAGCAATAATACTGACGAAGATGATAATAATCTTACTGATGAAGACGATAACAATATCACAGACGAAGATGATAATAACAATACTGACGAGGATGATAATAATAATAACACTGATGAGGATGATAACGATGAAACTGAGGAAGATGGAGATACTGAAGAAATTGGTGAAAGCGAAGAAGACGAGGAAATACATTTTGATTATGATGCTTACTACCGATATGACGTTGTAAGACTTTATTTATTTTAAATTGCTAAGTACAACATTTTGTTATCGTTTTAAAGGTCTTAAACGACCGCTTTAGCCTAGTTGGTAGTGACCCTGCCTACGAAGCAAGAGGTCCTGGGTTCGAATCCCGGTAAGGGCATTTATTTGTGTGATGAGCACGAATACTTGTTCCTGAGTTATGGATGTTTTCTATGTATTTAAGTATTTATTTATCTGTAAGTATGTTTACCGTCGTCTAGTACCCATAGTACAAGCTTTGCTTAGTTTGGGACTAGGTCAATTTGTGTAAGATTGTCCCCTAATTTTTTTTATTTTTTTTATTTAAAGCTCATATTAAAAACAGCAGATTTTGCTGCAACGATAAAGTTTTTCGTATACTTGTTTGAAACTAATCAGGTTTTTTTTCAGATTCTGCAACACATTTACAATTTAAAAGAGATATATGAAAACTCACCACGCGTATCAATTGACGTTATAGAATTTGGGACAACTGATCAGGGTAGACCTTTAGTTTATTTGAAGGTGACCAGTAGAACTGAAGTTCGTAAACCTATAATTGTAATAGAGGGTGGTTTAAACCCTAGACAATGGATAACCATACCTTCGGCTTTAAATATCGTGGACCAAATACTGGCAGAAAATGAAGCAAGCCTTTTGGATAACTTTGAATGGATCATTGTACCTGTGGTGAATCCAGATGGATACGAATATACTCATACAGATGTAAGTATAAGTATTGTTAAGGAAGCAAAATTGATACATAAAGTTTTAGGTATGACTACTGTGTTTCTTGTTGAGTCCACTAAATTAATTACTGAGATAAATACAGATCATGCGATGGAGATCAATATAACGATGGCGCTTTATCTTTATGAATGGAGAACGGATGCAAAGATAATTGATAATTCTTATCGGACTCTTTAAGATTCCGAACTTCAAACGAAAAAAACTTACTTCCTCGTCTATATGTCTGTTAGGACCCTTTTTCTCAGGAATACGTAGTGCCATGTTGAGAGACTGTTTTCACCCGTAAATAATATGAAAACTTGCCAAACCTTAGATAAACTACTGCACACACAAAAGTTTTTTTTACAAGTGGTGTTCCTAACTCCAACCATTTCAAATTTTTTAACAAAAACCTGTAAAAGCACCATCCATAAATAACTTCAAACATTTTTACTCCTTTTCATTCATTAAAAAGTTACTGATTTAACTAAAGTGGTAGATCTACCTATTTTCATTTTCAATTTTACCTATTTCTGTTAACTTTTGGATTTTATTCTACAATTTTTCAAAATTGTATGTGACAACATTGCGTAGTGGTATCCCAGTAGTTGAAATTGAAATCAAAATATGCTCTACTTTGCAATTTCGTCAAATTATGAAAATAAATAAATCAAATTTGTAGGCTCATGATATCAAATGATACAATCTTTTGTAAATGTGTTTTCATATAAAGTTTATGGGAAATTGCTCGTTGACGTAGAATCACACTTAATAAGATTTAGCAAGAAGGTTACAGAGCAGGTAAAAGAAAAATTTCGAAAAGCACTGAATTCCAAAATATACTTTTATTTATAAAAACATGTACAAACTTATTTCTTGCTTCTTTTTAAATTTGTTTGGCTTTATTTTTGGAACGTGAAAATCTATAAGATTACTATCGAATACTATCGCAATCACATGCATCATTTCCTTAGTAGTAGAAAAATATAATGTGAATGTGGATGTGGACGTGCGTGCGATAAACAGGCCTTGGCTAATCTTAATTGAAATCTTTTTTTCAGCTGCGTTTCTGGGAAAAGAACCTCAGTACTAAAAGCAACTTGGGATTCATTTGTCCCGGCGTTAACATCAACCGAAATTTTGATATCGCATGGTCCATCTCTGACTCCAGTTCGAGCGCTTGTAGTCACTTATATGCTGGAGTTGAAGCTTCCTCTGAAATCGAGACCAAATTTCTTCAGAGCATCATAGAAACTTATAAAGAAAGGATCAGTTTATACATCTCTCTGCAAAATGGAGGGCGTTTTGTTTCTTATCCTTGGCAATATGAATTCGCTGCAAGTGGCATGTTTAGACAGAACCATTTGCTTGGTATGGAGATGGTGGCAGCATTGAATGATGTATATGGTCTTGATGTAGCATCAGTAGCTATAGGTGACAGGGTTTCTGGCACCAGTTCAGATTTTGCTAGGATTAATGATGCTCTGTATGTTTTTAATGTTGATATAGTTGGAAGAGGTGAGGTAGGTGTTCTTGTGCCTGAGATTGATATTGTTTATTTCGTTGAGGATGTGTGGAGAGCTGTGGTAGTTGCTGCTGATTATTTGATTGGTGAAATAAACCAGTAGCCCATTATATGTATTTTCTTTATTTTATCTTTTTTTTTATTATGTGAGGGAGGTAAACGAACAAGCGTGTCATCTGATGGAAATTATCACCACCACTGTCCACCACCCATAAATATCAACAACTCAAAGAGAGTCACTGATCTGTTGCCGGCCTTTAAAAAGGAGAGGGAATAGGGGAGATGGAGGGGGAGAGGTTTTGGGCCCCCGGCGCTCTCAATGACCGTACGAAACGCAGCAGGATTACTGCTGCTTCACGCCGGTGTTCTGTGAGAGGGTGGTACTGCCCCGGACGAGTCTGCCTATTCGTGATGCAGCGGTTAGATACAACATGGCTCTACCACTACTACTTCATCTTTTGTAACCATTGTCTTTTTACAAGCTTTTGGAAATCAAAATGGGTCCGGGTAAAATACGACACAGTGTTTGTTGATCCTCTCAGAATGGTAATAATGTACGAGTACGATCTGATAATTCAAACCCTCATTCTTCTTCTACTTATGGGTCTCTATTACTGGAGGTCTGCCGTCAGCTCTGCGAACTGTTTTTGGTCTCTTGCCAAGCAAAACAGCTCTTCAACGCTGGCTATTCCTATCCATTCGCGGATGCTGCAGGACTTCTTTCTTCTCCCATGCACGCCTCTTCCGTTAATAGCATAAGGGTTTCAATTATCAGATCGTGCATTATTGTCGTTCATTCCGAGTCGACAAATACAGGCCGCGTTTTAGCCTCGCCCTGAAAATTCACCCAATTCTAGTATCAGATTGAGATGAAAATTAGTTATCATCATCCCGACCTGTATAGGTCTCACTGCATGGGACAGGACTCCTCTCAGAATGAGAGGACTTGGGTCGTAGTTCCCACGAACATTGCTGATAGGAACTTCACACACGCCATTGAATTTCTTCGCAGGTGTGTACAGGTTTCCTCACGATATTTTCCCTCACCATAAAGCTCAAGGTAAATTTTAAATGTAATTTCGCACGTAAATTCCATAAACCTAAGAGATCCGGGCCTGGCCTCGAACCCACGACCCTCTACTTGAGAGGCCACGCCACTAGACTACCAGAGATTTTTTTAAATGTAAATCCAAGTACAGTCAGCAAAATGTTACGATTAATTTAATGTCACTCTTTAGCTATGGAATAAAAATAAACTTAAATGACATTAAAGCAATTATAATTGTTCTCTAGTTTAATCATTTAATCAATTTATTTGCGTGAAAATTTTTACTCAATAGTAGTCCCTAGCATGCCCCACCAAGTATTGGAAGTTAATTTAGCCAAACCTCCCAAGAATTGCCGAAGGCCATAACTCAATCTTATTGAAACAAGACTGAAGTAGAAATATTTCACCAAATTGAAAACTGATCCCTCCCTCATGACAAAAGGGAAAATCTCATTTTAAACTCCGTTGTAACGACCCCTCTTGGAAAATTTAATACGATTCCATGAGATTTGTTACTGCAGTGTCATTTCAATAAAAACTGCTGGAGATAGAAATTCTATTGAGAATTTTGAATAACGAATATGATTAAGTTTCGTTCTTTTGTTAGGTTAAAAATTTTTGCTTGGAATTTTTCATTCTATTAAGAAATTTAGTACCAACCTTATACAAAAGTGATTTGATCTATTTTTCTTTATTTTAAAACACATTAAATTAAAGTACTTTGTATACCTATTTTTTAAAATCACCAATACAACAAACACCATTTTAGTCACAACCTCAAAATATTTAATAAAAAAAAATAGAAATTAATTTTCATGATTTGTTTTTTTTTTGATGATTTGACGAGTTCTTGAGTGGAGACCGCGTCTTGGCAAACGTAGTGCAGGACGCCCTCCGGCCAGGTGGAATGATGATTTGCGAAAGGCTGCTGGTAGAAGCTGGATGCGTCTAGCCGAGGACAGGGCGCAACGGCGCTCATTGGGGGAGGCCTATGTCCAGCAGTGGACTGCTATAGGCTGATGATGATGATGATGATTTGGCAAGCAACGCTGTATTTCAGTGGGCCACTTTAAAAAAAACTAAACACAAATTTGCCTTTATGACGATCGGCCTGAGAAGTCACTGAACACTTTATTACTTTGTCACATTCACTAACGTGACACATTTAAAAACTTCACAGTATAACTGGTTATTGAGACAAAGTACTCGTATAGTCGGGGTTCGTCACTTTTCGACTCTATGTCAACGAGTTAAGGTCGAAAAGTGACGAACCTTTTCTTACCCCGACTATACTAAAGTGTTCATCGACTTTCGAGGCTGACTACACCGTGAAATTTTAGTGGTTGTTTTCCCGAAACGAGGTGATTTAGTATCGATTGTACAATCGATTTATAATTACTATTTTGACTAGAGTCAAAAATCCAATTGTGAAAAACGAAAGTCGAAAATGACTGCAAACCAATAGTAACGCTTCGTTGGTACCTAACCTATCGTACGATCGTACGCTACTTGTACCAACGAAGCGTTACCATTGGTTTCCGGTCATTTTCGACTTTCGTTTTTCACAATTGGATTTTTGACTGTAGTCAAAATAGTAATTATAAATCGATTGTACAATCGAAACTAAATCACCTTGTTTCGGGAAAACAACCACTAAAATTTCACGGTGTATATACACTGTGACGACACGAACGCCAGCAGACAGTATAATATGCGGCGAATGGGGATCCTATCGATGTTTAGAAAATTTTATTTCCGAAGGTTTAGAATCCCGAAAACTTCATTTGTCCGAAAGCATTTTTTTCTGAAACTGTAAATATTTCAGGATTTATTTCACGGCCATCGTGTAGAACCCTTTTGGTTAGGTTAGGCTTGTTTTATAAAAATCCTGAAATATTTACAGTTTCAGAAAAAAATGCATTCGGATAAATGAAGCATTCGGGATTTTAAATATTCGGAAAAAAATATTTCTAAATTTTGATAGGTAACCCGGCGAATGATATAGTCAAGGTGACACGACTACAGCTAAGTTTTCTTCCTTTTGTGCCATAAAGAACCCCTGCATTCATCATCATTATCATCATCATCCATCCCAGCCTATATACGTCCCACTGCGTGACACAGGCCTCCTCTCAGAAGGCCCAATGCGGATTAGGAACAGCACACGCACCACTGAATTTCTACACAGGTGTATTACAGGTTTTCTTGCGATGTTTTCCTTCACCGTAAAGCTCATGGTAAATTTGAAATGTAATTTCGCACATAAATTCCGAATAACTAAAAAAAAAAACAATTCAAAAATCTTTTGAATTAAAAATGAAATTTTTCAAAAAATTTTTTTTTTAAATTAGTGAATGCAGTTTTTCTTGACACCAAATCGATGGTTTCTAAGAACAGATCTTTGTATGTCTTATAGTTACAGACTTGCCCATACTGACCGATCTAAATGTACCAACCACCCTGTACATTAGTAGATTATTCAACAAGGGAGGAAAATAGCCAATATCACACGAGGTTACTTCGCACCCGAGCACACCGAGGGTGCCAATATTCCGAGGGTGATATTGGTGTTTTTCCCGAGTTAAACACTCTGCTTTTCATTTCGACTACAAGGAAAGTAAGAAAATATAAGTATAAATAAATAAAAATGTCTAAACTGGTCAATATGATCGTTGTAAAATATTTCAAAGGAGTTTATTGTTAAGGAATAATTAATGAAAACAGTAGATAAAGTAGGTATTTTAGTAAATTTATTTATAAAATTTGTAAGTAACCAATTTGAACCAAGGAGTTAAGCTGTATAGAGATAGGCTGTGTGGACAATAACATTGTCATTTACCGTGTTTTTTTCTTAACATTTTCTAACTTTTCTGGTTTAAGTCACTAAATAAGAAATTAATAATTTAATTTAATAATATTTCACTGGCATTATAAAATTTGTAATATGACTAATTAAGAAAAAAAAAACTCAATACTTAATTATTCCATGCTGTAATGCTTGGCTGAATGCGTATTTGTTCCATTGACAGCCAATGCCTTTATTTTTTTAAATTCATTTCTACCCTTGGGAAGAAAATAATACATATCCTCCCGTATGTCAGATATGATTTGCCTCACTTTCCGAGTATGAGAGATGAAAAATATATTTTAAGGCACTTTGAGAGCGTTTTTTATATCTGATGCAGCAAAAACTTGTTTTATTTCCTACAGCTGCTAAGAGAGGACGCCACTTACGGAACGGGCTTCAATATAGTTCACTTTAAAACAAAATAAAGCAGTTGCTAGACAACGAAGAATTCCCCACTCACCTTCTAGTTCCAATGCGCGTGTTCCGACTTTACAAACCGGTATTTTCCGGTAACATTCCATTCAGAACCGGTTTAATGTAAGCTGCGTCGATGGTTGCCTCTCGTTTTGTCGTATGAGTGGGAGAGAGAAAGCGTTGAAGTTATATGAGACGGTTGTTAGTCCCGAATTGGTTGCTTTGCACGTAGTGATGGAATTTATCGATGCAATTTGAGAAGTTGAATATTTGAACGAAGTTAGAATTGCATCGATAAAGGCTGATTTGGATGTTGGCCATAGATATGGAACTATCAGCGCTGCAGCAGGCAAGGCACTCCACAGCCCTCTTATTCGGAGAGGAGGCCTGTGCCCTGCAGTGGGACGTATTTAGGCTGGGATAAAAAATAAATAAATAAATAAATAAATATCATGGGATAATTCACACCAATTGACCTAGTCCCAAAGTAAGCTTAGCAAAGCTTGTGTTATGGGCACTAAGCAACGGATAAACATACTTATATAGATAAATAAATACTTAAATACATAGAAAACATCCATAACTCAGGAGCAAATATTCGTGCTCATCACACAAATAAATGCGCTTACCGGGATTTGAACCCAGGACCTCTTGCTTCGTAGGCAGGGTCACTACCAACTAGGCTAAGGCGGTCGTCGGGCGGGGATGATGATGATGATGTATTACTTAGTGTTTTTTTATGATATCAAATAAAAGTGTTTTTGTCTAAATACAGCTTTCTTAAAAAGGTAGACATTACTTCCCATTAAAATTATAAACTTTAAACTTTGTATAGATGGATGGATGAATGGATATGTGCATGTTTACTGTTTCACGCTCAAACGGTTTAACGGATCCTAATGAAAGGCCAACAAAAATACCCTATATGGATACTTTTCATGGCGGAAAATTAGATTGTTCCCGCAGGCTAGCGAACCTAAACGAATTGGGAATCTCTAAAAAAAATTACCAGTGGTTTTTATATTTTTTTTTGTAAAGAAAAGTCAATTATAGGAAACTAATTTCAATATTTTGTCACTTAGTTCACTACTTTTTTCAAAATTAATTATTGAAACTATTTTGGTTGATGAAGTCAGATTGTAATTGAGGGCTCCCACAATGCCAAATTTCTAAATCTATCTAAATGCGTACGATAAGGCAACCCCTTTAATTATTTTTTGCGTGGTGGTACACTGTAACTAGTGTCACTTTACTGGCGCTGTCAAAGTGCTAGATGTCAGGCAGTGGGTCCAAATCAAACTCCGTAGTTATAATCCACGCGTAAATTTGTGAAGAATTCTAACCACACAGAATAAAGTACGACTTGGACCGGTCACGCAATTTACACCAAAGTCAAATGAAGGTCATTGCTTTTTTGGTATGTAATAAATTCATTATATAATATTAAAATTAAATAACTACAGAAAACGAGTTAAAAACCATTTATCTCGAAATGGTTTTCGATTTAGTATACATTGCAAAAAAATAGACATCCCCAATTCTTCGCAGATGGAGTCGCGGGCAACAGCTAGTTATATTATAATTTTCGGGAACTCCCATGGGATTTTGGTAGTTCTAATGGTTTGAGGATTTTGTAAGTCGTCGTTTGACCTATGGCATCTTAGAAGACAGTCGTGCCCGGGCTGGCACATTTGCGTTTTTCGAAATTTGTGAGCGAAATCATATTTGAAATTTGCCTTGAGCTTTACGGTTAGGGTAAACTTCGTAAGGAAACCTGCTAAAACCTGTAAAAAAAATTCAATGGTGCATGTGAAGTTCCCAATACACCTAGGCCCGCTTGGAAACTAAGCCCTGAGCCCTCTCATCATGATTATCCCCGTCTATATACATCCCACTGCATGGCACAGGTATTCCTTCACCGTAAACCTTATGATAAATTTCAAATATAATTTCGGGCAGAAAGTCCAAAAAACTCAGAGGTGCGACCCTGAGCCTGAACCCACGAGCCTCTGCTTGAGAGGCCATAGGTCAAACCACTATACTTCATTTAATTAAGAGCGCGCGCAGACAGAGAGCGGTCTGGAGTTCCGCGTTCCGAGTTCCGAGTTCTGCGTTCTTTCGAATGTACTGAGTCCCTTACGATAACGCACACAGCAGGCGGTCGGAACTCTCGAGCGGTCAAAACAAAGAACTCTGAACGCGGAACTCGGAACTCCAGACCGCTCTCTCTCTCTCTGCGCGCGCTCTTAGAATTGAAAACCACAACATCATTGTATTGCGGCTCGTCAACTATTTCTTACCTAGCAAATAGTACAATAGTCTGGGAGCCGCAAAATAAAATTGTTTAATGTCACTTTATTTGCGTGTCGTCAATTGTTACTCTAGTACAAATTGTAAAGAGATTACAGTTCACGAGCCGCAATATAATGTTGTTGTGGTTTATAATTCTAAATTAAATGGAGTATAGGCCACCACGGCTTAACGATGATGATAATCTAACGGTCCATCCATCCATCGACTTTCTGCAGCCCTACTGTCCGTGCACCGCACGAAGCTACCAAGCAATATTCGTTGTCGGACGCGAAGGCATCCGTCGAATTCCACCTTATTATTGCGTTACTGAAGAAACAATTGGTCTGCTTCTCTTTGGTACAAATTTACGGGATCAACAATTTTTCTCCTATTTGACCAAGGACAGTGCGATACTTAAATTGGCAATGGATGAAAAATTTATAAGTGCTTGAATATTTTTATATTGGTAGGAATAACGTTCCTTGTTAACAGGAAAAACTACAGATGTTCTGGTTGTGTCATATAATTATCAAAAAAAACCAGTCAAGTGCGAGTCGGACTCGCGTACGAAGGGTTATCTCGCCGGCTCCGGAGAATAAAATGATAATCGCAAAAACGTAACTTTTCAGGAAAAATAAAAAACACATTTTTGCCAATTACTTCTAAACAAGTGGACGTATACTAATGATAGTCAGCGTTACGGAAAGCTAATTTTTTGACAATTCTTCTTTTGTAGTGTGACTTATGTAATACATTATTATAAAGGAGTTATTTAAAAAATTAGAAGTTAGTGGAAATCGATCGTCATCTGAGATTAATAAAGTCGATTATCATTTTATTCCTGCTTTTTCAAGGGTTTAAAATACGTATGTATGGTTGTTCTATCATTTTATTCTACTATTTTTACGATTTGATTAGTAAAAATAATAGTTACATATCATCTTATTCCCGTTAATATTGAGAAAATTGGTTTATGATAATGTAATTTATCTGGTATTGCAATGAAACAATAACATGGCAATCAACTTTGGCTTTATTTCAATTATTGGGATAAAATTAACAGAATCTTGAAAAAAACTAAAACAATAAAGTTTATTAGGTACTTATTACTTGATTCTTATTCTTGATCATCATCTTCATCATCATTATTCATTTCAGAGTTCTTTACATAAGTCAAGGACTCATAAAAAGCATGATAGTAGCTTGGAATATCACCTGCCTTACAAAGCCTAATCAGTTCGTCGTATAATGCCTTGCAATTGGCAAGAGCTGGGTGTATATAATACTGGTAGTTCAGTTTCAAGGGCAGGGCTTGGGCTGACGATAGATTTAGGTGTCGGTCTGGAACCTCGCATGCTTCTTAATTTTTGGATTGACTCTGTATTTATTCGGAAATATTCAGAATCGACGTCATATTTGTATTTTAAAATTGATGGTTGTGCAGAAGAAACACTGACTTCCATTATTTTATTATTTATTATTATTGGTTGATTTTGAATCGTTGTTGTGCTTTCATTGCCGATCATCGATCCGTCCGTTAAGATACTTTCCATATTATTTTCTGGTTGTAGAGTTTCATCCAAATCAGTAGCATCAAGGGTTCTTGTTTGTTCTTCGTGCTTGTCACCTTCGTAAGCATCAAAGGTCGAGGGCTGGTTGCAGTTCTGGAATATTTGATTAAGACATCGTTTTGATGACCGTTGCAATGAAGATTCATTCAACGCATGCTTTGAAGTTGGTGTCAAATCAGAAGTACAAATCTTGTTATTTCCACCGACTGTCGGTGAAGGTGATGCTATGGAAACTGCTGCATTCAAAATAAGCGAAATATTTGAATTAGTTGACGGGGTTCTCAATATATTCTGAGTGGCATGTTCTAGGTAGTCTGAGTCTCCTCCTATACTTGATGAACTTTTGACTCTATCTAAGTTCTCAAGCGTTCAGGGCTTGGCATATACTCGGACACAACTGGCGAGAAATCTTCATTTGATAAATTATTGTTTTCTTCGCGATAAACTATATTTTTTAAATCTTGTAAAGTGTAATTATGATTTTTAATAATCACCTCTTTATCTGTTGAATTGAATTGCTTAACAGGTTTGTGCAGGTTTCCTCACGATGTTTTCCTTCACCGTAAAGCTCGTTGTAAATTTCAAATGTAATTTCCCACATGCATTTAGAAAAACTCAGAGGTGCGAGGCCGGATTTGAACCCAGGACCCTCTGCTTGAGAGGCCAATGTATATACATACTACACGCTACAATAGGGAATATAATAATAACTAGAATATTATGACTATACATTAAACGTTAATATAAGGTAAATAACATACAAAAATTATTAACAACTGAATATTATTGTTCTTAAGACCAGTTTAGACCAGCAAGAAAAAACGTGCAAGTTGCATTACCTTGCGGCGTTCGATTGACCACTTCAAACTCGTTCGCTTTAACGCCGCGCAATCTAATACAACTTGCAAGATTTTTCTTGCAGTTCTAAACTCAGCTTTACGTATAACTTGTACTTTTACACACACACATCAGACGCGTCAAAGTATTATAAAATAAAGTATTAAAAAATAGTATTAGGTACCTACCGATATTTAAATAATCCTCATTAGCTTTGTCAACATTATTCATAATAGAATTTAATCGTGCAGTCCTTCGTTTGTCCATTTTCACTAACTCCATTCACTAAACTTATACACAAAAAAAACAATAAAAATTTAATTATTGCTGAAAATATCAACAATAATTAAAACAAAAGCTCCACAACACTTCCGCAAAGACATTTGAGACGACATTGATGACTAGTATTATCGTATAAACAAACATTGCCACATGCGCGGCACCCCCGATGTTGTTGTACTTACCATTGCAATTTGTGATTGACAAACGTGCGAGAAGCAAAAAGGATGACAATAATGTTTAACTGTTCGGCACCGAAAGAGTTGTTTTGCTAGGTGAACATTATACGAAGTTGTAGAACGGTTTTTTACGGGAATAAAATGATAACCTATCTTTATCGTTTTCTTGGGCAATTATTTTTACGAGAACATCATTTTATTACCGTTAATAATATTGAAAAACTTGAACACAATATGTTAATATTATGATACAGCTTTGTTCTTGTCTTTTTTAAAATAGGTAAAATTGTTGAATAATATTGTATATTTTTGTAACTCGGTAAGTAACAGTATAAAAATTGTGAAAAAAATTGTGCACGTGTATTAGCATTCACTGATTTCAAATATGACATAACACTAAAACTATGATAATAGCGATTATCATTTTGTTCTCCGGAGCCGGCGATTATAAAAAAGGCAAAAAAATCAAGTTTGTTGTATGGGAGCCCCCTTAAATATTTGTTTTATTTAAATTTACTTAACTATTTATTTTTAAAGTAAATATATAACTAAATATTCTGTGAATATTTCAAACGTCTACCTGTTGCCGTTATCAATATCGAGCAAAAACGAGCAAAAAAAATCACGTTTGTTGTATGGGAGCCCCCTTAAATATTTATTTTATTCTGTTTTTTAGTATTTGTTGTTATAGCGGTAACCGAAATACATCATCTGTGAAAATTTCAACTGTCTAGCTATCACGTTTCCTGAGATACAGCCTGGTGACAGACGGACAGATGGACAGACGGACGGACGGACAGCGAAGTCTCAGTAATAGGGTCCCGTGTTTACCCTTTGGGTACGGAACCCTAAAAAACCGGCCAAGAGTTGTCGGTCACGCTCAGGATAGGGTTCCGCAGCTGTTACGATGTGTACTATATGTATTCAACAAGGACGCTCGATTAAACAAAATTTTGAATTTTAAAGTTGATTATTTCGCAAACGAATTGCTATATCGAAAAACCATCTTTACAACCCCGTAATGATTTTAAATGACTTATCCAACGATACCACACACTATAAGGTTAGAAGAGAAAAAAAATCACTCTCCACTTTACTTCTATTGGAGGTACACTGAAATTTTTTTCCTACAATTTATTTTACCACTTTCTCGGGGTAATTGCATATATCCATGCAAAATTATAGCTTTCTAACACTAATAGTCTCCACGCTAAGCCACGGATACACGGGACTGAGAACATGACGAAACTAAGGGTTCCGTTTTGCCATTTTGGCTCCGGAACCCTAAAACCTATAGGTGTAAGCAGCTGTGTGGGTGCACTAAATTACACTCTGACGTCATCAACCAAAATAAAAAATAATTTTGAAAAAGTAGCGAACTAAATAGTTTCTTACAGTTGAAAAAAATATAAATTCAATTGTTTTTTTTTTAGACAATCCCAGCAAGAACCAGCGTCCAAAGTTCACAGACAGCAAAATCTCATTAAGGAAGTCCTTAAGCACATAGCTTTAAAGGAAAGAGCAATTAGTCGATTGGGGATTTCCAAGGCGTTCCCGTCCGCTGCAACGATGCACCTAAATTCATTGAAAAGTTCAAGCCGGATTACTTCACATTAGCATTCTGTGCCGTGGAAAACTAACGGTCGTTTAGGGATGCGACGCTTGTCGATATCGACCAACGTTAAAATTAGTAGTGAAAATAATACGGATAACTCACTTCAATGGAGTTTAGCTCGACATGCTTCTGGCTAATCTGTGTTTTTGGCAGCCACCGTGGCGTGTGATCCAAGATGATGGGCTGCGGATTAACCCGAAACATGTATAGCTGAACTCGATCATAGACGTTATCCGTATTGTTATCACTATAAGTGAGTCTCATGGTAGTTTCTAAAATTAGTTTTAAAGTTTGTCGATATTGATCGGTTTTAAATGAATGATAAATTCACCACAACATCTTTGAAATATTAAGGGATTTTACGACAGTTGCAGAAAAAATGGTCCGCCACTTAATCTTGCTAATATTATAAACACGAAAGTTTGTACGGATGCATTGATGTAAGAATGGATGTGTTGATGTTTGGTACTCTTTCACGCTAAAACGATCACACAGGTAGTTAATAACCTGGATTAACATGGAGGATACTTTTTGTCCTGGAAAATTGCATAGTTTTCGTGAGATAGCGATAAACGAATTCATCCCAGGCGGAATCGCGGGCAACAATATTCAACTATATTCAATATAAACACGAACCTAACCCGACACTCGATAACTGATAAACGGGGTCATGTTTCGAATGACGCATAGAAAGCCTAAAAACTGGATTACGATGAATTTTTACTAAAACAAACTTTCAGTTGCAACTTTATTTATTCAAATTTACTTTACAAACCTTGCCCTGTAACTATCTACCGCAGACCTCGCTCCGGCTTTGATTCCTTGCCAAGTCTCGAACCCAGCCTGTTCAATAAATGCAGGGTCTACTAAGAAACCATTGACGGTATTGTAGTTGTTCCTATAGGCTGGTAATTCATATGTATACGCAAGAGGAACTCCAGCAGCTAAAGCGAAATCCTGAGCGGAACCAGAAGCAGGGTATAAGAGTAACGCACTGTTGCCAACGATATAGTTTCTATTAGAAGGCCATTTGTTAGCATCTATAGCTTCTGCCATCCTGACTCCAACCAAGTGAAGGAACAAGCCGTTGGGAGGCAATTGCCCATTGCCGTAACCATAGAGCATCCAGCTCCCAAAACTGTGGATGTCTAAGAACAATTCTATTCTATCGGCGTGTTGTCTGACGATATCACGGACTATGGCGGTTTCGGGTTCGGAAAAGGCGCTGTTCCCGTGGAAGGTTTCCATGCAGACCCAGTCGCTGGAGGCTGAAGACCAGAGGAAATCGAAGTTCCGGTTGAGGTCCACGCCGGAGCAGAAGTCTCCGGCCATGAACCCTGAAGCGCGGTTCTTGCGCCAGAAACGACTCTGGAAATTTGAACATTTTTATTATTTAGCTGAATCCTAATGTTAGAAATACGAAAGTTTGTGAGCGCATTTATGTATGCGTGTGAACGTGCGTGCATGCATGCGTGCGAGTCTTACTCTTTCACGCTAAATGGCTGAGATGGATTTGTATGAAATTTGGTAAGTATAGGTTTGGTAGGTAGCTAAACTAGATATGGAACTAGTTCTGTTTTTCGAACGTTAGGCTAAGAAAAGTTCATTTGCTCCTATGAGCAATGTTGACCACTGAGCCACGGCCCTTTAGCACTACTGCAGCGCATACAGACAATATAAAATGTTTTACTTTTAAGTTTATACTGATTTCTGTATTTTTTTTGTTAATCTTGATTGTGTGTGCTTGCAGTACCAAATAAACGTCTTTATCTATTAGTTGGTACGATCGAGAGTAAAATTGCTCACACGCTCTTATTTTGATGTAATAACTGCGTGGCACTACGTGGTATTCTTTTAATACTTTTTTATAACCGAATGTTTAGTCGAACTATTTGTTTCCTGTACCACTACCATGAGTTTACACTAGTTTACGTGACCGTACTCGCTAGCAACGGCGTAAATTATTTGTATGGAGAATTGTACAGCGCTTCTAGCGGTCACTTACGGAAGTACAAATCTCCATACAAATCATTTACGCCGTCGCTAGCGAGTACGGTCACTGTGAACCAGTGTAAACTCATGGTAGAGGTACTGGTTCAACGTAGAACGTTTTCACAGTAAGTGGTAACAGTGCTTTTTTCAGGCAATGTGACGTGCTATTTTCTGCAAAGTGTTCACAGTGAGTAACGATTCACTTGGTACGATAACATCTTTAAAGATACTTACATTAGTATGAGTCCATTCATAACCATCAGGATTAGCAATGGGCATAATGATCCAGTCTATATTATGTAGTAGATCCTGTTCCTGTACGTCGATGACCAGCTTTTCGATGGCATACAGAGTTGCAGGAAGGGTGATCCATTCGCGAGCATGCAAGAGAGACTCCATGTACACTATAGGTTTGCTTCTATCCTGTAATATTTAAGGAAAACAACTTTATGAGATCATTTGGTGATCGCAATGATGAAGTTTAGTGAAAAATCTACTTATAACTCTCCTAATTTAGGTAGTTTGGCGACATGGACACGCAAAATTGACCCATCAAACATGGTTGTGATTATCCTTGAATCTTCCACACTAGAGGTGTTTATGTAGTGTTAAATATTTGCTGGGATGCGGTGGTTTGGTTTAACACAAAAATACTTCCAATGGATTGAAAACGTATCACCCACCATATTTGACTTTAAAACGTGAGCAAAGCTTTAGAATATCATTATCTTTCTTCCGTATATTCGTGTGAAACTTGGCCTCCTTAATGTATAAATCTGGAATTAGATACCAATTACGATGACCTTGCAAAACTCTCTTGGACATTCTTTCGTCACACTGACCTGGAAGTTGGTGGTTGAAATCCTGATGTATTTTATGTCACGACCTTCAATGCTTCTTCCAGCTGACACAACAGTGACAATGTTGGGAAATCTGTTGGCGAGCTCCACGAGGTAAGCATCGACCTGAAATAATTGCCATATTTATAATGGAGATAATATCGAGTTGGTTTTAAAAGCTTGTTTGTTGTTATTAAGTAGTTTTTATCTATTCGACTTTTATCACATTTAGTAATTTACTATGTGTTACAAAAATACTTACCACTGCATATCTATGAATCGTGTCAAAGGAAAGTCCGATTCTGCCAGTTCTGTTGCTTTTAGCTGCAGTAGCTGCTAACAACTCGTCTTCAAGGTCTAATTGTCTAAAAAAGATAATAGTATTGATGGATACAAGTTCCGAGACCATTCTAAGGACAGTACCATAATGAAATAAACTACGAAAATCTTCTGAAATGAAGGGCAACTAAAAAATTGTTTAAGGGCCCCCATAGACGGACTGCTTAGAGCAGTCAGTACCAACAGCTTCAAGCGGTCGCTGTTGGGTGATCTGCAGTTTCAAATTCAGAGCATACGGGTTGAAGTCCACTCCAACTGCAACGTGACTGCTCTCGTGCCGTTGGTCTCGATTGCTGTAAGCAGTCCGTCAATGGACAATCTAAGCAGCTTACTGATGATATTAAACAAATTATTTATTTCATATTTACGTCATATTGTTTAATACGTATTTCTCTAAATCAGATTAAAATTATTAATATTCTTCTTAATTACTGTGTCTTTGATTACATTATCTCGTCTGATGTACTTTTCGCCACTAATTGACGTATAATTAAGTTTTTTTAAAACCATATCAGTAAATCGGCTCAACGTAACAATATTGTTTTTATCTCATTCATTATTATTATTTGATCGAGTCATGGGTTTTTATATCTTCGTAATAATTACAATGCTTATTATAATTACTGCAACCAGTTACTTACTTGATTTTATTTTAGCAGCGTTGTGTAGCTGGTAGGTACCAAATTAACGAAATTCATAAGGAGTTGTAGTACGCACAGAAATAATTTTTCATCATCATTATAATCATCATCATCGGCATCGCAGTTATTGTTTAATGGGAAAATGGGGAAGCTATTGACCTGGTATTTTTTACCAACTTACTCTTTAATGTTTTCCACAACAACATTGTACTCGATTCCAACTGCTTCCAGCGAGGTTTGCAACATTAGTCTTGCAACTTTGGGCACCAAGACTTGAGCTGGAGTTCCTACACCACCATGGGACCAGACGTCCAGGCCGAGACGACCCTCTAGACCGTGAAGAAGATGACCCTGCTCCTTATTTTCGAGGTTGATTTCGAAGAGGGCATGGCTGAAGAAAAATAAAACATAGATAAATGTAGAGATGAATAAAACGTTTATTTGGTACTGCAAACACACACAGTCAAGACTACCGACATACATAAAAAGTCGTCAATATTGTTGTAAAACCGACGAATATAACAATAACTGGCGTAGATAGACCACACTGACCATAACATAGAATAACAACTATGTAACCTGTAATTAGTTAAGGGTATTCTTTTGGAAAGCAATTAAAGGAAAAGGAAAAGAAATAGAGTCATTAGTAAAATAAACTTGACAGCTAAGGAGTTACAATTACTAACGTAATAGACGTTTATTTCTAAAAGTAATACATAAGTAGATAATTTTAAGGTCTTCGAGACTTTAGCTGCTTTTACTAGCTAGCGGTGGGAACCTGTATTAAAATGTCAGGGCATCCATTGTAAACCAATTTACCAAAGAACAACTAATTAAAGTCGATAGTGTCTTCTCCATCCTCGACGATGGTGAAATCGTCGATAGTATCAATGGGGATCTTCAAAAATTTAATTGAATAAACAAAAACGCAAGTTACAGCGAGTTGGTTTGTAACTAAGTAAGAAAAGACAGTCTAAGTTATAGATAACAAACAGTGTTTCATCTTGACTGATGTTATTATGATCGGTAAAGCAACCAATTTTGTGTCTTGTTAATAAAATAACTTAATTTAGTAAAATAAATGGTACTCACCCATCGTAGCTTTCGTGCTTCGCCAAAGCCACGTACAGCGACAAACAAAAAACTATAGCAGTTCTATACATGTCGCCTTATACCTTTGGCTTAAACTCGAGAAGTGATTTCTATAAATCAGTCTCACGTTTTTCACTATCTATTAGATAAAAAGACTTAACAAAATCCCAGATAAAAAGTCAATTAGTTATTTTAAAACTAGTAATTTTCTGAAATTTTGATCAATGTCATGGGATATCACGTAGACAAGATTTCCTGTTATAAATTTCCCAAGATAACTTTATCTTAATCGTCTGACCTCTACAAATGAGGTGCATTTTGTTTACAAGTGCATTCATACATATGAATGAATGATAAATTCGAAGCCCGTGCGACAACGACCAAGTAGATAGTAATCAAATACATCGCGTGCGTTGCCGGTAAACCACTGAGTAGTGATCGCCTCGACTGCGCAATGAACTACAATGACACTGAAGGCTCAACGTTTGATTTGAGCAAGGGGAAATATTATTTACTTTATACTTCATACGAATCTTTGTACAGAGATGAGAATCCGCTGTATCTAGTGCAGGGTTATTACGCTGCTCTTCATTAACCTTTTTTCATTGTTTAGGCGTCATTCTATCTCGCAGTATCTTTTAGCAGTTTCAAATTTCAAACAGATGTACTGTCTGTACGTTTATTGTCTTGCTATTGCTTTCACCATTTCTTCCAGTCAAATGATACAAGGTACAAGATACAAGAGCGTCCGCGCGTTAAACAATACGGCCTCGGGTTTTCCGGTCGATTGAATTTGTACGTCATTGTGTGCAACATTTTGTTAAACTAAGAAGCAAATCAAAGATCAGAGTGTTAAGCTGTCCAACGTTTTATCCGGTTTAGAATAGTACATTACTGCAGAGGCCGGGACTTAAGGGGTTGCCGGCCGAGTATATAAGCATGATACGAGGCCGGCAACCCCTATTCCGGCCGAGGCTTGTATAGTGCTTTTCTCAAACATGCACCATCACCATCATCATCATCATCATCATCATCATCATCTTCATCATCATCGTCGTCGTCGTCATCATAATGGTGATGTTGATGATGATGATGGTGATGATGATGATGGTGATGATGATGATGATGATGATGATGATGATGATGGTGATGATGATGATGATGATGATGGTGATGATGATGATGATGATGATGATGATGGTGATGGTGATGGTGAAATATTTCTCTAGGCAGATCACCATTAACATCACCATCACCATCTTACCTTACCTTAAATAAGCGTAGTGGCAGAATGTCATAATGAACCAAAACGCAAATATTGCTTATAGTTTTTTTTTAAATGGCTAAATGCTATGATGCCATAGACCTATAAACATCATGGTGCTGTGTGACATGAAACAATAGACGATCGCATTGCCGGCCTAGGCCTGCAACGGTGTATTTTGAAGCCTGTTTTAAGGAACACAACTTAAAAATTACATAGCATGTTTGAGAAAAGTATTTTGTATTAGACCGTAAATACGGTTGCACCGAATTTTTATCCTCTTTCGGTAGTGTTAATAAATTTGTCTGAGCCGTTTTTGACGGGTATGTATAATATACCTTTCCAGAATTATCTACTGGTTTGAATTATTCTCAGTATGCTCAATTTCCCCCTGCAGTACCTGGCCCTATACTACGAAGCGCGAAATTCGAACTTCGTTTCATGCCGTTCCGCTCACGCTAATGGTATTTATTACGAGAGTGAGAGGGACCGCACGATCCGAACTTCGAACTTCGAATTTCGTAGTAACCCCCCTGTTTTTGTTTCGGTCACAGTTACGTTCCTTTTTCATTTCCAATGTAGGTATACATACAGACAGGTTCAGAGGTCTAACTTCAAGTTATACCCGTCTCGGTTAGGGCTGATACAGACTTTCCATTGCAGTTGCTTTGCAGTCGGCAAAACTGCACGCTAGCTGCGACTGAAATGTACGTTGCAGTTGAAATGCAGTCAGTCTGTATCGACCCTTATAATAATATGCAAGTTCATGTCATACCCTACTCTCGGTTATACCTTAGTTTTTATATTGACTTGTCTGGCACAAAAATGCCAAGTCAGAGACAATTTACTTAGAATATATTAGTAATCGCGACAAAAATGTATGTAGCATCAAAATTCCTATGTGAACTTTTCTTTTTACATATTTTTGTAGTTACTGTGCGATCAAGTATAAAATATTTAGCTAAATAATTATTATTTATTTATTTATTTACACATAAATTTATTTACACAGCATTACAGTAATTACACTAATGCACTGTGAAACTACATAAAACATAAAAAAAAATCAAACAAAACAAAAAACACAAAAGTAAAAAAGTAAAATAGTAAAAAAAAAAAAGGAAAGGAATCAAGTAGGAACACTAGTTTGCCTGTCATCCATCATCTCACAAAACGCCAGGCATTGGCGACACACGGTAGCCCAAGGCTTTTTGAACCTTCTCCAAAAGTAGGGTAAAAGTGGTTTCGTATGGATTCCAAACAATGGCCGACGCTTCCAGCTTGCTTCTTACCAAGGCATTATACAAGACTTTTATAGCTCCATGATCACGAAAGTCTCTGACGCTACGAAAAACAAATCCAAGTTTACGAAAACAGGCAGCGGCATGTTCCCTTATATGATCATGGAACGTAAGACGCGAATCAAATAAAACACCCAGATCTTTGACCGAGAATACTCTGTGAATGGGCTCATCCCCTAGCAGATACTGGTTGAGCACAGGGATGCAAGCACGACCAAAAGAGCACACACAGCACTTAGCTGTATTGAAATAAAGCTTGTTGTCAAAACTCCACCGCAGAACCGAGGCGATGTCATCCTGCAACGACGCACATTCAGCAACTTCCTGAACCCCGTACACCAACTTAATATCATCAGCATAAATAAGACACTTTGCGTTCCCAACTACAGATTCAAGATCATTGACCATTATCCCGAAGAGAAATGGACCCAGTATAGAACCCTTAAATGAATAATGAACATATTGTAGACATTTCTTTGTTTTCTATACTTATTAATCTTCGCAAAGCATTCAAAAACAAGTCCGCTACTATTTTACTAACAGAATAAATATGGTATCAGATGTTTTTAACCCCCGACACAAAAAGAGGGGTGTTATAAGTTTGACTGCTATGTGTGTGTGTCTGTCTGTCTGTCTGTGGCATCATAGCTCTTAAGCGGGTGCTCTGATTTGGATGCGGTTTTTTTAAATAGAAAGCAGGTTTCTTGGCGATGGTTCTTAGATATGTTTCATCGAAATCGGTGCAGCTGTTTCAAAGTTATCAGCTCTTTTGTTAGCTGCGGAAGAGATCTTAGATGCATAACGGGCATTGACAGTGACATAATTGCATTGGGGGTTTTAAAATTTTTAATTTATTAGCATTCGTGTCGAACAGAACAAGGGTTTCTTAAAATATTCATTTTTTTATCTAAACTAGGACAGCGTTGAAACAAAAGTATGGTACAAACAAAATAAAAGAACATTATGCATTGAAATCTTTATTAAGGCATTCAATCACTTTGTACTTTTTACAGCTAACTTAGCTCTGAAACTATCACGAGCAAACCTAGCTCCTTCTTTAATACCCTGCCAAGTTTCAAAACCAGCCTGCTCAATAAAAGCAGGATCTACTAGAAAACCATTGAGTGTATTTAAATTGTTATAAGCTGGCATTTCATAGGTGTAAGCTAAGGGAACTCCTACATTGGCCGCAAAATCTGCTGCTGTACCAGAAGTAGGATATAAAAGCAAAGCGCTGTTGCCAACCACATAGTTCCTATTGCTAGGCCATTTGACGGCGTCAATGGCAGTTGCCATCCTGACACCTACTAGGTTGACAGTCAGACCATTTGAAGGGAGCTGCCCGTTGCCGAAACCGAAGAGAATCCAGCTCCCAAAGCTATGTATGTCCAAAAACAACTCGATCCTGTTGACGTGTTCGTAGACGATGTCTCTAACGACGGCTGCTTCGGGTTCCGAGAAGAGGCCAGAGCCGTGGAAGTCTTCGGCACATACAAAGGAAGAGGAGAATGCTGACCACATGAAATCAAAGTTGCGGTTGAGATCGACTCCGGAGCAGAAATCGCCCGCTATTAAGCCAGTGCGGCGGTTCTTGCGCCAGAAACGATTCTGAAAAAAAATAAAACGTTTAAAATCAGCATCAGTTTGATTGCAGTGATTGTATTAAAGTTTTCATCTTATAATGTTTTTTTTTTTCTGAGACGAAGCTAGAAGAGGCCTTGGACAATTATTTGCGTTTTCACTTCCCTCATAATGTGACAGTCATTCTTCTAATAATTTGACAATGTGACGTGTATTTCAGCTGTAGTGAATAGTCGACTTGTCGCTGCAATTTTATGAATTTCATGTAACATTCTTTGGTATCTTGTCTAAAGACACTGCAGCTGATTTTCTTCTCTCTTCCTCCTGTTCATATATTTCCTTTTTTATTTCTTCTTATAGATACAACAATTACTGACCGCTATGTTAACAATCACAACTACCATTTGTTTTTTATACCACAACTTCATACTCGCAAGACCTACTGCCCAAATATCTACCCTCCAATGATGTTTGAATTTGATTGCTTCGAGAGTAAGGTCAAAAATCCTTATTTTAATAGGAATTGGGCTTTACGAGGATAGTAGATACTAACACTTGCGTGAGTGGCCACATAGCCGTCAGGGTTAGCGACAGGCAGAATGATCCAGTCTATGTTTTGGAGCAGATCTTGCTCCTGTACGTCGATAACCAGCTTTTCGATGGCGTAGAGAGTGGCGGGAAGAGTCACCCATTCACGCGAGTGAAGCAAGGATTGCATATACACAATGGGCTTGCTGGGGTCCTGAAAATATAAAATTTTTGTTCAAAATAGCACTTCCCCGAAATAAGACGTAGCTTGTGTTAATATGAAGATGTGTAGCAGACGCCAGTAACAGATTCTTCTCTCGATACATACAAACAAATAAAGTTTACCTCTTTGTTATATTAGAGGTATTAGCAGTCTGGAATGAGAGTGATTGATACCAAGAAGTCTCAAATTTATTCGCACGTATCAAAAGGCGAGTATCTGATACATTTTGGTTGAAGTAGGTTATCACGATGATGAAGTTCCACTTGAAATGACTTCCCTGTCTTAACGTATAGAAATTCAGTGTTCTCTTAAAAATTGAAGACGTGCGTGGATGAAGGGGGTATGTCGCATTTTTTTCATTTTCTGTTTTATGCCATAAATGAAGGTTAGTTAGGTTAGTCATAATGCAACATCGAACGCTATCAGTTCTCATGTTTTTAAACTATAACAGCTTTAAACCCAGTGTATGAAGGACCTATGTACCTACAAGAATAAGTTACCTTCTTCGTGAATGAACGTGCTAAGGGCACATGACACTAGAAGTTAATGTTGCCTTTAAGACTAACAACTCTTTGTACTCTAGGCTATGTAACCACAAAGAACAGGTAGATAAGGGAACTAGATCGGGGGTATACAAGCTTACTTGTAATGACTGCAATGGGATATACGTAGGACAGACAGGCCGAAGTTTTAATACTAGATTTAAAGAGCATGTTTCGGCATATAGGAATGAGCATCCAGATAGATCGAATTTTGCAAAACATTTGTTGGAATCAAATCATTCATTGTTAGATTCAGATTCTTATGAAGTGTTACATTATTGCGGCAAGGGGTTGCGTCTGGATGCTCTGGAATGCATGGAAATAATTAGGTACAACACTATGGGGTCTATTATTAATGAACAGGTAAATTTAGTATCTTCTCCTTTACTGCGGCTTGGGTCGAATTTGAACAGTTAGTATTAATTAAATATGCCTTATAAATAAATAAACAAAAAATTCAAGGTAGTTTTATAATATGTCAATAAAAGTTAATTTTTGTGGGGTAGTTTGAGAATAAGAAAAATAAAGTGGGTACTTGAGAAGTTACAGTGACAAGTTAAAACATTTGTTTTGGTTTGTTAGTTTAACATTTGGTAGCATAGCATACGGTTGTGGTAACTCTGAAGATGAGCTCTGGTTGAGTTCGAAACGCGTCAGTGTAGCTTGGTGGTGGTGATGGTTGGGTTTATGTGATTTGTGTGTGTTCGTACAGTGTGGAGGTGGAGGAACTGCATGAACGCACATTTCTTGCATAAACGTAACTATTGTAAGGTCGCGGGTGAGCAAAGTAATTGTTTTAGTTCATTTACACTAGAAGTGGTTACCAGTTTGCGAGTGAATGTAACAGAAGAAAGTGTCATGTACGCACTTAGCTCCTTCATCCATGTTATGAGACAAACTTTTATTTTCTCTTATTCTGACATATCCGATATCCCAAGAAAAAATAGAAAACATTAGGGATCAGCTGAAATTTATTAACTCTGAATGCAGGTATTTTTACGAAAAAATTCTACCAAATCAATAAATTTTGTTACAATAAACACTTTCATTTATTTAACTTCTTTTCATTGCAGAACAGCTTAAAATAAAAAGAAGGGGTTATGTACATACTTTTTTATATAAAAAATGTTTTTTAAAAGCATTTATTAAAAAAAAACAATAGATCAGGCTATTTGGTTGATATTTATAAAAGTAACAATACCCTATTCAATTTAAAAACAAAATTACAACGTAAAAACCTTTAACTGCGATTTACTCGAAATAATGTTTTTGTGACATACCCCCTTCATCCACTCATGTCTTCAATGTTTACCTGGAAATTGGTTGTGGAAATCTTCAAGTATTTGATGTCGCGACCTTCGACGCTTCTTCCGCCTGATACCACTGTTACTATATTTGGGTATCGGTTAGCTAGTTCAACTAGGTAAGCATCAACCTAAAATATAGACAATAAACTGTAATAAACAGGCGATCATAGTAAGAATATTTTATAAAACGACGCTCGTCATTAAACAACACAATAAACGAAATTGAAAAATAATATTTGGATAGCAATAATCAGTAATAATAAAATTTGGAAATTTGGTTCGATTCTCGATCGGGGCAGATATTTGTGTGAAGAATACGAATGTTTGTGCTCGGGTCTTGGATGTTAAATATGTATTTAAGTATATGTTGACCTTAGGAGGACAGCGGGCAGTGGATGGATGAGGGTAGCCCAGGATCGCGAATGTTGGCGCAATATGAGGGAGGCCTACGTCCAGCAGTGGACGGACAATGGCTGTATATAGATAGATAGATAAGTATATGTATATTTATCTATATAGGTATGAAGAAGGATAGGGAGCCCTTTAGTGGTCCCGGAGTATATAAAATTCCATGTTCCTGTGGCAAGGATTATATCGGAGAGACTGGACGTAATGTTTCCACAAGGTTATCGGAGCACATACGCAGTATGAAAAAGCAAGACAGCAAGGGGTCTGCGGTGGCCGAACACTCAATGGACTCGGGCTCGACGCACTACATCCGGTTTGATAAGGCTTCCGTACTTGCGAGAGAAAAGTTTTTCATTCCGCGGAAGGTGCGTGAAGCCATCGAGATTGGTCGTCATCCAAATTTTAACCGGGATAGTGGTTGGTCAGTACCCCCGAGTTGGAAAACAGTGTTGAATGTTCGTACTGCGTCAACGGTGAGTGTGAGCGAACCTTTACAAAGTGATGTGGTTAGTGTTGTGTGCTGCCCTACATTTGACAATGACAATAAAAGTGATGATGAAAACGGGGGTAGTTGTGTGTTGCTGTCAGTTGCGTCGAGTAGCCGCGCGACCAGGGCGTTAGCACGCAGTGCACGTTTGGCAGCCGCCGTGACGTGCGACTCCGAGAGGAAGGGCTACGGATTAGCCCGAAACATGTAGAGTTAAACTCGTTTTAAGACGTGAGTGATCCGTTTATTTTCACTATGAGTGAGTCTCACGGTAGTTTCATGTTTAAAGTATATAAGTATATTTATCCGTTGTCTAGACCCATAGCACAAGCTTTGCTTAGTTTGGAAACGGATCATTTGGTGTCAATCGTCCCATACTTTATTATTTTCATTATACTTAATGTATTTTTGGAACATCTTTTGTATCTACTATATTATTATGTTCTGTGAATAAATATTAATTTCATTTCAGACCATTTCAAGATTTTATTGTATTACAAAGTACCTATGTTTCTTGTACTCACTTCGGCGTAAGAATGGATGGTATCGAAGGAAAGTCCAAATCGACCAGATCTATTGCTCTTAGCAGCAGCTTCAGCCAGTAGTTGGTCTTCTAAATCCAGTTTCCTAGGAGAAGATGAAATATTTTATTACAGTTGCATTCTAATGGCATATTTTCATAGTTAATCGCAAAATAGGTAATACTGTCTAATTAATGTGATTGACCGTTTGTCATTAAAAACTCTAAATCTAAATTAATTTCACCAATTTTTTAGTTGTACTTGAGAGGAGTTTCAATTACACTCCAAAATAACGAAATTCACTGTAGAGCATAGGTCTCCTCTCAAAATGAGAAGGCTTGGACCGTAGTTCCCACGCGGGTCTAGTGCGGGTTGGGAATTTCACACACCATTTAATTTTTTGGCAGGTGGCAGGTGTTCTCACTATGTTGTCCTTTATCGTAAAGCTCATGGTAAATATTTCAAACTAAATACAAACTGAAATATAGATGCACAGAAAAAACCCCAGAAAAAAGACCAATGCTGGGAATCGAACCCAGGTCCTCAGCGTTCCGTGCTGCGTGCTTACCCCTACACCATCACTGGTCTAGAAGTTAGCGACGAATCTTTCCCATACATCGTACACTTCAGTCTGTTATAATCACATTAGGCAGTGATAAAGCGCATCTATGTTAATGCCCTCTACCGAGAGACTTCAACACTCCTTCGGAGCTACCCGCTCACCTGGACCAAGAGATGGCGCTAATAGGCCAACTTTTACAAGTTAAGTATGAAGTATCTTTTTCTATTTATTTTTTTATTTTCTTCAACTTCATTTTTTATTACTTTTACGGTCATTCCGTGAAACCATATATTTCAAACTAAATACAAACTGAAATATAGATGCACAGAAAAAACCCCAGAAAAAAGACCAATGCTGGGAATCGAACCCAGGTCCTCAGCGTTCCGTGCTGCGTGCTTACCCCTACACCATCACTGGTCTAGAAGTTAGCGACGAATCTTTCCCATACATCGTACACTTCAGTCTGTTATAATCACATTAAGCAGTGATAAAGCGCATCTATGTTAATGCCCTCTACCGAGAGACTTCAACACTCCTTCGGAGCTACCCGCTCACCTGGACCAAGAGATGGCGACCAACTTTTACAAGTTAAGTATGAAGTATCCTTTTCTATTTATTTTTTTATTTTCTTCAACTTCATTTTTTATTACTTTTACGGTCATCCCGTGAAACCATATATTTCAAACTAAATACAAACTGAAATATAGATGCACAGAAAAAACCCCAGAAAAAAGACCAATGCTGGGAATCGAACTACTTGTAAAAATTGGCCTATTAGCGCCATCTCTTGGTCCAGGTGAGCGGGTAGCTCCGAAGGAGTGTTGAAGTCTCTCGGTAGAGGGCATTAACATAGATGCGCTTTATCACTGCCTAATGTGATTATAACAGACTGAAGTGTACGATGTATGGGAAAGATTCGTCGCTAACTTCTAGACCAGTGATAGTGTAGGGGTAAGCACGCAGCACGGAACGCTGAGGACCTGTGTTCGATTCCCAGCATTGGTCTTTTTTCTGGGGTTTTTTCTGTGCATCTATATTTCAGTTTGTATTTAGTTTGAAATATATGGTTTCACGGGATGACCGTAAAAGTAATAAAAAATTAAGTTGAAGAAAATAAAAAAATAAATAGAAAAAGATACTTCATACTTAACTCATGGTAAATGTCAAATGTAATATCACACGAGATTTCCGCAAAACTCAGAGGTGCGACCCTCTACTTGAGAGACCATAGGTCAAACCACTATGCTACCACGGCTTTTTAAACCAAACGCACTAAATTCAAACAGTATACGCGTTAAAAATTAAAACTCTAAAATGTCTTACTCCTTTATGTTCTCTACCGCGACTTTGTACTCCACTCCAACTGTCTCCAGGGTTGTTTCCAGGAGTTTTCGAGCTTTCTTCGGCACCAGGACCTGGGCAGGTGTATCCGAAGAGCCATGTGACCAGACGTCTACGTTTAGTTGACCTTCCAGATCACGGATGAGGTGGCTGTTCTCCTTCTGGATGTTGATCTCGAAGAGAGCATGGCTGCGGTGTTAATGAAACATTATGGGTCATACAAATTTTTTGTATGCGTCTTTTCTGTGGACATGGCAAAGTGAAGAGTCTATAACCAATATTTTTTAAATAACTAGTTACTCTGCGATAAGTATGCGCGACGTAAGTAGTACCAAAAAATGTAAACCTACTCTTGTATAAATTGTCATGATAATATGTCACGCAGATGTGGCCAGTGCAAAATAACGCCCAGTTCTAGTAAGGTTTTAAAAGACGCAGGCTGGTGACAGACAGACAGATGGATAGTGGAGTCTTAATAATAGGGTCCCGTTTTTAGCCTTTGGGTACGGGGCACTAAAAAAGACATATTCTCATGCAGATATTACACATCTTTATTCGTTCTCTCAAAGATACTTCGCGAGAATATGATTGTAAAAAGTAATGTATGGTAAACTTACCCATCATAAAGTTCGTGCTTTGCCAAAACAGCACACAAGGAAAAACAAAAAACTAATGTAATTTTCAACATGGTGACCCACCCAGATCAACCATTAATATGGAAGTGATTATTGTAGCCATGAATTTGTCTGTAAAACTCCAATTTTGGTGAATCATTTAGATAAAAACATGTGATTTAATGAGATAATAAAATTTAATTAAGTACTTGAATTGATTTTAAATTCATTGGAACCGAGTAATCATTTACCGTAATAGATTAATGTAAGATTTAGTTTTTCAATTTTCCCAAGATAAATAAAGTAACCTACCAATGCTGTTATCAATTTTATCTTTGCTTAATTAAGACAACTTCAAAATATCTCGATAGATAGTAGTAAAGATATTGTTTATTGATATTATTACTTAGATTATTACGCCATCTATTACACTTTTGACGAATCACCAAGAGACTTACCTATCGAAGTATTGAGTGATTATCGGTTTTGTTTGTATGTACACTCTAGTCAGCAGCAGTTCGAATGTAACTCAGTAGATGGCGTTATTCACAATATAAAGTTAGGGATTTATAGCGAGGAGTCGAGGACATGATAGCAATGATGAGTAGGTATAGATAATACAGTTGTAAATGAGATTGATAATGCCATAAACATTATTGTGCGTACTTAGATATTTCATTTATATAATTCGTCATCACTCTGGTTTATCGTTATCTTATGTATGACCCTCAAAATCAAGTTTAAAAAAAAGAAGATATATACAGTCGAACATAGAACCTTCTCCTTTTTTTGAAGTCGGTGAAAAAAGTTTAGTTCTGTAAGTAGATCGTTAAGGGCTCTTTTGAATGTAATTTTTTGAGTCTAGCAGTACTTTCGGAAAGACCATGAATGCCAAGAAGAATGCGCCGCAAGAAACTTGCCAGAAAGTTTTTGTAAAAAAAAACAGAATCTAATTTCACTTACAATACACAGCCACAAATGCATCCTGCGATCCTTTGAAAAGAGTATTCAGCTCTTGTTCAATCCAACTACTGACTTGAGCGCTATTTTCAGGACTTCAAGCGGCATCTGGTTGACCATAAAAATGGAAAAGATACGCTGTCGGTCTTGTACCAGTTTGCGAATGACGCCCAGTACCGTCTTTTGGGTACACGGGTTCCATGCTCAGGGCTCCCGACCTCCCCGCCCTCAGAGATACGAAGAGTAACAGATAATTTTAATATTTTCCTACAATGGCCGCCTGTTGCTTATCTTATTAGATTTTTTCCATTACCTGTTTTTCTGTGTTGTTTTCAATGTAGTGTACAAATTATAGAGTCATTGTATTGTATTAAGTGCCATTAAGGCCCTGGAATGACTTAAGAGGGCTCTGATGATGCTGCAGCCAGCTTATGGCCCCCTACCCGTCTACTCGTTTGCCCATCTACTTACTCGTCTACCAGTCTACCCATCTACCCGTCTGCCCGTCTACCCATCTATTCATAGCCACGACGATAGATGCGCAGAAATATCAGGAGCACATTAAAGATTACCTATACCCTGTCTATTTAACAGAGTTAGCAAGGCGTTCTCTCTGTTGCACTTTTGTATGCAAATGAAAGGGACAATAAACTGTCAGTGGGCGTCAACAATCGCACGTCGATGGCGGGCTTGGCTTACATGCCGTTTGTTGGAATATTCGTAATATTTCTCGTGATTTTTGATTTATCTCGTGGCACCTCAAATAATTACATGTCATATTTATTCATCTATTTATCATAATTATGTAAATTAAAGTAGTAGATAATAATATTTAACTATGTTCCCGCAGTGGGATGTATGTGCCGGTGCATCGTCCTTATCGCTGACCAATTACGTGCATTCTCTGTATTTCTAGTAGGCACTAACTCTGTTAAATAAACACAGTGTATAAGTCTAAATCCCGTCTACTTCTCACATTCCTTGCCTCCCATTCTTTCATCATTTTTCTTAATTTTTGCCATTCTTTGCCTGAAATACAATAACACACGGTATACATTCTCAAACTAAATTACGCATATAAAACAACAAAGCTATAAATAGAAAGCCTTTGAAGCGCTATATATCCTCATCATGGCAAGTTACGGTTAATTTATTTCTGTATTAGTTTAGTCAAAGAACGCGGGTGTTAAGGTACGTCACAATAAATCCTTGTAAGTCGAAGCCAAATTATCGGAAAAGCATTAAGAACGAAATTGGTGTATCGATCAGGCATTTTTTGTAGATAATAATTTGTTCGTGTATCTTACACGCTTTTGATGGTGTATTGGTAAATTTGTGGAATTAGGAGTGATGGGGTTATTGGTTGCTTTTAGATCTCGCGGTTTCCCAATGCTCTGCTCTCTTTTAAACACGTTTATATTAGCTTTAGGTACTTTTAACATACTGTATATATCTAGGAATGTCAAAATGTCGTGGTTAGGTTAGACTTACAGCCTCTCAACCAAAAGGTCGTGGGTTCAAGTCTGGTCTGGCACCTCTGAGTTTTTAGAAAATTATGTGCGAAATCACATTTGAAATTTAACGTGACCTTTACGTTGAAAGAAAACATCGTACAAAGTTGCATGCACCTGTGAGTAGGCCTTTGTCGTGCTGTGAGACGTATAGAGGCTGGGATGATGATGATATAGGAATGTATGAGACGGGATCTCGGTTATTTTGGTATTGTCACAAAACCAGTCAATTAATTATGCATAGTTTTTAGAGGTCGTAAGTCCAACCACTAGTCTCTACGACTTGAGTCGCAAATACACCTCCTTTAAGTGCTAAAACTGATCACACCTAGAAATTTTTGTGTTCACGTTGATCAATTAAAACCATATTGTTTTAACTTTTCGCGATTTTCACTCAAAGCCATGGTCAAAAGTGCATACTCGTAACCACGGCCACTGTAATGCGAGCGTGTAATTACCGGGTGTGATAAAGTGTAATCATTCATCATCATCATCAAAACTAATTATGAATTGTTGCTTCAGACAATGTATTTCCAAATTTCCAAGATGAAACAAGGTAGGTACGAGTATATTTACAGCTCGCAAAAATCGTGTTGAGAAGATTCCGACAAGAAACCCCTGAGCTATGCTATTTCCTCAACTTTAAAATCGTTCCTACTAAATTTTTTACCTACCTACCTTTCGTACCTACTTGAGTTTGGTTGGTTCATACAAATATCTTCTAATACGTTCGTTTCTCAGCTTACGATTATCATTGTAAATTTATTGCCCCAGCTCTAGCGATATCTATAGATGTGGGCAGCGGTCATTTTATGGCAAGTCATCTAGGCACGCGGATTTTTTTCCACCACATGATTATAAAACATTTCTAAATCGAAATGAAGACATTTTTTAAAATATTGAGAAGCCAGTAAGTATTTTGGAATCCTACTTGACCTCTGACCTTTGATTTAATGTAGCTATAATAGAGACGATTAATGATTATCGTTTCGTTAATATGTTAAAAATAAAATTTGGTATCCAATTTTGAGTACACTTTGGAAAATAACTACGAATAACGAAAAGTAATTTAAGAGTCAAAGTTAATAAAATATCTGGAGATGAGCGTAATCCTTTAGAAATAGTAGACATGCATTGTTAATAACCTAAAATAATCGCGACATGTAAATATTTAGAGTGCCTAGAAAACCTGACCCGAAATCACCGTTGGCGCTCGATCTATTATATCAGTTATTATCGAAGCGGTAAATCCAATTTTATGATCGCCTGTTAAAAGTAATATTTTTTTCGGCTTTTAAGTGGAAAAACCATGAAAATATACCTGTTGTGTTGATAAATGAAAAAAAAGAATGACAAGGACAGAAAACTAAATATTATTTCAGTTTATAATTTTCTCAATGGTTTGAATAACTAGAGCAAAAGCCAAGCAAATGTATGTACTTGACAGTACGTAAATACTTAACATTATGATGCGGATAACTTTTTTAAAACCTGAAAGATATTTTTCATTTTGATTAACTATAATATAAAGGCGGTATCTGATATGTTATAGGTAAGTAAACTAGAGAAGACAGCAAAAAATAATAGCGATATTTCGCTGATTTTCGCGTTATTTGATTGAATATTTATTAAACCTTTGCTAAACTGAGATACATCTTTAGTTGATTACCAAGGGTCAAAAACACGCCTGTCATTTTTCTTAAAGTTGCATAAAATGCTTGTTTAGGACCCATATCTGCCGAAGTCATTGGTGCATATTGAAACACCGTACAGACGTCTCTACTGTACAAAACGGTGCTAGTTTTTGAAATGACAGTTTTGTTAAGTGCTTTTATTTTACCTAAAACAGACAAGACCTCGCAAGATGCATCTAGCTTGCTCCCATCATCTTACTTTGTTATTTTTTTGGCATCAAGGATAAATTACTTAGTTTTTCAGCTACTTTAGCCTAACTTCTGCAATTTCTGTAGTATATCGAGTGCTGTGATCATAAACCTTCCGACAAAGTGTTTGCAAAAAATATCTTTTGTTTTTAGATTTCTATCGTGGTTATAGTTTGTGTTTATACTGATATATCCAGGACGATATTATCCAGGCTTGAAAGACAAAGTGTCTCCGGCATCTGGCTGATGCTATCAAGGTTATCTTCATTTGACTTTACAACATCTTACGGAATTTTGCTTCTCTTTCTAGCTAGCCCATATCTAGTTCATTTGTTTTATCAAATCTCTGGAGCATTTTCTACGTCGCCTTAAAATTGAGATTACATTGATTCTTATCTATATCTTGCGGGTTATCGCATTTGACATGTGAATATATAGATGACATTGGTGTAGGCAAAGTATTCGGCGTCATGAAGGTTTTAGTGGTGGTTCTATTGCTTGCTGTGGCTTATGCCAAGCACGAGAAGTATCAAGGGTAAGTTTGGATGAAATTTCATACTGTTTTTCATTTATATTTGGTATATCCATTACATTATTAAAAATAAATTGCATGATCTAACTACAGTGACTATATTAGCTATGGGTAACCATTGGAGAACTCCGTTAAACACTTGCAATCAAAAATTTTAAATGTCTAACTGACACTAATTCAATTTTCTTATCTTTCAAATCCGTATGGTGTATTTTGTGGTAGGTATTGATGATTTATGTTATTGGTGTCGTTGAGTGCGGTATTTGAGGAGTGATTAAATTTACTACGGATATTGAATCGAAAGAAATTTGTTATTTATAATAAGATAAAAAAGGAACTTACGCGGCTCATAATCAAATGTTGCTTTATTATTTGTTTGTGATGTGTTATTATTTTACTTTCTTTAACTTCGTTACTCTATATTCTGTCTATCATACGCATACAATTTACGGACGTAATGTTATTTAGGATTTCTTAACAGAGTTTTAACATTATTAGCTTCTTGTTTTTTATTATCTTTCTCGGAATTTATTAATATTGAATCAGGAAAAAACTAACCGGCTGAGTATAAAACTTAGTAAATTAGGAAATCGACGACTTCATCTACGTCAGTGACTTTTGAAAAGTATATTGTATTTATCCAGCTTAATATATTAAAGTCCCGCTTTCTCACTGTAGCACTAAAATAACGAGCCTACGATTATCTCTTAGGATTGTTATTTACTATAATCAAATAATGAGTCAATTTCTCTTTCTCAAAAAATTAGTCATTCGGCTTTCATTTGGCTTCTGATTTATTATTTTTATTGCTCACTCGGACTGATTGCTTGTGAGCTTTAATAAAACCTTATCTGTCGTTTACTATATTGCTAGTAGTCTTATCAATTTGATAGGGTTGAATCCTACCAACATCGTAATTGCAAAAATTGGTGATTGTGGGCGTGTGTGCGTCTGTTTGTTTGTTTTTCTTTCGCCCTAAAGTGGCAGAATTGATTTGAATGAACTGTAATTATGCTGATAGCTAGATTAATAAAATGACACATGACTATTTGGAAATAGCGAAGATGTTAGTCGATGTCAAAAAGTTTAATCGACATCACAGGAGACCGAATAGCTATCAGCTACCTCGGACAAAGAATGAGCTATTCAAAGAGGTTCCCCCTGGCTGGCAGTATCTTCGAAGCCTCGCCTAAGGGGATTCTTTTTCATAATTTGTTTTAGTATAATTATTTTTCTTTTTCTGTAGTGTAACTGCTTATTTTATGCTTGTAAAAATGTGAAATCATAACTTAGCGTCTAAAGACATTTGAAATTTGTTATGAAAAGGTTCAACCCAAGTACGCGCGTCAGTTTCCTTGACTGTACATCCACGAACAGGAGGAGTTAAGAAAGCTACAACATACATTTTTACCCGTCAAATATTGTAAAGTACTAGCTGTTGCCCGCAACTCCGGCTGCGAAGAAAAGGGGTGTAAAAAATAGCCTACGACCTATTCTCAGACTTACCATACTTATAAAAATCGGTCAAGCCGTTTCAGAGGAGTTCGATAACAAACACCGTGACACGAGATTTTTATATATTAGAGATTTATAACAGTTAAAGCAACAAATTATTAATTAAAAATATGGACATAAAATCAAAACATTTATTCTGTAAGTAGACCGCAAAGGGCTCATTTACACGTCTATTTTTTTCGGAAAGACCGTCATTGGCAAGAAGAATGCGCACCAAGAATCTTAGGTTTTAGATAACCTCAATTTTCATCTTTTGTCTGCAGATGGAAGTCCTATTATGTAGGACCAGCTTCCGCTGATCAGCTGAAGTCCCTGGCACCACTAACTGACCAGTTCCAAGTGGACGTGCTGAGCCATCCTCTCATCTCACGCGAGGGAGTGGTTCTGGTGCCTCCTCAGCATCAGTCAGGGTTCTTGAGTACGTTGGACGGTCTGGATATCAAGTACAGAGTGCACGCTGAAGATGTCAAAGCGTAAGTACTCTTGAAGTTTCAACTCCATATTATACGCAAAGAGAACTGACATCTCTGCGTAGAGTTAGATGATTATATATATCAGAGAGTATAGGGTATAGGTTCATCGATAACCGTTGGGGTAGACGAGTTCTTGAGTGGAGACCACGGATCGGCAAACGTAGCGTAAGACGTCCTCAGACTCGGTGGAGCGATGATCTTCGCAAAGCGGCTGGCAAGAGCTGGATGAGAGTGGCCGAGGATCGTGCTCAGTGGCGTGCCATAGGAGAGGCCTGTGTCCAACATTGGACGAACATAGGCTGAAGAGGATAGGGTCAGCAGTGAAATCGTGTTAGCTTAGCGGCTTGATCTGGCTTCTCAAGCAAGAGGGTTGTGGATTTGAGTCCAAGCTTGCACCTCTGAGTTGTTCGAAATTTATGTGCGATATTTTGAAGGAAAACATTGTGAGGAAACCAGGACAGTGGAAATTCAATGGTGTGTGAAGTTTCCAATCAGCACTGGGTCCACTTGGGAACTACAGCCCAAACTTAGAGAAGAACTGCGTCCAGCAGTGAGACGTATATAGACGGAGATGTTTTTGATGATGATAGGGTACGCCGCCATTATGGTGATCTAAAGGTAAGAGCTGGAATTGGCATGCGTCTGCGCAGAGTTAACAGCAATATTCTAAGGAAGTTTGAACAAAACTAACTATAGGCGTGCCCCCGTCACGCATCGTGCCCATGATAAAAAAGACGCATGCGTGATGCGCAAAGACAGCTTATTTATCATGTATTTTAGTTCCAGTAATACAGATAAACAGAATACTGAATAAACATCGGGTTCTTCGCGTAAGTAAACGTCATTTTTACTCAAAAATTATGAGAAGCTGTCAATGTTGTATGTACTCCAAAATTTTTTTATTAAAAAAACAAATGCGCTGCAAAAAAATCTAGGCTTTCCTTTAAAACAAAAGAGAATTGGATAAATCTGTCAAAACATCTTCTAGTAATCGAGTAAAATATAATACTCGTATAAAAAACGTACGATGCTAATGATACGTGGAACTCTAAAATTTAAAAACATGTACAAAAAAGTTAAATTATCATTTAATGCTTATTAGTTGTATCGGAACCAAATTCAAGATAAGATAATCCATCTACGTATTGCGGTAAGCTTTAATACGCATTCGGTTTAATTAAAGCAATAAATTGTTGAGATTACAATTTTATCCGAACAATTTATAACTAGCTTAATTAGTAGGTATTTCTATGTATTTATTCTTTGAAAATATTCGTGTTGATTGACAGAGTTGTAAAAGGATTAAAGTATTAATTTATTTGTTTACTAGTAAAGGTTAGCATATGTTTTGTACTTATTTGTGTCAGGTGACCTTTAATTATGTTCAGATTCTGTCCAATGCTCATTTATTTATATCGAAAACAGGTCGAATCATTTCAATATCTACAGCTGAAATTAAAATTACAAAATGAGTATTTCTTACTCAATTTATTGAATCAGGCGTTACTTTGCGGAGTTCCATATTAATGAACTGAAACAATTACTTTGCTCACCCGCGAACCCGAACCCGATCACTTTGTTCGCGGGTGAGCAAAGTAATTGTTTCAGTTCATTATTTTTTACTCAATGAATGCTGGACAATATGATGCCATAACTCATTTGTTTAACTTAGTTTTATTAAATTTGATAAATATGTCCATACATTGAGTTCGTGATTTCATTTCAAACATGTATGAACATCCTAAATTTTATCAGGCGAATTAAAAGAATTGAGTCAATGCATTATGTTGAAAAGCATTAACTGAGTGAGAAACACTAATTTTGTATCACTATTTTGGTTACAACCTGTATAAAAGAAGAAGCTAACTGAATGGCTGACAGACATATCACCGCGCACTACTTAAACTACTTAGACTAAAAACTTGCAATTTTACGCAGGGCTCCCTTTCATCATAAACAATATATGGACACTCCTTGACACGTTTGTCACCAGAGACCGTATTGTCTAACGCTTCTGACGCTTGCCTTCGCTTTCATCATCTCTTTTTTTTTACATAAAACTGACCCGTGATTGACCACTATCTCACCTGATGAAAGTGTAGATGAGGCCAAAGGTGTACCTCACTGGTTCAGTAACAGCCTATTCACTCTAGCCTTGAAGAGACCTAGGTTGTATTTATCAGGAAATACAGACGACGGGAGCGAATTCCATTCTTTAGCAGTTCTCATTAGGAAGGATGACGCGAAGCGCTTCGTACGGGCCACTGGAATACTAACCACATAAGGATGAAGACGCTCCCCCCGCCTGGATGTCTGTTGGTGAAATGGAGATGGAGGAATTAAATCATGTAATTCCTGCGCACACTCTCCAAAATGTATCCGATAAAAAACAGACAAACAAGCAACTCGACGACGGTGCTCGAGGCTCTGTAGCCTACCACCGATTGACGAACTATCACCAATGAGTCTTCGGGCTCGATGCTCCACCGAATCCAACGCCGCCAACTGATACTTGGCAGAACCGTCCCAAAGGTGGCAGCAGTGCAGTATTCCATACATGATCTAACCTGTGCTTTGTATAAAGTAAAAAGTTGCTCCGGCGTGAAATACCGTCCCACCTTATATAAGATACCAAGTTTCTTAGCAGCAGTTTTCGCCCTGGACTCAATCTTGTACAGTTTGACAGAAAGAAATAGTGATTGCGAAGGCAAGCGTCAGAAGCGTTACGCAATAAGCCTGCTGGTCTTACTTCTTTTCCCACATCTCATAGTTTAATAGTATCTTAACTAACTCGAAAACTTCATAGAATACCAACAAAAGCATTTGACACTTTCGTCAGACTCTTTCCAATTAACTACAACCTTATTAACTTATTGTTTTCAATAATTTTATAGTTCTTCGTAAGTACGTTTTTTCCCACCGTTGGGCGTCTCCAATATTTCTCCATCTAGGTCAGTTTTATAGTTCATTCATTTGTTTTCAGTTCCTTGGACTACGATGACCAGCTTATTGCCGCCAAGCACGCAGAAGCCTTCCTCAGGACCGGGCAGCGCAGCCTGCCTTATGACAACTACCAGTCTTTGGATGCTGTACGTCAACATTTCATTCCTGATCATAAAAGATATTTATTACCATCATTTCTCTACCATGCTGAAATATTTCTGATTAAAGCACTTCGTATAATTAGCGACCATGATAGTCCACTACAACCACCAATTGATCATCTTTTTTCAGATCTATGATTACCTCGACGATATCGCCGCCCGTTTCCCCGATACGGTCACCCTTGTCACTCCTGGCAACTCCTTCGAAGGCCGCCCACTCAAATACCTGAAGATTTCCGCCACAAACTTCGAAGATGAGAATAAGCCTGTCATCTTCATTGACGGTGGCATCCACGCCAGGGAATGGATCTCTCCTCCATCAGTGACCTGGATGATTCATAAACTGACTGAAGATGTTACTGAACATGATTTGCTTGACAATTTTGATTGGGTGCTCATGCCCGTGGTGAATCCTGATGGATATGCTTTCACCTTTGGTCCTGTAAGTATTTCTGAAGTACATTAAAAATTAAGAAATAACGGATTTATAGAAAAAGGCAAACCAACTAAATATATCCACCAACATTGTCAAAATTAGTAGACAAGCAGATGCGTAGAATGACAGACTATCATCAAATGACTAGCTGTTGCCCGCGACTCCGTCTGCAAAGAATATGAGTAGGAATAAAAAATAGCCTAAAACTTATTCTCAGACCTACCAAATACAGAAAAAAAAGTTTCATAAATATCGGTCAAGCCGTTTCGGAGGAGTTCGATAACAAACACCGTGACACAAGATTTTTATATTATTAGATAATTTAGATTCCTGTGTTACAAAAAAAAAACAGAGAAAATTATTTAAATATCAATTCCATTAGAAAAAATGGACTCGAACTCCTTGAGACCTTGAACCTATTTATTAGATATGTGTACGTAAACCACTAGTCACAAATTTTATTAGTACTTCATTCAATTCTTGGCAATTTTTTCCTGTATGTTCCAAAAGTAATTTCCGTCAGTTATTTGATTGCAGTTATAAGTTTTATCAAGAAAAATAAAAAAAATTGCAATATTTAGCGCGTTTTAGCTGATAAACTATTTAATCCATTTAAGTACAGCATGATTTGCTAAATTACGTAGGACGTCACAATATACGTGACACCAGTAGTAAAAACTATCATAGGTATTCATTAAGTTTGTCAAATTCTAGTATAATACTTTTAACATCGTTGATGAAATCGTACTATTCGTCTTCAGTACATACTATTCTCTGTTTTAATTTCTACAATTCTAGCGTAATCATTTATGTTAAACTAAAATTAGTTACTTTCAGCTTAACATCTCTACGACGCATGTACTTTTTTCAGTTTTCGTCTTCTATTTTCTGTTCTCCCACAATCCACGTATTAATTCTCTTAATCCAGGACCGTTTCTGGCGCAAGACCCGTTCCACCGACTCCCACGCTTGGAGCACCCTCTGCCCCGGAGTTGACGGCAACAGGAACTACGATTACTTCTGGAATACGGTCGGCGTCTCCAGCAATCCTTGCAGCGAGACCTACGCCGGTAGCAGAGCCTTCTCAGAACCCGAAACCCGTGTCGTCAGCGCTGTAATTGACCAATACCTCCACCGCATGGCTTTGTACTTGACCATGCATAGCTACGGAAGCATGATCCTCTACCCTTGGGGTCATGACGGTTCCCTATCCCACAACGCCTTTGCCCTCCATACCGTCGGTGTCAACATGGCCACAGCTATCGATGCCATGTCCCTCCCTAACTTCCCTAACTACATCGTTGGTAACGCTGTCTTGGTCCTCAACTACCCTGCATCTGGTGCGTCGGAAGACTACGCTCATTTGAGGGGGGTGCCACTTTCTTATACTTACGAGTTGCCCGGTCTGGCCGGTGGGTTCCAAGGGTTCCATCTGGATCCTATTTACATTGAACAGGTGTGCCGTGAGACATGGGCTGGTATCGTTGTGGGCGTCAGAAGAGCCGGGGAGTTGTTTAGACCTTGATAATATAAAGATTTTATTTTTTATTTTTGTAATTTGTGTTTTATTTTCATCTCTGAGCGTCAATTTAGATCGTAGTTTGTGTAGCATTTTTTCAAGAGAAACATTAAGTAGTTACATTTTATTTAGAAACGCCAAATATTTTCTTCTATCTATCTATCTATCTACAGCCATTGTCCGTCCACTGCTGGACGTAGGCCTCCCTCATATTGCGCCAACATTCGCGATCCTGGGCTTCCCTCATCCATCCACTGCCCGCTGTCCTCCTAAGGTCATCAGTCCAACGTGTCGCAGGGCGTCCCACACTACGCTTTCCTAAACGTGGTCTCCACTCCAGGACACGTCTGCTCCAACGATCGTCGAATATTTTCTTAGCTGGACTGATTAGATGAAATTTGGTATGTAGACAGCTGGATCTCGGGAAATAATACATAGTCTACTTTTATTCCGATATTTCCACAGAATCGGTGACGCGGAATTGGCTTCAGCCGATCGAAAAAACCTTTATGCCAACGCAATAAGAGCGAAAAAGACGTCGATTGGCTCGGCTGAATTCGATGCGCGTAGCCGAGCCGATCAACGTATTTTTCGCTCTTATTGGCATAAAGGTATTTCCGATCGCCTCAAGCCGATTCCGCGTTGATAGATGTGGGGAGACCTAAGACGTAACTTGCGGGAATTCTCATGGCAATATATTATAATCCCTGAGTTCTAATTTAATAGCCAACCTAAGAGTATATGCGAGTGGTAGACTACAATACCTGACCACTGATATTGTTAGCTACCTAGTATTTTATCAAATAAATTAGAATAGGAGCCCCTTTCTTCGATCAATTCTCGTGTTCAAGTCTCTTTTTGCTTATAGTAATTTTATATAGATTTTTTTTATTTTTTCCAGAACTGGTAAGTATACTTGATCTAGCTAGCTATGAAGTATCTTTTTTTGTACTTATTTTTTCAACTTCATTTTTTTTTTTTTTTTTTTTTTATTACTTTTACGGTCATCCCGTGAAATCATACATTTCGTACTAAATACAAACTGAAATATAGATGCACAGAAAAAACCCCAGAAAAAAGACCAATGCTGGGAATCGAACCCAGGTCCTCAGCATTCCGTGCCGCGTGCCATACCCCTACACCACCACTGGTCTAGAGATTAGACACGAATCTTTCCTATACATCATACATTTCAATCTGCTAAATCATCACCTTATGCAGTGACAAACGCACATCTATGTTACACCCTCATCGAGAGATTTTAACACTCCTTCGGAACTAACCGCTCACCTGGACAAGAGATGGCGCTACTGTGCAACTTTAAACAAGCTAGCTATGAAGTATCTTTTTTTGTACTTATTTTTTCAACTTCATTTTTTTTTTTTATTACTTTTACGGTCATCCCGTGAAATCATACATTTCGTACTAAATACAAACTGAAATATAGATGCACAGAAAAAACCCCAGAAAAAAGACCAATGCTGGGAATTGAACCCAGGTCCTCAGCATTCCGTGCCGCGTGCCATACCCCTACACCACCACTGGTCTAGAGATTAGACACGAATCTTTCCTATACATCATACATTTCAATCTGCTAAATCATCACCTTATGCAGTGACAAACGCACATCTATGTTACACCCTCATCGAGAGATTTTAACACTCCTTCGGAACTAACCGCTCACCTGGACAAGAGATGGCGCTACTGTGCAACTTTAAACAAGCTAGCTATGAAGTATCTTTTTTTGTACTTATTTTTTCAACTTCATTTTTTTTTTATTACTTTTACGGTCATCCCGTGAAATCATACATTTCGTACTAAATACAAACTGAAATATAGATGCACAGAAAAAACCCCAGAAAAAAGACCAATGCTGGGAATCGAACCCAGGTCCTCAGCATTCCGTGCCGCGTGCCATACCCCTACACCACCACTGGTCTAGAGATTAGACACGAATCTTTCCTATACATCATACATTTCAATCTGCTAAATCATCACCTTATGCAGTGACAAACGCACATCTATGTTACACCCTCATCGAGAGATTTTAACACTCCTTCGGAACTAACCGCTCACCTGGACAAGAGATGGCGCTACTGTGCAACTTTAAACAAGCTAGCTATGAAGTATCTTTTTTTGTACTTATTTTTTCAACTTCATTTTTTTTTTTTTTTATTACTTTTACGGTCATCCCGTGAAATCATACATTTCGTACTAAATACAAACTGAAATATAGATGCACAGAAAAAACCCCAGAAAAAAGACCAATGCTGGGAATCGAACCCAGGTCCTCAGCATTCCGTGCCGCGTGCCATACCCCTACACCACCACTGGTCTAGAGATTAGACACGAATCTTTCCTATACATCATACATTTCAATCTGCTAAATCATCACCTTATGCAGTGACAAACGCACATCTATGTTACACCCTCATCGAGAGATTTTAACACTCCTTCGGAACTAACCGCTCACCTGGACAAGAGATGGCGCTACTGTGCAACTTTAAACAAGCTAGCTATGAAGTATCTTTTTTTGTACTTATTTTTTCAACTTCATTTTTTTTTTTTTTATTACTTTTACGGTCATCCCGTGAAATCATACATTTCGTACTAAATACAAACTGAAATATAGATGCACAGAAAAAACCCCAGAAAAAAGACCAATGCTGGGAATCGAACCCAGGTCCTCAGCATTCCGTGCCGCGTGCCATACCCCTACACCACCACTGGTCTAGAGATTAGACACGAATCTTTCCTATACATCATACATTTCAATCTGCTAAATCATCACCTTATGCAGTGACAAACGCACATCTATGTTACACCCTCATCGAGAGATTTTAACACTCCTTCGGAACTAACCGCTCACCTGGACAAGAGATGGCGCTACTGTAAAAGTAATAAAAAAAAAAAAAAAAATGAAGTTGAAAAAATAAGTACAAAAAAAGATACTTCATAGCTAGCTTGTTTAAAGTTGCACAGTAGCGCCATCTCTTGTCCAGGTGAGCGGTTAGTTCCGAAGGAGTGTTAAAATCTCTCGATGAGGGTGTAACATAGATGTGCGTTTGTCACTGCATAAGGTGATGATTTAGCAGATTGAAATGTATGATGTATAGGAAAGATTCGTGTCTAATCTCTAGACCAGTGGTGGTGTAGGGGTATGGCACGCGGCACGGAATGCTGAGGACCTGGGTTCGATTCCCAGCATTGGTCTTTTTTCTGGGGTTTTTTCTGTGCATCTATATTTCAGTTTGTATTTAGTACGAAATGTATGATTTCACGGGATGACCGTAAAAGTAATAAAAAAAAAAAAAAAAAAAATGAAGTTGAAAAAATAAGTACAAAAAAAGATACTTCATAGCTAGCTTGTTTAAAGTTGCACAGTAGCGCCATCTCTTGTCCAGGTGAGCGGTTAGTTCCGAAGGAGTGTTAAAATCTCTCGATGAGGGTGTAACATAGATGTGCGTTTGTCACTGCATAAGGTGATGATTTAGCAGATTGAAATGTATGATGTATAGGAAAGATTCGTGTCTAATCTCTAGACCAGTGGTGGTGTAGGGGTATGGCACGCGGCACGGAATGCTGAGGACCTGGGTTCGATTCCCAGCATTGGTCTTTTTTCTGGGGTTTTTTCTGTGCATCTATATTTCAGTTTGTATTTAGTACGAAATGTATGATTTCACGGGATGACCGTAAAAGTAATAAAAAAAAAAAATGAAGTTGAAAAAATAAGTACAAAAAAAGATACTTCATAGCTAGCTTGTTTAAAGTTGCACAGTAGCGCCATCTCTTGTCCAGGTGAGCGGTTAGTTCCGAAGGAGTGTTAAAATCTCTCGATGAGGGTGTAACATAGATGTGCGTTTGTCACTGCATAAGGTGATGATTTAGCAGATTGAAATGTATGATGTATAGGAAAGATTCGTGTCTAATCTCTAGACCAGTGGTGGTGTAGGGGTATGGCACGCGGCACGGAATGCTGAGGACCTGGGTTCGATTCCCAGCATTGGTCTTTTTTCTGGGGTTTTTTCTGTGCATCTATATTTCAGTTTGTATTTAGTACGAAATGTATGATTTCACGGGATGACCGTAAAAGTAATAAAAAAAAAAAATGAAGTTGAAAAAATAAGTACAAAAAAGATACTTCATAGCTAGCTTGTTTAAAGTTGCACAGTAGCGCCATCTCTTGTCCAGGTGAGCGGTTAGTTCCGAAGGAGTGTTAAAATCTCTCGATGAGGGTGTAACATAGATGTGCGTTTGTCACTGCATAAGGTGATGATTTAGCAGATTGAAATGTATGATGTATAGGAAAGATTCGTGTCTAATCTCTAGACCAGTGGTGGTGTAGGGGTATGGCACGCGGCACGGAATGCTGAGGACCTGGGTTCGATTCCCAGCATTGGTCTTTTTTCTGGGGTTTTTTCTGTGCATCTATATTTCAGTTTGTATTTAGTACGAAATGTATGATTTCACGGGATGACCGTAAAAGTAATAAAAAAAAAAAATGAAGTTGAAAAAATAAGTACAAAAAAAGATACTTCATAGCTAGCTTGTTTAAAGTTGCACAGTAGCGCCATCTCTTGTCCAGGTGAGCGGTTAGTTCCGAAGGAGTATTAAAATCTCTCGATGAGGGTGTAACATAGATGTGCGTTTGTCACTGCATAAGGTGATGATTTAGCAGATTGAAATGTATGATGTATAGGAAAGATTCGTGTCTAATCTCTAGACCAGTGGTGGTGTAGGGGTATGGCACGCGGCACGGAATGCTGAGGACCTGGGTTCGATTCCCAGCATTGGTCTTTTTTCTGGGGTTTTTTCTGTGCATCTATATTTCAGTTTGTATTTAGTACGAAATGTATGATTTCACGGGATGACCGTAAAAGTAATAAAAAAAAAAAAAAATGAAGTTGAAAAAATAAGTACAAAAAAGATACTTCATAGCTAGCTTGTTTAAAGTTGCACAGTAGCGCCATCTCTTGTCCAGGTGAGCGGTTAGTTCCGAAGGAGTGTTAAAATCTCTCGATGAGGGTGTAACATAGATGTGCGTTTGTCACTGCATAAGGTGATGATTTAGCAGATTGAAATGTATGATGTATAGGAAAGATTCGTGTCTAATCTCTAGACCAGTGGTGGTGTAGGGGTATGGCACGCGGCACGGAATGCTGAGGACCTGGGTTCGATTCCCAGCATTGGTCTTTTTTCTGGGGTTTTTTCTGTGCATCTATATTTCAGTTTGTATTTAGTACGAAATGTATACTTGATCTCTCGTCAAGTAACTACCAGACTATCGTTGAGACTGTGGTTTTTATCGATAAAATGCTATCGACATACCCGCATCCTCAAGCATCCTGGCAAACGCGAATAGAACACTCAGAATTGGAAATTGATCCCCGCATTTCCAAGTTTCGCGGGCGATGAGAAAATTCCAATTAAAATTGAAGGTTTACATGCACCTAACTTAAGAGTATGGAAATCCCGAGGAACTTTGGTAATTAAAGCCAAGGGAACTGTTCAATCGCTTCGTAAAATATTAGTTCCGCTTTGCACCGAGAGATGGCGCTGCCCCGAAATTTTACACGCTAACGAAGTGTTGGTTTAGAAGTTCTAAATAATTTAAGTACCTTTGGAATATCTGGCAAGCTCGCCCTTTCTCCGGTAAACTTTATAAAATGAGTATCCCCATACCGAATTCATCTTCATCTGAATCAATCTTCGCGCGACCGGCGGCAGCGGCGAGCGTTTTAGGTATCAGTACCTCTACCATGAGTTTGCACTAGTTCACAGTGACCGTACTCGCTAGCGACGGCGTAAATGATTTGTATGGAGAATTTTACTTCCGTAAGTGACCGCTAGAGGCGCTGTACAATTCTCCATACAAATAATTTACGCCGTCGCTAGCGAGTACGGTCACGTAAACTAGTGTAAACTCATGGAAGAGGCACTGTTCATTGCGTGTGCCGCCAGATAATCACTCACTGTGCGGCGAGCGTCTCGAATTTTGAGGTCATGCATGAATTTTTGAATGTTAATAAAACAAGATGTTTTCTAGGGCCTAGTGATGCTACATTTTTAAAGTATGCATTTGTTTTAGTAATACTATGAAAATACCTAAATACACGCGCGGCCATCGGACGGGGAACTTGTTTCGCTCGCGCTTACGCACGGCTTTGATTCTAGCCGCTCTCACGCACACATACACGAGTGCATAGAATTGTTACCTAAAATTGATTAGCGCAAGAAGCTCAGTGCGGCCTTAATGATTCACTTATAAGCAAGCCTTCTACAAGAAAATCACTTGCATATATTTGCTTAAACTCTAAAATTCATCTCCAATCTCCCTGTAGTCGTAAGGAGCGACCTAATAACATTATTATTCCGGTCATCGTTGCTGCGTGACCGCGCGTTTTTGTACCAAACATCGTTAAAACGCCATTTGCCCAACTGCAACGAGGTAAAAAGGGTTATTTGGGTCATAGTTCTTTGCTATTTAACCTTGTATGGGAAGTACAACGGTAGTATTAGGGTTGCGCTGCTTGTTGCAACAGGGATGTATCTTTTACACCATAACACATTCACGGACAGTACGTGGGTCGTAAATTGTAACCTTCGTGATATAACACTACGGCTGTAGAAGGCGGTTTAAATCACACAAAAAGTGGAACTACATCCACGGCCATCTATTTTTCATAGCATTTGCAGGAAGCGTTGTGACTCTGTGCCGCTTTAAGCAGAAATACAAACCACTAGTGCCACAGTAAACACTTCTGCTCTTGTGCACAAGTTATCTCCGTCACTTATACTCATAAAAACAGTGTAAAAAAATAAAATCGTCATTTTTCAATGGTAACTTAACTTAACATACCATAAAGTAGTTTATGCAACTGTTACGATTATGTAACAAGGGTCCTTAAAACACGAGTCGTGGGTTAACGGAACGAGCAGAAGGAGAGTGTAAAAAATTAGGAATTTTGAGACTGAATTGTATATTTCAATATTCAGGCGTTTCGGCAATAATTGGCTAAGGAAAGGTTTTTAAAGAGATGCTAATTTTTTTTTTTCGACAGTGGTCGACTTCAACACCAAGAAACTGCAGCTGTTTTATTTTTATCTCCTTTTATTTATTGGAAATATTCTTTTAAGTGTTCGAGATGACATTTGTGAGATTTTATGGCTGACAAGCGGTTCGTGCTCAGTACTAAGAAGAAATAAAAAAAAAAAACGAATTCAACTGTCGCTTCTGTTAATGTCAAATGAAATCTAACCGTTTGCGTTTCGTTTGCTTTGCGTTGCCCAAGAAGCTGTTCCAAAATAGTGATCGAAAGTATTCAATCGTGATCCAATTATTGTGCATAAGTTGTGGAGAAATGCGGTAAAATTGAAAGTCCGGATTTTATGCGGAGGTCGATAAAAATAGTAAAAAAATCACACTGAGCACACCAAAACGCAAAGCAAGCGAAACGCAAACAATTTGACATTGACAGCAGTGACAGTTCACTTCGGTTTTTATTTCTGTTTCTACTAAGTTCTGAGCACGAACGGCTTGTCAACCATAAAATCTCACAAATGTCATCTCAAACACTCAAAAAAATATTTCCAGTAAACAATAGGAGATAAAAATAAAACAGCTGCAGTTTCTCAATCTCCAGAACGCCGACTGCCGAAAAAAAATATAATTAGCACCTCTTCAAAAAAATTTACTTAGCCAATTTGATATTTAGGTATCCACAAAAACCCTTCATCTCGAACCGCCCTTATCATTTACTTTTATGTTTAGCGCGGAATTAAGTTAAAAAAAAACATTAAATAACTTAAAATGTAATTTTACCTCAAAATACCGGTTCATTCCAGTTAATACGAAATAACCCGAAGCCGACTGAGCTCTGCCGAAATCCTTTGAGATATAAATCTCTGATCATAAGACTCTCCAATCAGGGGAATGGACTGCAATGCTGCATTCATTAAACAGAGTACTTTAAAATATTGTACAGTCCAGAAGAATTTTATAGGTAAAAGAAAGATTTTATACACTAGGCATATCATAAATCCTAGCCTATATATGGCCCATTGCAGTCACCCACTCAGAATGAGAGGACTATAGCAGTAGTTCCCACGCGGGTCCAGTGCGGATCAGGGCCTAAGCACACGGCGTTTTTTGAACGCGCCGTCGACGCGCGTTTTAGGAACGCGCGTTTACAGCGCGTTTTTCATTCCATTAGAACAGCCTTAAAGCCCCTAGCACACGGCGTTTTTTAAATAACCCGCGTGCGTATCGCTTTTGTATCGATACAAACGCGCGTCGACGGCGCGTTAAAAATACGCCGTGTGCTTAGGCCCTTAGAAACTACACTCACACCAATTAATTTCCACGTGGGTTTGTGGTGGTTTCCTTACGATGTTTTCCTTCACCGTAAAGCTCGTGGTAAATTTCAAATTAATTTCGCACATACATTCCGAAAAACTCAGAGGTGCGAGCCGGGATTTGAACCCACGACCCTCTGCTTGAGATTTAAATGTGCAATAGCAAAAATCATCTTCATCGTGATCATCTCAGCCCTTAAGAGGGTACGATGGCTGAGAGAATTTTGAGAAATAGGTATTTTAATGAAATGTCGCTGTCTCGCCCGAACCCCTCCGTGTCAGTACAGCGAGAACGGGACAACTGCACCTCAGACCGTTAATAGGCGCGTAAAATTGATCAAAACAGCATTTCGTAATCCCCTGTTTTCTTCTCGTAACCTGGGCCAATAAATTTATTTATTTCATAAATAATTAGAGGACAGATTTAGCTATGCCCCTATGTTTTCCTTTTTTTGTTTATAGGAGGGATTCTTTTCTGACGAGTGTCTGAAAATGACGTTGAAATTGGGCAATTTTTTCGGTTTTTGAAAGCTCATATTTCTTATGTTAATTGAAGTATGAAAAAAAACGAAACATAGGGGCATAGCTGTGGTAGATACAGATTACAAAGTAAAAAATTTTTGGCTCTATAGCCATTATCCAGGGAGGAAACAGGGGATTACGTTTGTATGAAGAAATGGTGCGCATCGTACCCTCTTAAACATCCCACTGCTGACACAGACCTCCTCTCAGAATGAGAGGGGAGGTGTTTCCACAAGGAAGCAATAAGAATACATATTTCCAATGCAGGCTTTTTCGTTCACATGTTTCCGTCAGTGTTTCGCACTGCGAACCAATTTTGCGCAACTGAATTTTCAGTCAATAACGCAGGAGAAAAGATTTTTCCACACCAAGGCTACAAAAGAGCTCAAACACAGAAATACCTGAACAACCAAATACGAAATATCTGAAACAATGCAGATTACCAAGAAGAAGCGGGGGCACTAGATGAAGAAAACGCTCGTGTTCGGTTGTGTTAAGAATAACAGACTAAACACTCTTGTCAGAAAAGCTTTTGGCAGTTTTAAAAATTGTCTTACCTGTGCAATTTTGACATGTTGGGGTCTATGTGTATTTTCTTTGAACAGATCAATACATAGCCAGGTACCGAAGATGCGTTTAAAAAACTTACAAAACATATCAGTTAGCTGTACTAGGTACTCTACCATTAAATTTTCTCATATCCAGAGGACAAGCAATATTCTGTTTGGCTGAAATAGTTTTTCTTTTAACGATTAGCTCTGTTTAACTTTAAACATGAAACTCACTCATGTGAGACTCACTCATAGTGAAAACAAACGGATCACTCACGTCTTAAAACGAGTTTAACTCGACATGTTACGGGCTAATCCGTAGCCCTTCTTCTTGGAGTCACACGTCTCGGCGGCTGCCAAACGCGCATTGGCAACTCGTTTTAAGACTTGAGTGATCCATTTATTTTTACTAGCTCTGTAAGGGCGAAAATGTTACGCTGTTCGCATCTAAGGGGTTCCTGCGCCCTAAAGGGCGCAGGGGGTAAACCAGACCGTCGATCTTGTTGGTGGCCTTCCTACACCTCGGCAGGTTCGCCGCCTCTGGTATTTAAACCTTTAATTAGTCTCTATGACCTACATCTAGTTATTTAAGTGGCACGAGCCAGTGTATCCATAAACTTAGGTTTCCGGGAATAAAGTGTTATCCTATTCTAACCGGATGTTTAATTAGAAACCCTGGAAAAAATAAGTATTACATGGCATGGCATGGCATGTTCGTATTAAGTCTAGAACCTTACTGCTTCATCGCCCGTCGCTTCTACGAGGAATGTGCCCTGTCCACTGCTACTCACCCCTTATGGTAATTACATGACGGTTTGAATGATCAGGGGCCTGTTGCATAACAAAGTACAACTTCTATTGCAAGCGGAACTCCCTTTCTAGTTAGTATAACTGAAGCAAGAGGTCCACTTGTAATATTAGTTGTACTTTGTAATGCAACAGGCCCCAGGCCGTGCCTTAGCGCCGTTCATTTAGGGTCAACGAATACAGGTCGATTACAACCGCATTCTTTAGCCCTTTCGAACCCGGTTGATACAATTGTGACGTTTAATGGCAATTAAAATTGAACTTTACATCATTTTGGGGATTCCAAATTTAAAGATAATATATTTCACAAAGTCCGTTATTGTAACATTTTTCATACTGACTTGGGTTCGAAAGGGCTAGAAACATTGCTTCACGCAGCAGTAAATGGCATGTCCATTTCAATGCCTCAGGCGCAAGCTACACAGAAAAGACGTGGGACAGGGCCGCGTCGCTGTAACGGCGACCTCCAAAGCAGAGAAAAGAGACGGGGTGGAGACGTGGATAGCGAACAAACGACGTGGACTGCAATGCACCCCCGTCGCACGTCTCTTCTGTGTGGCTTGCGCCTCAGAAGTCTTTACCAGGGACGCTTCTTGCTCCGAAGCGACAAACTTCCGCTTATTATTCTGTGCTTCAACAAAATATTCGCAGAAAGGAAATAGAGCTGTCCTGTCAATCGATTCCTTCCGGGATTCACGGAATCGATTCCCCGGAGCCGAAGCACTCGTGTGTACTGTTTTTAAATAGAATCCTTGATGCATTTGTGGTCGAATACTGCGCAGAAAACTGGTAGGAAAATGGCCACATGTGAGTCGGATTTTCACACTAATCCATACAGTAGAATACCTGCCAGTTAAGAACAAACCCAAACCTTTGTATACTCTTTAGGTTAGGACTAAGCGCCTAGTTTTCACATTATAGTACAGCCAAGATATTTAATTGCCTTCACATTTCGTAAAAATGTCGTTAAAAATTTGCATTAAGGTAGAAATCTCAAATGCAACAAGTCAAAGCAACATCGTAGCTCTTATACACCACATTTTTAATTTTCATTCAATTTTATGGAATAATCGAGAAAAACTAGCAAAAATGCAACGTTGCCAGCTCAGCAGGTATAAACGCTCTTAAGATCGATCAAAAACACCAAAAAAATATTTTCATCTTTTTTTTTATTAGGTATGTGTGTGCACATTTTCTTGACAAAAGCAATTACTGTTAACTTAGTAGCATAGTGTCAGGAATTTCAGCGAAAAATTTAAAAATACATCAATTTAAAAAACTTTAAAAGTCAGGTTAACATTTTTAAACGCCTTTAAAAGCCTTTTACACGAAACATCGTTTGCATAACCGCTTGGAAACTGAACTTTTATAATTTAAAATGTTACTTTATGTTTTATTCATTCAAAATCTTCACTTAGCCACTTGTACAGTATTACTTTGGTTCTTATTAGGGTTACGGTGAAAACACGATCTGTTGTCGACCAGGAATAAACAATAATGTCATCATCATCATCATCATCATCATTTCAGCCGCAGGACGTCCACTGCAGTGCTGGACTACCTCCCTCATTGATACCAAATCAGTACGGTTGGAATCACCGTACACTTGCATCCACCTTGAACCTGCGGCCTTTACCAAATCGTCCATCTCGTTGGTGGACGTCGCACGCTGCGCTTGCCAGTCCATGGTCTCCATTCGAGAACAATAATGTACGGCTATGTAATTCAAACCCTTATGACAATAACGTGTGGATGTGAATTATGAAGTCATACATTTTTGTTGGTCGCTTTTAATAATGAAAAGAATAACAAGGGATCCTATCGATGTTTAGAAAATTTTATTTCCGAAGGTTTAGAATCCCGAAAACTTCATTTGTCCGAAAGCATTTTTTTCTGAAACTGTAATTATTTCAGGATTTATTTCAGGACCATCGTGTCGAACCCTTTAGGTTAGGTTAGGGTTGTTTTATAAAAATCGTGAAATATTTACAGTTTCAGAAAAAAATGCATTCGGATAAATGAAGCATTCGGGATTTTAAATATTCGGAAAAAAATAATTCTAAATTTTGATAGGTAACCCAATAACAAGCCTCATAAGAAAGCTCTGAATTTCTCTGCGTGATCGAATCAGAAATGGGAGAATTAATATTAAATCGTTACTTTAAATTTTGAAGGATTGCCATCGACATGATTTAAGTTCGCTTTAAATGTTTAGTCTTTTTTTCGATTTCTTTCGTTAGGTTCAGTTAGTTTTTTATTGATAATTAATATTTTATCCCGACTCCTTTGGCCGGAGGGTGTGGTGTTCCGTCGTTTTAGGGAAACGACGAAGACTACTTCAAAAATCCCTAAATAGTTTCTTGTGTTTTTATACTACGTACCTAAATATGTTTATTTTTGAATTTTACAGCGCATTGGTATTATACTGCAATGCTGTAATTTTATATTGATTAATAATAAATAAATAAATAAATCTTGTTTCGATCTTTTCAGTATTTCTGTAGGTGGGTTTTTGATATTTTAATTATTTTTTTATCTCTCTTTAGATTAGGTAACTTGAATATTTACACCGATTTTTAAATGGACTATCAAAGAAAACTATCCGCTACCGTGTCTAAACAATATTCATTGCCCCCCCACCCCACAGTCCCCACTATCACAACCACACGAAATGCTAACGCGCGTTTGTGCTTAGGAGTGAATACGTCTCTGCACTCTGAATGTCAACATATACCTATTACTATGTGTAGCACAGACGTATTTAGTTGTGGTGCACGGCGAGTTGCAAAGAGCAAGGTAATGTAATAAATAGATCATTCAACATTATTTCCACTATAACTAGTGCAACGCTGGCGTCAACATTATCTGACGCTGCATCAGTTAATTTTCTATTAAAATCACCCGTAGTTAATTATCTCCAACGGTGTATACAACTGAATTAAAGTTCTGGAACGGACTATTATTTAAGGCATAAAAATGCAGTTTTTATACTGATGGCTTTTTTGTACTGTATTTAGGAGAATCAACTTTTTTGTGTTGTTTACCTACTCTGTCTCCGGTAGTTCAAGTGACACTTTTCACAGTTTTTTCATAGAAAAATGCTTAGGTTGTCCAAGGGACAAAATTTCTGTAACCATAGCAACGGGGGGAACTAAAAGTCAGTCAGTTCACATTACAGAGTTATTACGACAGTTATTTGGGAGTTTTCAGAAAAAATGTACCCGTTTTCCTTAATTATCCTTAATTTTTCCATACAAAATTTATTAGTCAGTTTTGTGACGGTCCATACAACATGTATGGTTCACTGCGTCACAAAACTGACAATTAAAAGAGGGACACTTTTTTTATTGCTTAAATCGATAGTGCTTGTGATTCTGAGTAGAAATAACCCAAAATTTGTTAGGTTTTTAAAAAAAAAGTACAGGGTACACTTTTTTCTGAAAAAGCCCATTTGATCTTGACAAGAAAATATGACTGTGTCACACACATTTTCATACAAAAACTTTTTTGCTGACAATTTCTAACAGGCGCAAACATTTTGCAGTCTTGTAAACTGTCGTTTCAACGCACTGTCGTCGTGTCTGGCAACTTTAGGGGAGATCAACGTCTATTTTGCTTTCAGTCTACTTTAAAACTATGTAGGTACATATTTTTCAAAGTTTCATTAGACCTACCGTATTGTAATTGGCAGACTCTACCAACAGTCTTCCAATTCATGGTTGCCACTCGACAACTTTTCTCCCTTATGGTGGCACTTCACTTGGCGTTGCGTGTTCGCGTTGCGCTATTGGCATCTCCGTCTTTCACGCTAGAATCGGCATAGTGCTCCTCTCTTGCACACGCAACTATTTCGTGAAATACTTACGCCAAGTGAAGTGCCAGCATAACGGTTAGCACTATATCATCTTTTGCGATATAATTCTTTGATGCCCGAGATGGGTTGGTTTCATTAAAATTTCTCACTCAGGGCGGGACCGTTTACATAAAACTGCATTTATTCTTGGTCTTGCGAGCGTTATGAATGTAATTTCACACGTTTCTATTAGGGTTGTAGCTGTTTGTGATGTTTAATAATTAGATTACTTTAATTATGATGGTTTATTTATATTTCTTTAATTTTACAAGTTCTATACAATGTTCATGAATCTTAATCCAAGCTGAAGTGACTAGGCGATTAATTAACACGTCATTTATAAGTATAAGGTATATCAGTCTAAAGACGACCAACGCTGTACCAAGGCTCAAAGAGTTCCATAATGATTGTTCCTGCGCTGCTCGCATTCAAGTGGTTCCTCGGTTCCAGATCATCATCACCATCATCATCATCATCATCATCATCATCATCATCATCATCATCATCATCATCATCATCATCATCATCATCATCATCATCATCATCATCATCAACAATATCATCATCATCATCATCATCATCATCATCATCATCATCATCATCATCATTATCATCATCATCATCATCATCATCCCAGCCTATATAAGTCCCTCTGCAGGGCACAGGCCTCTCAGAATTAGAGGGCTTGGGCCGTAGTTCCCACGCGGGCCCAGTGCAGATTGGGAACTTCACACGCACCATTGAATTTCTTCGCAGGCGTATACAGGTTTCCTCACCGTAAAGCTCATGGTAAATTTCAAATGTAATTTCGCACATAAATTTCGAAAAACTCAGAGATTCGAGCCGGAATTTGATCCCACGGTCCTCTGCTTGAGAGGCCATAGCTCAAACCGCTAGGCCACCACGGCTTCTAGGCCACCACGATCATCGATGATCTCCAGATCATCGGTCCATCTTGTTGGGAGCCTTTCTACGCTACGTCTTCCAGTTCGCGGTGGCCACTCTAGAACCTTGCCGCCCCATCGACCTTTGGTTGAGGCAGGCAGGTTGTACCTACTGCGCAGGATCAGGTTAAGTGGCGTGCTCTCGTTTTGGAGGCCAAGACTCATTTTGGGTCACTGAGCCTAACTAGTTAGTTAGTTTTTAGGTTTTATCTAGACTAACAATAACAACGGCTTTGGGAAATTTCAGAAATAGGGTACAATGCATTTTTTTCTCAGATTTTAAAAGTTTTTGCATGGATCTACTCAGAATCAGTAGCACTATTGATTCTACATAGAGAAAAAAAATTGCCCCGAGGTCAGTTTTGTTACTTTCATACATTGGTGTTTGAAGGTAACAAAACCGACACTTATTTTGTATGAAAAGCTGGGGACTTTTTTTGCTCCATTATAATCGATAGTTCTATTGATTCTGAGCAGATCCATGCAAAAATTTCTAAAATCGGAGAAATAAATATAGTTTACCGTATTTCTGAAATTATCCTTTTACGGCTTTGTTACCCAGCGTATCATTTCACTCGTTAAATGTCAATGTTAATAAACCTCCGTTGCAACTCCGCCATTTTTTTACGGAGGCGAATGCGGAGGCGATTTTGCGATGTCCTGTGTGGAAGTGGAAGAGGCGGAGTTCTGTTACAACACTAGTTTTCATTTAGTTGCAGTGAAATATTATAGCTTGAATGCTCTACCTTTGGACTTTTACACTTTTAGTGTTCAAATTTGATGTGATACCAGTAAAGAGGGTTCTATTCTCCTTAGATATGCTTATCCTTATGGTCCTACCGGTAGGAGCATAAGGACATATTGGTCCTCGTGCTCCTACCAGTAGGAGAACCGAGTACGAGCAAGCGGAAACGGGGGACAAAACAGGCTCCGATCAACTTACAAAAACGTTATAAAATTTTCTACATACATTTCAGCAAGAATAGGCTGTCCAAAATAAGCAGTACTAAGTAAGCGGTATTAAGTATTAGCGGTAGCGGTATTGGTTTTAAGTTTTAAATTTATCATCGCTACATCACGTCAATCTGAAGTCATTTCGGTAAATGCAGTGAAGGTCATTGTCATTTCTAGTTCTGTTACAGGGTGACTAACATGAACAGGCCTTAAACTACGGCATTCGGTTTTTGAACTTCATACCGTGCCGTTCCGTTTACGCTAATAGTATTGAACAGAAGAGTGAAAGAGAAAGCGTCAGTATGCTTAGTATAAGTTTTATTTCACCAAATACTTCTCGATCGCGTTTACGTAAAAATTTCAATTCTATGGAAACATGGACGCACGAGCGCGGAGGCATACTGGAAGATTTAGGCGCAAGCCACACAGAAGAGACGTGGGACGGGGGCGCGTCGCAGGCCGCGTCTCCGCCCCGTCTCTTCTGTTTACTTTGGATCGCGACGCTTCTATACATTTGGTATTAAAACTGATACAAGGGGCGCCGCGACTGCAACGCGCCCCCGTCCCACGTTTCTTCTGTGTGGCATGCGCCTTATATGCAATGATGAAAAATAACAAATAAAATATCTATACACCGTGAAATTTTAGTGGTTGTTTTCCCGAAACGAGGTGATTTAGTTTCGATTGTACAATCGATTTATAATTACTATTTTGACTAGAGTCAAAAATCCACTTGTGAAAAACGAAAGTCTAAAATGACCGCAAACCAATAGTAACGCTTCGTTGGTACCTAACCTATCGTACGATCGTACGATACTTGTACCAACGAAGCGTTACTATTGGTTTGCGGTCATTTTCGACTTTCGTTTTTCACAATTGGATTTTTGACTCTAGTCAAAATAGTAATTATAAATCGATTGTACAATCGATACTAAATCACCTCGTTTCGGGAAAACAACCACTAAAATTTCACGGTGTATAGATACCTGAAGCATAAATCGGCCAAGAGTGTGTTGGACTCGCGCGCCGAGTGTTCCTTGTAAATTTGTAGGTAATTGTGTCAAAATATCTTACTTCTATTATAAACTCGAAAGTTTGTATAGATGGATCTTATGTTTGTTATAATTTCACGCTAAAACGGATTGACGGTTTGTGATGAAATTCCGCACACAGTTCTGTTTATGGCCTGGATAAACATCTTTATCCTTACTAAGTAATATCTAATACATATAATAAATCTGTAACAAGTCGGTGTCTGTACATTGAAGATATTTGAGAAAAACTGTCACTAGGGCTATTTATTAGCGCAATAGAACGCAAAATAATGATTTTTAGAATTATTGTCTGTTTGTCTGTTTATCTGTTTGTCTGTTTGTCTGTGCGTTTGTGCGCGCTAATCTCAGAAACGGCTTAACCTAGAAGGATGCGGTTTTCACTGATATGTTGGTATTTTCTTGGATTAACATTTAGTGTTTGTTTCATTTGAATCGGGTCACAAATAAGAAAGATACGTCTATTATAAGAATTTATCGAACAGGTTTTTTTGTTTGAACGCGCTAATCTCAGGAACTACTGCTCCGATTTGAAAAATTCTTTCAGTGTTAGATAGCACATTTATCGAGGAAGGCTATAGGCTATATAATCATCACGCGAACACCAATAGGAGCGGAGCGGAGCGGAAGAATGTTCAAAATCGGGGGTTTTTGAAGTAAAACTTGTATAGGCACGCTTGACTTGTGGTGAATGTGAACGCGGGTGTTCGGTGGGGGGGGGGGGTTGAGGTTGGGAGGGGTAATTTTTTATATCGAGGAACTAAGGAGAGCCATAATTTGATGAAAAAGCAAATTGGATAAAAAAAATAACCTGCCCAAATTACTAATTCCACGCAGACGGAGTCGCGGGCAACAGCTAGTTTTAAGTACGAAAGTGTGTTTGTACACCGCTGATTGATTGAGATGAAATTTGGAATGGATATAGTTTGAAACTTTGGAAAGGGCATAAAACATATACATTAGGCTTTAATTGTAGCCTAAACTGAATAAAAACATTTTGAATTTGATTATAAACGACTTTTGACACATTTAAATTCATTAAGCCGTTCTAGCATGAATCAGTAACAACCACACACATACGTAATTGGCATGTAGGTACTCACAGACATTCTCATAAGTATAAACAGTAGGGTAAGCTAACTTCGGAACTGTATTATTCCGTTAAACCTCAATAGATAAAGTGAACGCTGGAAATAAACGCTCCCAATATAACTTCGATACTTGCCAATAAGTTTTCCAATAGCCCCCACAAATTATTGTCTCCTATACTTACTTCTTGCAGAATGGCGGGGAGTTTCCTTACTCTAGCTAGAAGGTATTTTTTCCTATACTAATATTATAAATACACCATTGTATACACCTGCGATGAAATTCAATGGTGTGTGTGAAGTTCCCAATCCGCACTGGGCCCGCGTGGGAACTACGGCCCAAGCTATCTCATTCTGAGAGGAGTCCCGTGCCCTGCAGTCGGACGTATATAGGCTGGGATGATGATGACGATGAATATTATAAATGAGAAAGTTTGCGAAGATGTTTGGGTGTTAAGATGTTGATTGAATGAAAGGATGTGAATGAACATAAAACTACCGCGAGACTCATAGTGAAAAAATATGGATAACTCACGTCTAACTAGCTCGACATGTTTCGGACTAATCCGTAGTCCTTCTAGGAGCCACACGTCGCTGTGAATGAAACTTGGTGTACAGATAGATAAAACTCTCCATTGATGCATAGGGCATAGGTACTTTACACATAGGCATCCCGGTAACGCGTTCACCTGGGATAATACATTATTTAAACTTTAAACAGGAATAAAGGGCGCTATCCAAGAACGTTGAGGTAAGTACAATCAACCAAGTTAATGTTTAGGCCACCGATAGAACAATTGCCCACGGCTCCGTCTGCGAAGAAATATACTCAGACCTAACGAATATAGACAAAAAAATCATAAAAATCGGTCAAGCCATTTCGGAGGGGTTCGATAACAAATACGGTGACACAAAAGACTAGCTGACCCTCAAAAAATGTTTTTCCATATAAATTATAGCCTACGACCTTATCCTTAGACCTACCGAATGCAGAGAAAAAAAGTTTCATAAAAATCGGTCAAGCCGTTTCGGAGGAGTTCGATAACAAATACCGTGACACGAGATTTTTATATATTAGAAGATTAGTTAAGTCTATCTTAGTTAAGAGCACCCCATATATTTTTAAATCGTTTCTTAAATACGATAGAAAATTACCTCTCCGCTTCTACCCCGAAGTCCGGCAGAAGTTTTATTAAAATCGGTTCAATAATCGACTTTTTCTCAACTCGCTAGTCGGCTCGATTATGAGAAGGTAAAATATTCTCGGCAGCGGCTGTTCATAAAAAAAAGAAATTTTAAAACTTTTAATGTAAATATGACATCTGGCACTTAGGATGTAATAGAGAGTGGTTACACTCTGTTTTTTCTTGAAATGAAACACAATTTGAACTGATTGAAAATGTAAATAAAATTGCAATTGTCGAACAATCAATACACATAGATTAATACACGTAGATATGTTATCGCGTTGAAAATGGAAAGTAAAAAGGCGACAATTGCAATCTCTTGCCTCACTTGACGGTGAAGAAAATGACAACCGCCTCTCATAAATTATGACACGGCTAGGGCTCTGAGATGGTCTTGAAGATGTAGATGGCGGTAGAAATGAGGAAAGCAGAAGCTTAATAAATAGCGTATATTGCTTGAAATATATACTCTAACGTTACAATTATGATTTAAAAGAAATATAGAAAATTAAACAAACAGTAGAAAGTTTTGGCTAGTGCGATGAAGCGAGTGAGAAATGCTAGTGCGTCTATGTGCTAATTTTTAGCGTGTCGTGGGTCAAAAAGCTGTGCTGTCCGGTGGGGCCGCGCCGCGGCTTTTCATTGGCTGCAGATCGCGTATGTCGTGATAGGCGCGGTCCCTTATTGGCTGCCGGTGACGTGATACGAGCTGGAGCCAGTAGCGCTAAGGTAGCGGGCGGGGGGTGTGTTAATAAAATTCTGTTCTATTCTATTCTATTCTATAACGGAGGCAAAAAGGACATTAGGCTTGATTGTGTGTGTGCTACGACTGTTTTTGGAACAAGATTTTCGTTTGTATTGTGAGCATGTGACGCATATCTTCTTAAATATATTATATAAAACAAATTTGTGTTCGGTAGATCATTAAAATTTATAACTCAAGAACGGCTGGCCCGATTTCAATGATATTTGGTCTGTTGGATTTGTCGCCACTCGGAGTAGCATTAAATAGTATTACCTATAGAATATCGAAAAAAATCACTAAATTGAAAGATTTAAAAGCGTTGAAAGGGGGAAAACTTGACTGTCAAGGTTACGGAAATTTGTTAACGTCATAAAGCTAGGCGATAGGCGATACGAAGTTCACTGGGTCAGCTAGTTTACTAAAAATTCGTTGTTTTTGAAGATTATTATGATTAAATTTGAATATATGTATGTGGGGTCACCTTGCAAGCATTCCCGTTCGCACAAAAGAAAAGGAATACTTTAGCATTATACACGGACCTAGTGTTAACGCATTGCAGCGCCATCTAGCGGAGTGCACTATGCGTTAACGGACATTATAGTGAACGTAGGTCGATAAAGCAGCAAGCACCGCCGCGCGACGCAACGGTGCTCCCCCCCTCCCCTACCGGCCGCTTTATAAGCTCTTTTCAAATTTGTATCACTTGTAATACCATCGTAAAATTTGAACACAATAAATTAATAATTTCAAGTTAAATAAAACCAATCATTCTGCCCTGAGTTGAACCTAGACCTCAATTTAGGCAGGCTAGAGAAAGGAGAAAGGAGAGAGAGGAGCCTGAGGCTGACTGCAGAGACCCACCCACACGTAAGATCCTCAACACCTAGATAAGTTCGAAATCAAAGAGTGTTAATATTAAAAATAAATAATGATTAATACTATTTGTATGACTTTTTAAATCTAAATGATAGACACTTGCTACATGCCAGTTGTGTGTGTTAAAACATCAAAGACTATTTTCACTTTCAATACTTATTATTGATTTATTTATTTATTTTATTTAAGTACTATACTTAAGTACTTACATTTTTGCATTAAAGCCGATAAACGTCCAAGCAGTTCACACACAACACAGTGCCTTGAAAAAAAAACGCGAATATTTCTTACACGGAGGTGGTATTATCATCTCTTGCTTCAAATAACCTGAGCTAAAAGATTTCATCTACGATTGTTATTAACTTTTTTAGTTTCCCATCGTACCTCGGTCCGGTTTGGAATGGGGCTTATTATAAAAACCAAAGCGGCGTTTCGTATCGAAAAATTGGATTTCAAGTTCTCAAACATTCAGTTATATTAGTTTGGAGTTTTTCAATAACCCGAAGGATTATCTGGCGATTTCTTGAGATAAATTCTTTCCTGAGATATTGGTTTCTTAAGGAAGCTACGGTTGTGTATTGAATACATTTACTCTGTCCTTTAACAGACATACTCGTAGCGTTATAGATCGAGACGAGAATACCTACTCGGTTTTTTGATTTCGGAAATTAAGCAGTTCTACGACTCGGCTGGGTAGTGTTTGGAAAGCTCAGCAATAACTTGTCATCCAATGTGCCGCAATGTTTCAAGTCAAAAGTCTTTGACCAGTGTGTGTATTGCCAGTTGACTCTGATGAGGTATGGCACTGAGACTTAAGAAAGCTCGAGGTTACTCACAGCGCGATGGAAAGGTCTATTCTCGGAGTTTTCTCAGCATATAAAATTAGAATGCACTTGGCCGGTTTTTAGGGTTCCGTAGTCAACTAGGAACCCTTATAGTTTCGCCATGTCTGTCCGTCTGTCTGTCTGTCTGTCCGCGGCTAAGCTCAGAGATCGTTAGTACTAGAAAGCTGTAATTTGGCATGAATATACATATCAGTCACGCCAACAAAGTGGTAAAATAAAAAACAAAAAAATATTTTTTTTAGGGTACCTCCCATAGACGTAAAGGGGGGGTGATTTTTTTTTTCTCAACTAAACCTATAGTGTGGGGTATCGTTGGATAGGTCTTTTAAAACCATTGCGGGGTTGCTAACATGATTTTTCTATTCAGTGATCTGTTTGTGAAATATTCAACTTTAAAGTGAAAATTTTCATTAAAATCGAGCGTCACCCCCCTCTAAAATCTAAACTGATAGGTGGAAAAATTTTAAAAAATTCAGAATGGTAGTATAAAATATATCAAATTTACTAGGAAAATTATAGCGGCTAAGATTGCTTGGAAATTATTTGTAGTTTAAGAGTAAATAGTAGCCTAAGGTATAAAACATACCTAAACTTGGATGATTCCGTACACATACCTCCTCCCCCTCCTCCTTAGAAAAATATTACTTGATTTTTTTGTAATGGCTACGGAATCCTACCTTGTGCGTGTCCGACACGCTCTTGGCCGGTTTTTATTATTTCAAACTTTCACCGTTTTTCGAGATACCTTTAGTGAAATTAAGTGACTGCCTCGGCTTCCAGCTGGCATACAGTCAAACTCTAATGAGTTGGCAATGCTTCACTTTGTTACTTGCCTCGCCTGGCAAAAGCGGTCAAGTACAGTACTCGACTCGTTCACGTCTAGTAGCTAACTAGTGACACGGTTCCAAAGATCTTTGATGTTTGTACGCTTGAGTTTTCAATTCCATTCGATAGTAACTTCAGGCTCAATTTGAGCAATATGAGGGTTCATTTATTTATGTTTACACTTTACGTTACGTTACTTTAGACGACCGGATGGCCTAGTGGTTAGAGAACTTGACTACGAAGCTTGAGGTCCCGGGTTAGATTCCCGGTCGGGTAGATATTTGTATGATACATAATAATATGAATGTTTGTTCTCGAGTCTTGGATGTTTAATAATATGTATTTAAGTATGTATGTATCTTTATATGTAAGTATGTTTATCCGTTGTATAGTACACATAGTGCAAGCTTTGCCTAGTTTGGGACTTTAACTGTAAATTAAAAAATTTAAAACCCCCAAAGCAATTATGCCACTCGTTGTTTGAACATTAAGTCAACGCCCATTATGCGTCTAAGATCCCTTCCGCAGCTAACAAAAGAGCTGATAACTTTGAAACGGCTGAACCGATTTTGATGAAACATATTTAAGAACCATCGCCAAGAAACCTGCTTTATATTTAAAAAAAACCGCATCAAAATCGGTTCACCCGTTTAAGAACCCGTTTAATCGGTTCACAGACAGACAGATAGAGACTCACACACCCACATAGCGGTCAAACTTATAACATCCCTCTTTTTGTGTCGGGGGTTAAAAAGGAGTCCTTTCAGGCAAGGTTCCGAAGATACTGGCAGCATTCCTCCCATGAAAAGCCAATTTATTTTTTCAAATTAGCTGCCAGCTCTTCGTTTTCCTTTGACGCCGAGTAACCTCTTTGCTATTTCTTTTAATAGCAAAGAACGACCAGAAAGATTAATTCAGACGACCAGATGGCCTAGTGGTTAGAGAACCTGACTATGAAGCTTGAGGTCCCGGGTTCGATTCCCGTGTCGGGGCAGATATTTGTATGAAAAATACGAATGTTTGTTTTCAGGTCTTGGGTGTTTAATATGTATTAAAGTATGTATCTATCTACATAAGTATGTTTATCCGTTGCCTAGTACCCATAACACAAGCTTACCTAGCTTACTTTGGGACTAGGTCAATTGGTGTGAATTGTCCCGTGATATTTATTTATTATTTTATTATTTATTATAGCCTCATAATGTTAAGATCCCACGGACCAAGGGTTTCGACACTGAAAGGGACAAAATCATATTCACTGTATACTTACCTGTATTTTAAATTGTTTGTCTAGCCTACCTAAGCTGCTATAAAATCTCTCTTTAAAAACAAGAGCCTCTTCGATTTGAAAAGTAAACACAAGAATTTCCCCCGGGCGATCCTTATCTCATTTCATACCTACTTACAGCTAATAAATTTCACGATTGCCATATAAATTTGTAACTTTGCCAATGCCCCGGGCAGGCCGATCCGCCTTGTCGAATCGGATTTCAATCTTCGGACAAATTTAAGCCTGTTTTCACTGTACAACCTGATTTTCCGTACCGTTTATTCGCCGTATTATTTGATACTGACAACACCAACCAAAGCCGTGGTAGCCTATTGGTTTGACCTATGGCCTCTCAAGCAGAAGGTCGTGGGTTCGAGCCCAGGCCCACACCACTGAGCTGATGACGAATTTAGGGAAGGCATTTTAGGCACGTTGAAATAATAAAAAAGTATTCATGAATATACCTAGTTATTTTCCGGGCACGAATGAAGTTTGGTCAGTGTTTGACATAATCAAACAAAATATCTAGGTGCGACTGTCTTAGATTATTTATACACTAGATAGAGCTTCGGCGGCATGAAAACGTCCCGAAAAATATAAGCCAACTGTTGGCTTATATGTCATTTGCCTCCCTTCAGTTTGAATGACGTAACGCGATCGTAATATGAAGCTGTCAAAACAAATTTGTGGACGTTTTGTGTCGCAATGTTTGCTACTGACACTCTATCTAGTGTATAAATAATCCAAGGCGACTGTGTTCCCTGAACACTATGTACAATTTGGCCGCTTTCAAGTCTAGGCTAAATGAGAATTTACTAGGCAAGCGTGCTCCATCGTAGGCCTCATCTTCGCTTTCCATCAGGCGTGATTGTGGTCAAACGCAAGCCTAATTGTATAAATAAATGAAGGTTTTGTAACTGTCGATGATTTTGTTTAATGATTTTGTTTTTTATGCGCTTTCATATGCTTCTTTTATCTTTCCATACCTTTACCATACCTTTTTTTTCTTTTTCTTACACAGCGTTTCGAGATTTCCCGGTTTAGAAAAAGTTGTAGAATATGAAAAAACCTATCCAATGGTATTGAAAATTGTACATAGTCGAGGGCTCAAGGAAACCAAAAACACGATCGCTTCCTTTGTGAAACGAAAGTTAGTAATACAAACTGGGTCTATATTGGAATCCATAATATCTTTTGTCCTAATTTCAAAATCCATAATAACTTTGGTCATAATTGGGGATGTTTGCGGAGGCGCGGACGGACGGCTTCAATGCCATAATGCGCAAGCGTTGCGCCTCCCTGCTGGCGCGGCTCCGTGCCAGCCCCAATAGGGTCCTGAGCGTTTTCGTGGACCGCTGGGACACCGCGCTGATGCGTCGGTGGTCACAGCTACATGTCCTCCACAAACCTAGATTCTCAGTTTTACTAACATAGCTTACAAATTTATTTTGTTACTAACATTATTATTATTATGGATCGCTGGTCTGAATTAAAGATATTTATTATTATTATTATTATTATAATGATCTTTTGCCTCGCAGGCCGCTGTTTGCCAACAAGTGCTCTGTTATGGCATTTAATATTATGGATTTCAATATTATGGCTCGTAAGTTTTATGTCTTACTATATTAGTACAAAACATATTAGGGATTTAGAGTATTAGGACATGTGATATTATGGCTTACGATCATTAGGACATAAGATCATTATGGCAAATGATAATTATGGCAAAAGCATGATATGTCAAAAGCGTTTATGGCAAAAGTGGTATGGCATTTGAGTTTAGGACAAACGATATTATGGATTAGGTACGAAGGAGACCCATACAAACTATATGGGTATACTGTCGTAACATAATGGAATCAATTGTCCAACGTGTTGCAGGGCATCCCACACTACGCTTTCCTAAACGTGGTCTCCACTCCAGGACTCGTCTGCTCCAACGATCGTCAGTTGTACGGCAAACGTGACCAGCCCATTGCCACTTCAGCGTGCTAATCCTTTGGACTCTGTCAACGACTTTCGTCTTTTTAACCGACTTCAAAAAAAAGAGGAGGTTATCAATTCGTCTGTATGTTTTTTTTTTTTTTTTTGTCTGATATGCTCGTTGCGGACCCTATCTCTCAACGAGATACCAAGCATAGCCCTCTCCGTAGCACGCTGAGCGACTCTGAACTTATGGACTAGTCCTCCTGTGAGTGTCCACGTCTCTGCAGCGTAAGTCATAACTGGTAGGACGCACTGGTTGAACACCCTAGTTTTCAGGCATTGTGGCAGGGATGACGTCAAGATACGACGAAGCTTCCCAAATGCTGCCCAGCCCAATTGAATCCTTCTATCGGCTTCTTTCTCGAAGTTGTTTCTTATTTTTTTTGTAAACTACTCATATTACTTGTCGTTATTGATCCTTGGGCCAGAGTCCATCCTATCCTCATCCTCTTTTCGTAACAAGAAAGTTTAATTTCTACAACAACGCTGCGTATACGAACCTATCTCACACTTTGCATATTAAACGACGTATTTCTCATTAGTATGGTAATGTGGATCTTATTTACACAGAACTCGGTATAACTAGCTTTGAGTTCAGTAGCACAATGGCGTTCGCTAAAATTCAGTGCCTCTGAACTGAGGGACAGGAAATAATCTAACATTTGGTAGCATGGCGCACGGTTGTGGTATACTCTGAAGATGAGCTCTGGTGGTGATAGTTGGGTTTGTGTGATTTGTGTGTGTTCATAAAGTGTGGCGGTGGAGGAACTGCATGAACACGCTACATAAACTTAGCTATCGTAAGGTCGCGGGTGAGCAAAGCAATTGTTTCAGTTCATTTGGACCTCCGCAAAGTAATGAAACTTACATCACAATCCAATACTTTTTAATAATCACACTTACATCACAATACTTATTTTACATAATATTATATATTATATATTATATATTAGAACTCATATTCAACTTTTTCCAACAAAGTCATTTAAAAGTGCACGTATTATGCAAAGAAACAAAAATATGTTGGACTCAGCATTTTGTCGACTTGCGAAATCCAAGAAAACGGTGGATATTGCGGGGCCAGGTATCTATAAAAACTACCCGACAGTAGGTATCAAAAATATTCAGAACGACATGACATTCTTCAACGAATTAAAAAAATGGCTGACTAAAAATGCCTTTTATGACATGTCTGAATATAATAATAATGATAATGATGATATAATTTTAATTTAATTTTTACATTTAAATAAATTATTTATTTATTTATTTATTTAATTATAAATTGTATAGTAATCTGTGGTAATGCATAATATATATAATTTGACTTGTAAAATTTATAATTTTATTAATAAAGGAATATGAATATGAATATAACGCCTTATTCAATAAATTACTTACCTTAACCTACGTCCTTAGTCGCTTTTTACGACACCCACAGAAGAAATGAGAGGTGTAATTCTAAACCCGACACCGCACGAAATTTTCAAAATTTAATTTCAAAAAACGCAGAAATGCGAGCCCAAGCTTGAAACTACCATCCTCTGTTTGATAGACCATAGGTCAAACACTAGGTTACAACGAACATAACCACAGAGTTGATTATAGAGCTCATTTAATCGGGTCCATAGCTGATTTGAATTGTAGAGAGACTCCCCCGTGTGCCTCCGATGGTATTACATTAAATTACTGGCTTGTCCGTGAGATTACATAGCGTGTAATGTGACTTTGCAACACGGACTGCTAGTTTGTTGTACAAACAGCTATTCTACTACAGCTAAAGTAAGACTAAATATGACAGTTCAGCGGCAAAATACGCACAATGAAACTTCGTTTATAACTTTATCTTGGCACTAGAAATGAAGATCAGCCGATTCCTGCCTAAATTTACGGGTCTTACCCCTTCCCTGCGGGTGTATGTGGGTTTTAGAAATCAGGCGAGTGAGGTGTCATTTTCTATGTATTTTTTGCGCTGAATCGAATGAGACCATATTCATAATTATAGGATCAATATTTTGCAAGACATGAAGGGTTTTTGTTGAACAGAAATAGAACAATCTAAACATCACTTACCATAGTTTCTTAAGATGTGGATGTGATGGTAATACTGATTGCTCTCAGGGATCTCGAGAAGCCTATATAGTTGCTTAAACCCAAAATTGGTCCTAAAACCTGAAAATGCATGTGCTGTGAGTATGTAATCTTTTACATTCACGTGCTTCTGTTGAAGGTCGGTCGAACAAAATATTTTCTTTTCACTCGACCAATTTTGGGTTTTTGGGTTGGGTCGTCTGTGTATGTGATATTTTATTATTTATTATTGTCTGCTCATAGTGACCGTGTGTCCAGGGCTATCGCGAGATAAATAATGTCCAACGACGTTGCAGTTGCATCTCGTGTGACGTATCGCATTTCACATTCCACGCCCATTTCCGCGGTTGACTTCCTTCTCGAAATAATCAACTTTTACATCGAGACAACAAAAAAACTGTGGCACAATTGTTTGAGTTGGGCATCCACAGAGGAACTTGATAAATCGGCAAATTTCATTCATAACAACAATACGAAAGCTAAGGATAGTGTGTCATGGCGTTTGTAAATTAGACACTGCCTCAGTATAACGGCACTTTCACACGGGCAACATCCCGTTTTTTGCGGGTTCGGTTTTTTGCAGGATCCCGTTTAGTAGCATACGTGCTACTGTGGTAACATTCACACGAGCATTCGGTTTGCGGGTGTGAAAGTACCGTAATGCTGAGGCGTTTATAACACCCCAGCGCTGATTTTCGGCCAGCACCGTCAGTAATACCCGGAACGCCACACGCAGATAGATAAACTGTACACTTATAATATAAGCCATAAGTTACAAAATAAAGATTGATAGTTTAAAAATAAAGATTGAAAAGATTGATTGATTGAAAGAATAAAGATTGGCTAGGTATGTCAATATTGTATAATTGTTATGAAATAAACAGATTTTATTTTTTTTTGTTTTTTTTTTGCATAAACTATATGCGTAAATAGATAATCTGTAGATCATAAAAGCGAATAACTTTAACAAAATTACTTACTATAACTCACTTGCCAAGTATATACCCTGCACGGACTAAAACACAAAGTGAAATAACCGAGACAATAAAAATAAAAGAAGTGTTGTGAAATAGTGCTGGAAAGGAGAGGAATTATATTTTATGAAATGACAACTAATAGCCTTTAATCGTCATCGTTAGCCTTTTAGAATGAGAGGAATAGTTCGTAGTTCCCACGCGGGCCCTGTTCGGATTGGGAACTGGGAATTTGGGATGCACCATTGAATTTATTCTCACGATGTTTATCTTCACCGTAAAGCTCATGGTAAATTTAAAATGTAAATTTACACGAACATTTCGAAAACCTCAGAGGTGGGAGCGCGGGATTGAACCCACGGCCCTCTGCTTGAGAAGTTCTAAGGCCACTAGACTACTACGGCTTTTTACACACGGGATACGGCGGTTGAAATGCTTCAGACCGCGCTCGACCGTTTCGTGGTAGGGGAGTAGTTTCGCCGCCATTCCCGTCACGTACCGACTGCCACATTTATAATGGGCTAGCGGAAGTGAATCTGAACGTGTCCTGAGACGCTGTTTAACGCGTCCCCGATGACGTCATAAATCTACGTCCGGCTGACGTTTTCATTGAGACGCTGAGGTTTCTCGGTCTTTAGGATTACGCTGTTCTGTTTGGCTTTCTTCTTTGCAAAGACAATTTTGATACAAGCTTTTTGCTGGCTCTAGGATTTGTTGACTTCTAAAAATCTAAACTTTATCCGTACCAAAATTCAGGTCAACAAAAAGATAAAGTTTCGATTATTACTCTCTGGGTACGTCATCATCATAATATATTTAAGAGCTAGGCTCTTGTCGGTGGAGTAATTTCCAGCTTATTCTACATTCACCTTATTTAGATTTTTTTTTAACTGCTCCATTTATGTCCTTCTTGGTCTTCCCCTTTTCCTTTTCTCTTCTATCTTTCCTTCTATTATAGTCAATGTAATTATCGTGCCGTAATAGATGACCTAACATTTTCCCTCTCCTTTTCTCAATTATTTTCAACAATTTCTTTGGGTACGAAGGTACGAAACAGAAACCTTAAGATTCTTATAAACTTGCTGCACTCGCTTCTTAGCATCACCGCTACTCGTTGGAAATCGCCTAATTTCCGCGCTTATATTGTAAATGACTATTGATCTTTTTAGTCGTACAAATGCCAAAACCTTAGGGTGTTAAAGGAATTTCTTGGGTAGATCGTACACTACCTGAGTTGCATATAATATGTTGGTTTTCTGATCAGATGCTCATTTCCCACGGTAGGTGGCGGTAATCGTTTCAACAACATAACCCCGATCCAGTACACAAGTTGGCTGCGTGCGCTAACGTCTTACATTGTTAGGGCTAGCACCATGATATTACTAATATTACAAATAAGCGAAAATAAGTGTAATCTATCTTAAAAAAAAATCTAGATAAAATTGGAATTTTATGTGATTTCTAATGCGATCGCGCAGAGAAACTCCGAGCATAGCCCTCTCCATCGCCTTCTGAGTGACTTACAAAGTCAATGTAAAAATATTTTAAACAGGTCAGGCTTCAATTCAAGCACTTATGAATGTCGAAGAATCTACCACCGGTTCGGAAATACCCTGTTGAGAAGAATCCGGCAAGATACTCAACGAGGAATATTTATTGCAAACAGATAAAAATTAAATTACATTCTAAAGTATTTAATACAACAACATTTTTCAGGACTATGGATCGCCAATGCGGATTGGAATTATTTCCAAACATCCCTGTCAATGATATAGGTAGTCACGCGTCCTAGAGACTACTTTAGTCCCTAACTTTTTTTGTGCGGGAAATTTTCTAGAGACTTCAGTAGTAGTCTCTAGGACATTTCCCGCACAAAAAAGTTAGGGACTAATTTTGGTATGGTGGACGCGTGACGGGTTAATTTTATGCTAGTACGCCTTAGATATTAATATTTAGAACATCATGGCATCCCAGGAAAATATGTCCACCATTGACTGAATTTCAGCTGCGGAGTTGGCTACAAAGGTTGCGTCATCGGCAAAGAGAAGGATGTCAACGAAAAGATCCTCACGGTGTCTTTTAGATTTGAGGAGAGAGATATTGTATTATATAGATATTTAGTTATTATATTTGTTATTTGAGGCCTGGTTCAAGGCACTTGCTGACAAGAGACAGAAGCGACATCAAGGCAGCTCTTCATCAGCCTCCGCAAACTTCTCTTGTCAGGCCTGTGGACGAACATGTCGCTCTCGCATCGGGCTAATCAGCCACGAAAAGCGTTATGCACAGGCAATACGCCATAATTCGTCTGAAACAGACGCATATGCCTAAATGATGATGCATGGCATCCCAGCTCTTTAGGCGCGACGAGCTCGCTGCGCTCGCGACGAAATCGTTACGCGTTCGCGAAGAAGTCGCTGCGCGCTCGCCTCGCTTTTAAAACGTTAGCAAATCGCCAGAGTGATGGCTCTCAAGTGTTGTGGCAGCCCTAAGGATTGCTTACGCGTGGTTACCCTCGTCAGTTAACCCTCGATGCTAACTGCCTGTCACTGGATGAGATTAGGGCTAAATATATTCACAACTATGGCGGATGGGAGCGGATGGTCAGAGGGTAATGGTTTTTCAACGGCAACGCAAAGATATAATTTTACTATATGTACAGCAAGTAATCTGAATCGCGTGCCAAGGTGCTTTTCACAACTAATTTCACGATGATTTCTTTGGCAGATGTATGGAATGCCAACATGACATTTGCATTGGAAAGGGTGTAAAGTGTTGGATGTTATACGTGATTCAGTTTTCAAGGGACTGTACTTGCTTTTACTTAGTGTCCCTCCATTCCGTATAGGTGAAAAAGTTAAGAAAAATAACCTGTTGTATGTAGTATAAATAATTATGAAGCTTAAAATTAGAATAACTATAAAATTTAAAAAAAAACCCAACGTAATTAAGTCTAAGATCCCTTCCGCAGCATGCAAAAGAGCTGATAACTTTGAAACGGCTGGACCAATTTTGATGAAACATGCCTAAGAACCATCGCCAAGAAACCTGCTTTCAATTCAAATAAAAAAACCGCATCCAAATCGGTTGACCCGTTGAAGAGTTATGATGTCACCGACAGACACACATAGCGGTCAATCTTATAAACACCCCTCTTTTTGTGTTGGGGGTTAAAATGACTTAAGCTCCATATCAATTTTGTGCACTACTACATACAAAAAAGGTCATTTACTTAAGTTTTTTTACACGACTACGACAAAGCCAAAAGGAAGTGTAATGAGTGTCTTTGTTTGTATTTTACCCATAGTTCTATAATGTTCCCTGGAAAAAGACTAAGTAAAGGTCTGCTTCAGAAAGGTAATAATGTCCTCGTAGCAATGCATTTAATAAACAGTTAAATTCACATAACGTCGCATATTTAACACATTACTCACGCTTTCACGGTTTTAATTTCCCGATTGTGGGTACGGTTGACAGTTTTATTGCGAACCGCTGCTATCTGTCTGTCTGTCTGTCACGCTGTTAACTACGCTAACTGAATAAAAACAGTGAAAACATGTTTACGTATAGTGTGCCGGGTCATGTTTTGGAAAATAAAAACGTCAGTTTAAATGATATTTATTCAGGGGCGTAGCTACCGTCGTATCAGCCGTATCAATGATACGGGGCCCCCGGGCTACAGAGGCCCCTAACGTGTGTAAGCAAAAAAAAAATTAGTAAAATGTTATCCACGATGTCACTTAATCTCGTGCTTCCCAGGAAAGCCCCCCCCCCCCCCCCCCCAACTAATTTTTATACAGGGCCCCGTCCAAGGCTCGCTACGCTACTGTTCATTTGAGGTAATGTTCAAAATAACCAACATGCCAGATAGGGATAAAAAAATTAGTTAATACACAATACAAATATTAATACAAATATTTTAAATGTAAATTTTGTCAGTGCATGCGAGTGGAATAAAATGAAAATTAGCATACAAATAACCGGGATTAATATCATGATCATCCTCCTCTGTGAATGAGAGGGCATGGGCCGTAGTTCCCACGCGGGCCCAGTGCAGATTGGGAACTTCATACACACCATTGAATTTCTTCGCATGTTTTCCTTCACCATAACCGCCCGGCCACGAACAAGACCACGACTTCGCGCGTTTGGCGGCGCGGCAAGCGTTTTATCAGTTCATTGCGTGTGCCGCCAGATAAACACTGTACGGCGAGCGTCTCGGCCGCGCAATGAACACAGAAAACGCTCGCCGCGCCGCTAAACGCGCGAAGTCGTGGCCGGGCGGTAAGGCTCTCATGGTAAATTTCAAATGTAATTTCGCACATAAATTTCGAAAAAAAATATCTATTTACGCATGTAGTCTTATGTAGCTATTAGTGTGCAGTTTATTTTATAATATCTAAACAGTGATCCGGGTGTCACCAACGGTAGTGGCTGCAAATCAGCGCTGGGGTGCTTTAAACGCCTCAGCATTATGCTGAGCCAGTGTCCGATTAGCAACCACAATGACACATTTTATCTTTAGCTTTCGTGTTGTCTTTTGTTTTGTAAAAATACTGATGATATGTCTTGTGTTGTTGTAAATAAATGTATTTTCTTCTTTTCAAAAACTCAAAGGTGCGAGCCCGGTTTCGAACCCATGACCCTCCGCTTGTGATGCACTAGGCCACTACGACTTCTTTCTTTCTTCTTTGCCATGGTGGTCTTTCACTTCCAACAATGTCTAATTTTAGTTCCGTCAATTTGCACTAGATGGCGGTATTATTTATCAAATCATGTAGAAAATAGATGAAAACAACTTTAAATTCTGGTTTCGAAAAAGCTGTGGCAGTAGCCCATGGGCAGTGGCGCAGCAGGGCTGGTATTGGTACTTGTGATTATTGGTCCTAGGTATGGTAATAGATGGTCCTAATAGTAGTTACGGGAATTTGCGTTAGATGGCGTTGTGCCGTTGAATAGAGTGATATCTCTATCCTCCTATATAATGTACTCTGTGTTCCTTGCTTTTTGTAGCGATAGCAGTTTACAAAACAAAACACAGTTGGGCGATAACAATAACAATACCCCCCTGCCCCTGTGTTTATCTTCTGTTTCCAAATAATAAACTGCTGAGCAGTCAACGTCACTAAACTGCCCAGCTCTGAACATAGTATACAAATCCGCCTCCCCAAGGAGCGCCCGGCAATCCTCAGCCAAACCAGCAAAACCGACAATGCCTTCATCGAATATCCATTACTCCTGAACACCCAATAACTTGAGAACCAATTCCTGAAGGATTTTGAGGGATTTCCGATGAATTTGATTTGAGGGAAGCAGTCATTCAAATTCTTTAATAATTCTGAGCATTTGGTCTAAGTTAGAAGAGGGATAAGAGTTTATACAAATGTATTTATTTTTTGCCACTACCACTTTTTACCTTTAAACCTAAAATTGTTAAAAGTGGCCTCGAAACGTTAGTGTAAGGTTTCGTGTGCTCTGTCTACCCTCTTTTGGAATCGTCATCATCATCCCAGCCTATGTACGGTTAACTGCAGCCACTGCAGGGCACAGCTCTCCTCTCAGAATGGCTCTGGTTCTATGGAAGCGATGCCACCAAATCCCGATAAAGCGAAAAATCGTGCAACGGAAATGGAAGTGGATAGGGCACACCCCCCGAAGACCAGAGGACAATACCGCCAGGGTCGCGTTCACGTGGAAGCCGCATGGGAGCAGGCGGCGGGGCCGACCGGCGCACACGTGGCAGCGCGGTCTATTCCCACTAGTTCCATTGACAGCTCCACTAATAGAACTAGTCATCATTATCATCATCATCATTTCAGCCGAAAGACGCCCACTGCTGAACATAGGCCTCCCCTAAGGCTCGCCAAACAGATCGGTCCCGTGCCACACGCATCCAATGCGATCCCACAACCAGGTCGTCGCTCCATCTTGTTGGAGGCCTACCTACACTGCGTCTTCCGGTCCGTGGACGCCACTCGAGAACCTTTTTGCCCCATCGGCCATCAGTTCTACGAGCGTGCCCTGCCCACTGCCACTTGAGTCTGGCGATTCTTCGAGCTATGTCGGTGACTTTAGTTCTTGCGCGGATTTCATCATTTCTAATGCGATCCCGCAGAGATACTCCGAGCATAGCCCATCCATTGCCTTCTGAGTGACTTTAAGCTTCCTTATGAGGCCCATTGTTAGCGGCCACGTCCCAGTGCCATAAGTCATCACTGGCAACACACACTGGTCAAAGACTTTTGACTTGAGAATAGAACTAGTGGGAACGTTTATTAAGTAAAAATTCCCACTAGTTCTATTAATGGAGCTGTCAATGGCACCGTGGACGCCGAGCTGCGGGCAGCCAGGCTGAGTTGGAGGAACGCGGAGCAACAGGCGCAGGACAGGAGCGGATGGCAACGTCTCACGAAGGCCCTCTGTACCACTGGGGTACCATAGGACAACAACAAATATGGACCTCCGCAAAGTAACGCCCGATTCAATAAATTACCTACTTATCTTAGTTCTTCAGTCTTGCGCCAAGACCAATATCAGAGGATATCGCATAATTCTATCCTCTCGGTGGGTTGATTGAAATTATTATTATTATTGATTCCCGGCCACTCGGGACTGGTCGCTTTTAACTGGGGTCCGTTAGTTCGGGAAACGGGATAAATTGCCTTTTAACAACGAGGAAATTGTATATTTGCGGTAACAACGTTCCTTATTGGCGTCCTTAACCTTCAAGTAACGGAAAGATAAAACGCTACCACCCTAAGATAGAAGAAATGATCTTTTTCGGTTTTAGGGTTCCGTACCAAAGGGGTAAAAACGGGATCCTATTGCTGAGACTTCGCTGTCCGTCCGTCTGTCCGTCCGTCCGTCCGTCTGTCACCAGGCTGTATCCCACGAACCGTGATAGCTAGACAGTTGAAATTGTCACAGATGATGTATTTCGGTTGCCGCTATAACATTAATACCAAAAAAATAGAATAAAATAAATATTTAAGGGGGCTCCCATACAACAAACGTGTTTTTTTTGCCGTTTTTATAGATAATGGTACGGAACCCTTCGTGCGCGAGTCCGACTCGCACATGGTCGGTTATTAATTAATACGTTCGATTTAATTGATTAAGGTATTTCATATATTTTGTTTGATTCATTTTGATTTCATTAATTTTAATTGTTGATTTAAATAAATAAATACATACATAAATAAATAAATATCATGGGCAATTCACATCAATTGACCTAGTCCCAAACTAAGCAAAGCTTGTACTATGGGTACTAGACAACGGATAAACATACTTATATACATATTAAACACCCAAGACCCGAGAACAAACATTCGTATTTTTCATACAAATATCTGCCCCGACACGGGAATCGAACCCGGGACGTCAAGCTTCGTAGTCAGGTTCTTTAACCACTCGGCCATCTGGTCGTCAAACTTGATTCAATTAATTTTTTTAATCAATTTAAATTTGTGTTTGATTTATTTTCTTATTTTCATTATTATGGCCGGTTGTGTCGTCATTAATTAGTTGATTATACTATTATCATGCTCATTATGCCAATCATATTGATTATATAAGGTCTCCTGGGCTTTAAAAATATAAATAATATCAAGATTATAAATTATAATTTTTTGAAATTGATCTTTGATAGAGTCATCCTTATAATTTCAGAGATATCACATAATACTGGGAAGCCTCAATCTTGCCATGTTTTGTAACCACTGTTTTTGAAACAAATAAATTATTATTATTGCATTATTCTTGTTTATCACAAAAAAACTGTCTAACGCCAAAAGACGTATTGAATCAAGATAATTTTCGTAAATAAAAAGTTTATTATTATCTATTAGCGGCTTTCTGACTGTAGCAGCAACCATATTCAACTTATTCCAGCTGCGGAATTCGTCGTAATGCGTAAGTTTTTTGTAGTAAATAAAATATGTACCCAAACGTGAGTAATTTTTGATGGAAATGTAAAAACAGCTACGGCTGTAACCGGGTCGTTGTGGTCTCCGCACGGTGTGCGAGAATCAGCGCGACGCAAGTCCTGACCGGAAACTAGGGTGTCCAGGGACAGGGGGTTACGCAGGACTGTCCTTTCACTGATTTTATACTCTGAACATGTCATGTTTTAAGGCCCTACCGTGTTTTTGGCGCATTTATTGCATTCATTTAAACTGGTGCTGTATCATTACTAGCAATGCTGTAGTCCTGAAATTCATATGTAAGATATTTGAGGATTCACTCTAGTGACACTTGTAGTTCGCTCGATGGAAAAAAATCCAAAGCCGTCTCTAAAATATAAATTAAACTCGTAGTACGACGCTAATACTGCATGGAAGGTCATGACTTTTTGAATGTTAATAAAACAAGATGTTGTCTCGGGCGTAGTTTTCCTACATTTTTAAAATATGTATTTGGGTGATTCTTCAAGGTCGTGATTTTTGTTTTATTCCTCTGTCGTATTTTTTTTTTACCATAAATTTATGTTACTGAACAAATCTATTTTCATGGGAGCATGATTTTTTCTGTACTAAGTAAAAAAAAAAATACGACACAGGAATAAAACAAAAATCACGACCTTGAAGAATCACCTATTTCTTTTAGTATATCTAGTAAATAATAATGAACTAAATTAAAACTAATTAGATGTAAGACACAAGGTGTATCAAGAGCATTCGAACTGCCAACAAACTGCTACGCAGTTTGGCAGTACAATAATTTATGCAAAAATGTATCTGTCAATAATTATGAAATAAACGATTAATAATAGTAATAAGATGAAAATACCCAAAAACACGCGCAGTCCAACCAACCTATCTTGAGCCATCGTGCCTCCCCCACGCGACCCCACGCCCGAAATCGCCCACCCAAAATCGATTAGCGCGAAAAACTCGGTAGGCCCTTAACTCATAATGCGTGACGAAAAAACCGGTCAAGTGCGAATCGTAGTCGTGCAATCGACCAAAAAGTCCTTTTCCATCCTAAGGTTTGTCAGATGTATGGTTTAAAGCATTAAAGGCTATTTTTACTTACAAATCAATAGACACAGACGACCGATTCGATTCCCGGTCGGGGCAGATATTTGCGTTAAAAATACGGTTGTTTGCACTCGAATCTTGGATGTTTAAGTATATTCTGTTTCTGTCTTGTTACAAATGCAGTGATTGTCGACTGTGTTTCTTTAATTTCCAAGTTTTTGGAATTGCAATAGGCTAACTTTCCTAACTAGTCAGTCTTTTAGATTATCAAAAAATATTGGACACGTATTTTTTATTTTGTCAATTAAACAAAAAATCACGAAGATATGGCGCGTTGAAGTTTCGCGTGACGTCACTTGTTCCTACACTTTGTATGAGCGTTTTAGGAACAAGTGACGTCACGCCTCGTCACGCGGAACTTCAACGCGCCATATCTTCGTAATTTTTTGTTTGATTGACAAAAGAAAAATTACGTGTCTAATATTTTTTGATAATGTAAAATACGGACTAATAAGAATTATTATTTTTTTACCTAGGAAACATCCCTATTTACATATGTAAGTTCCCTCGCTATGCTTATAGATAGTATATTATATCTATTATTAGTATATTCTGTCTATTTAAGTATGTTTTTCCGTGACCCATAACACAAGTTTTACTTACTTTGGGGTTTGGTCAATCGGTGTGAATTGTGCCGTGATAAAAAAATATGACAAATATGACAATCAATCTTATTGTTTTTGTTCAGAGTAAGTAGGAACTGTCATTAAAAATGGCAAAGCACTTACCTGGCCGACTATACTTCCGTACAATGTTTAAAAATAGTTCAGTAAAAAATTACAAAGATCGAGTTAAGTATGAAGTATCTTTTTCTATTTATTTTTTTATTTTCTTCAACTTCATTTTTTTATTACTTTTACGGTCATCCCGTGAAACCATATATTTCAAACTAAATACAAACTGAAATATAGATGCACAGAAAATACCCCAGAAAAAAGACCAATGCTGGGAATCGAACCCAGGTCCCTAAATGTTATCACTGCCTAAATGTGATTATAACAGACTGAAGTGTACGATGTATGGGAAAGATTCGTCGCTAACTTCTAGACCAGTGATGGTGTAGGGGTAAGCACGCAGCACGGAACGCTGAGGACCTGGGTTCGATTCCCAGCATTGGTCTTTTTTCTGGGGTTTTTTCTGTGCATCTATATTTCAGTTTGTATTTAGTTTACAAAGATCGAGTTAATAAAGCTGAAAAAACACGTTTCTTGTATGATAAGATAACCCCCTTTAATTATCGACTTTTTTTGATTTTTTAGTATTTTTGTTATAGCGGCCACATTGATACCTACATCATTATCTCAGCCTATTTACATCCCACTGCAGGGCACAGGCCTCCTCTCAGAATGTTATATAATTATAACTATTTATAATTATAATTGTTTTTATTCTGTTTTTTGGTCACCTTACATTATATTTCGTATCCTGTGAGTTCCCGAAGATAACATCCGGAAGTAACGAGCTACGTAACTACGTGGCATTCCTAATGCAAACAGCAAAGCAGCCCTTATGTCAAAAGCATACGATACATTTTCATTTGGCAGGACTCATGTTTTTGGAGTTTTCCTGTTGAAAATTGTGTATTCTGCAGTTTTATTGCTTTTAAGGTTTGTTTTTATTCCTGGCAACAAACCTAACCATGAACATATATTTCAAGCATTTACACTTCTTTAATCCACGTCCTGGCAGCTTAAAGAAGTAGGTACAAAAAATCTACTTAAAAAAAACCTAACGAGTGGCCCACTTTGTCCTTGTCGCATGAAAACTGGCAAAGTGAGACTCGGACTTGCGTACTGGAGGTTCCGTACGGATTCAAAAGCAAGCAAAAATAATGTTGTACCTATTTCATAGTATTTCTGTTTTGACCAGTGATTTCCGTACTTATTTCTTTATTTATATTAAAAAAAAAAAAAAATATTAGGGGACAATCTTACACAAATCGACCTAGTCCCAAACTAAGCAAAGCTTGTACTATGGGTACTAGACGACGATAAACATACTTATATAGATAAATAAATACTTAAATACATAGAAAACATCCATAACTCAGGAACAAATATTCGTGCTCATCACACAAATAAATGCCCTTACCGGGATTTGAACCCAGGACCTCTTGCTTCGTAGGCAGGGTCACTACCAACTAGGCTAAAGCGGTCGTTAAATATTATTACTTTTTGCCCTTAAATATAATAATGTCAACGGGAATCTTTGGTGCTCACAGGTTTTGTACGAAAATGCACATTCAAAAAGTGTATCTTTTAATAGGAACTTCGGAACATACACTCGGCGTCAAAAATATCGGCCCTCCTATTTGCGCACTTTCAAGCCATTATGTTTCGTTTAAATTAAACGTTGTTAATTTAAAACACATTAAACGTGCTTTTAATTGGTACTACATAATATTAATTAGGTAACATAATTTCGCTAAGGTCTAGGATTAGCTTGAATCTGATTTTCGCGGAGGGGCGATATTTTTGACGCCGAGTATATTTCGCATCTCCAAAGGATTTCAGACTTGAGCATTTGATATTCATTTCAACTAGGTATTCGTACTAATATTATGAATGCAAAAGTCTGCCTGTCTATCTGTTACTTCTTCACGCTTAAACCAAGTATTGAGATAGTTTGAGACCCTGGGAAGGTTATAAGTAGTTTTGATCCTGGAAAAATTACATAGTTTTTAACGACCTAGTTTCGTTACAGCTAGCGCCATCTATTGCAACGCTCTGCAACCACGGCAAATTGCGTCATCTAGCGGAAATAATCAATATTCTTTCGTAGCAAAATTAAATGCAAAACCTTTTTATTTTGAAAAGGAAATCGGATTTCTGGCATTCCTGAAAGCAAAATAAAAAGGTTTTGTATTTATTTTTGCAACGAAATAATATTGATTATTTCCGAACGTCGATGACAGCTAACATCACTTCCGCTAGATGACACCACGGTGCTTTCACTTCCAACAATGTCTATTTTTAGTTCCGTCAATTTGCACTAGATGGCGATAGATATTTATCAAATCATGTAGAAAATAGATGAAAACAACTTTAAATTCCTAGGTATGGTAATAGATGGTCCTAATAGTAGTTACGGGAATTTGCGTTAGATGGCGTTGTGCCGTTGAATAGAGTGATATCTCTATCCTCCTATATTAATATATAATGTACTCTGTGGATGACGCTTATAGAACAACTAGCCGTTGTTGCAGAGCATTGCGATAGATGGCACTAGCTGTAAGGAAACTGAGTCGTTACAAGTTTACCATAATACAATTGCATAAACGAATTACTTTGCAGACGGAGTCCTGGGCAACAGCTAGTGATCCTACAAGGGTTACTTTTTTGCCTAGGCATTGCCAGCTTGACGCAAAGTGAACCAAAGCCGCAAGTCGGTATGGAATCACCCTTACAGGTTGTCTCTTCCCCGGATAATCCGGTAAGAGTGAACAGTACCCGGGTGCACGGGTACTTGCGTTATCGGCGCTGCCGACAACCGCATCTTTAGCTGCTTACACTTCGTTCAGGAGATGAGGGTGCGTTGAATACGCTCTATTCTAGAAATATTTAGGTACTTAACTAAATGTAAACAAACATGAACAACCAACAGTTATGGCATCGGGTTAGCCAGCTAAATGCAATATTTGTAATGGGCTGAGCTGGGATGAGCCTTATTTTCCTGTTAATTCGCTTTGTAAATAAATAAATGAATAAATAAATAAATAAGGCTCATTCCAATCTCAGCCCAAACCTCTCGCATACCAGTGATTTTTGGCGTCAAAACGATTGAATTCGAACGATTGAATTACCGCTGGCAAACCGTGTTGGGCCGTTCCTGAATTTAGCCCCAGGACTCCACGCAACCGATGGTGTGACAGTCTTCTGCTTGGGTACGGCTCAAAAGAGCAAGATTTTGAGTATCGAAAGTTTTTTTCTAAAACCGCAAACTTCTAGGGTTTATTAAAACAACATCGCTTAGAACCCATTAGGTTAGGTTAGGATAGTTTTATAACAATTTTAAAACAATCGAGAATTTATTGCATGACTATAATATTGAAGAATAAATGGCTTAGTGGTTAGAGAACCTGACTATGAAGCTTGAGGTCCCGGGTTCGATTCCCGATTGGGGCAGATATTTGTATGAAAAATACGAATGTTTTTTCTCGGGTCTTAGGTGTTTAATATGTATTTAAGCATGTATCTCTCCATATAAGTATGTTTATCCGTTGCCTAGTACCCATAACACAAGCTTTGCTTACTTTGGGACTTAGGTTTATTGGTGTGAATTGTCCCGTGATATTTATTTATTTATTCATCTCTACCACAGCTTCCATTTAATCCACTTATCAAATAAATAAGCTTTATCCATATTATTGTCCTTCCGAACATATTCTAGACAGCAAATAATCATTTACTTTCTAACGGCACTTGCTTCAAAGTATAAAATACTTTAGATAAATTTCTAACACACTCTCCTCAAGCGAACACCGAAGGCAAATCCAGGCTTACCACCCGACACCCGTCAGCCTACGATTGGAAGATTATAGCTGAGCCACTCGATATAGAAACAGCTATGTTTAATAAAAATAACTATACAGTCAATATGGTGTAGGACGCAAGCCACACAGATGAGACGTGGGACGGGGGCGCGTTGCAGTCGCGGCGTCCCGTGAAACATTTTTTATACTGAATTTATAAAATCATCGCGATCCATAACAGACAGAAGAGACGGGGTGGAGACGCGGACTGCGACGCGCCCTCGTCCCACGTCTGTTGTGTGGCTTGCACCTAGTAGGTCTACTATCCTAGGAGGTCCATCTAGTAATCAAACAGAGCAACTGCTACATTCTACATCGCGATATTGAAGTTTTAAAGTCGGATGCATAGATATCAATAGAAAAGGACAGATTAGTTACGTTTTTAAATCCGATAATCGATAACTGGATCGGATGTGTTGTTGTTGTTGCTAAGCAGCGTCAATAGCGTTGAATTTATTGATTCAGGCATCTTTGCGGAGGTCCATATTAATGATCTGAAACAAATACTTTGCTCACCCGCGACTTTACGATAGTTACGTTTATATAAGAAATGCGTGTTCATGCAGTTCCTACACAACGTACGAACACACACAAACCCAACTATAACCACCACAAGAGGCCAGCAGTGGGACACAATCATAGGCTAATAAATAATAATTATAATGAAAGGGAGGAAACGCGGGTCACCTGATGGGAAGCAATCACTGCTGCCCATGAACACCCGCTGCACTAAGGGTGTCACAGGTGCGTTGCCGGCCTTTTGACAGTTAGATAGGCTCGTTTTTAGGGTTCCGTACCCAAAGGGTGAAAACGGGACCCTATTACTGAGGCTCCGCTGTCCGTCCGTTCGTCCGTCTGTCCGTCTGTCCGTCTGACACCAGGCTGTATCTCATGAACCGTGATACCCAGACAGTTGAAATTTTCACAGATGATGTATTTCGGTTACCGCTATAACAACATAAGTATACTAAAAACCAGAATAAAATAAATATTTAAGGGGCTTCCATACAACAAACGTGTTTTTTGCCGTTTTTATAGATGATTAACCCTTCGTGCGCTAGTTCGACTCGCATTTGGCCGGTTTTTGACGTCTACCTTGTTATTTTTATTTAGGGCGGTATTTACCTTATTACCTAAGTTTGCTGACGTCTGACTTTGTATTTGTATTTATTTGTTCTTCTTATGATGATTGGAATATTGAAAAAAAAAACAAAACAGAGAGGCATAGCCGTGGTAGATATATATATTTGCACTAAATGTCCAGGCAGATATTATCCAGGGAAGAAACAGGGGACTACGTTTGTATGGAGAAATGGTTCGCATCGTATTCTCTTAAGAGGGCGCCGAGGTTTTGGCTCTACTCGATTTTAGGTATTATTGTGCTCGGTGTCTCGGGGGAGTCGCGGACAGGAGGGAATCGTGGCGGCTCAGGTTAGGATGGGCGGAACGCACGCGAATGTAGTTATTTCCTTCGTATTACTAAAACAATAGATATTTTGAAGATTGTAAGTCGTATACGTTACAGAAAATAAGTAGTTTTGTTATTATAAAAAAACTCATTACGTTCCGTTAAGTATTTACGTTGTACTAAGGGAATCCATTCTTTTTTAGAGTTAACTTTGGATTTAATTTCTTTCGAGCAAAGTATAAGTAATCGTGTTTCTAAAGCGTACGATTTATAGAGTAAATCCTTAAACTTATGACCCACATAGACTAAGATTTAGAAATAACGATTTAGTACGGAATGTAACAAACTCAATTATGTCGTTATTTCCTCGGCACAGCCTTAAGTGTCAAGCAAAAACTTGTCTCGTTCGAATTATAATCAAAACTTGAACGTTAAACATGAAACTACCGTGAGACTCACTCATAGTGAAAATGAACGGATCACTCACGTCTTAAAACGAGTTTAACTCGACATGTTTCGGGCTAATCCGTAGCCCTTCCTCTCGGAGTCGCACGTCACGGCGGCTGCCAAACTTGCGTCTCCGAGAGGAAGGGCTACGGATTAGCCCGAAACATGTCGAGTTAAACTCGTTTTAAGACGTGAGTGATCCGTTTATTTTCACTATAACTTGAACGTTCTACGCAAAAACAACGGAATCTAACGATTATCTATTATTTCGTCAGCATTTAGGTACTATTGTGGTGACAAATCCGTTTTCTGAACACAGGATGTACTTAAAAATCAGTCAGTGACTCAATTTTATAGTCGCACTACACACGCTATCTTATCGTCAATATTGACTGCCAACTATATCGTTTTATTATCAACACACATTAATATCTGATGCAATTCATGCAAAAATGCTTAAATTTTTTATTGCAAAATAACTTCATGTTTATAGGCATATATTTCTATGGAATTACACAGTTACCTAATGTAATGACATAAGAATTCGAAACCCAACATAACTATAATAAAATTTACACGGTGTTAAAATTGAATGCAGAATATTTCTTTTTTAAGTTCAAAAAATCAGCGTTAGGCGCAAGCCACACAGAAAAGACGTGGGACGGGGGCGCGTCGCATTCGCGGCGCCCCTTGAATCCGATTTCATACTAAATTTCGAAGCGTCGCGATCCAAAGCAGACAGAAGAGACGGGGCGGAGACGCGGCCTGCGAACAGTCCGCGTCGTTTGTTCGCAGGCCGCGTCTCCGCCCCGTCTCTTCTGTCTGCTTTGGATCGCGACGCTTCTATACATTTAGTATGAAAAATGAAACAAGGGGCTGTGCGACTGCGACGCGTCCCCGTCCCACATCTCTTCTGTGTGTCTTGCCCCTTAGGCTGCGGTCTGGATGGAGGGCAAAAGGACATTCTACGTCCCAAAAGATCTGGCCACCGCCACTCACATCTTCCTACGACAAGGTCCTATTCAAAGACCACTACAAGCTGCATACCTCGGACCGTACAAAGTCATCAGAAGAGGACCAAATTGGTGACCCACGACATTAGACAAAATCGCAGCCTTCAGACACACAAGACGATGACGCAGTCTCACAGCAAGCCATACTCACCGCACTGTGCACCATTAGCATGTATCTATTATCTGCCTGGTGTCTACAGTTCGCAAATCCTCCCCCCACTACTTCCACTTGCCAATCAATCAACCAACGCTCGCCAACAAGGCTCCGAGCAATCACGCAACAGGCATGCATCTACAAGTAGCAGAGGAACAACAATGCTCGCCGACGAGGCTCTGAGCGACTGGCCCTTGCAAGCGCCCACATGACGCACAGACTGCACTCCACTGCAATTCGTATCGACCTCCGGTCTAAAAGGGGGGGCTGATGTAGCGACTACTACCGCCATCTAGTTTTTACATAAGGAACTAATTACTACAATCCTACATCACGCTATCGAAGTTTCTCAGCTCGGCTGCATAAATACAACTTCCAACTTTCATCCATTGGACTTCGGTCCCTGCCTGGAGAGAGATCTCTCTATGGTTACCACCCCCAAACTAGCGGGCAGCGAGGCGGGCAGCGGAGCGGCTAGTATTTCTCTGTTTATTGCGTGTGCTGCTCTATTTAGGTATAAGTAATTCTTTATTTCTTTCTAGCAAATTTTCTAGTCGACACAAAAAATTTATATGATATATTAATGTTATATTATGGAAAATGGTAATAATTTATAGTTATTTAATCCTTGATTGTATAATTATGTAGAATCTTTTGAATTAATTATTAATGTTTAAAATTTGAAATGTAAAAAATTATACAATATATTATAGACCAGATGGCCTAGTGGTTAGAGAACCTGACTACGAAGCTTGAGGTCCCGGGTTCGATTCCCGTGTCGGGGCAGATATTTGTATGAAAAATACGAATGTTTGTTCTCGGGTCTTGGGTGTTATAAGTATGTTTATCCGTTGCTTAGTACCCATAACACAAGCTTTGTTAGCTTACTTTGGGACTAGGTCAATTGGTTTGAATTGTCCCCTGATATTTATTTATTTATTTATTTATATAATAGTATATGCTGTGCTCTACCAGAAAAAAAAGTACCTATCTATCCTTAAACATCTGTACTGTACCATAGTTACAATAAATGATTATGATAATGATAACTATTACTTTTGATTTCGGCTCTTTTTCACTTTGCATTGTAGGTATGCCTATTTACTCTTGTCTCTGATGTCCTGTCAATCGTTCAAAGGTTAACTGGAAGAGATCCCTTTGAGGGATAAGTTCGCCTTTGTACATCCGTTTCTCTTGTTAACTGTCAATTTTCATGTTTTATGTACAATAAAGAGCTTTACATACATAAATACATAAAAATAAAATGATGATGATGATGTTCTTAGTTGCAAAATATGTTGAAAGTAGTTCCACTAAAATATAGCGAGCTCACTAAAGATAATCCCGGTCTAAATTCCGAAGAAATTATGTGTAATACAACATTTTTATTGACATTTTGATTGACTGTGTGTAGGTACAGTACAGACAATGCTGACTCACACATCATTGTGAAATCATTCTAACCACTGATGCGTACACGACGGGAAGTCCCAGCGGCCTTTAGATTGAAAATTTTTGTTGTTCAGATATCTTTTCATAGAAATGTAGGTATGTTTGCTGTGTGCAAATTTTTGCCCGAGACTTGCCTTGTCCAATGTTCGCAGTAATAATAGAGTAAACATGCGCTCAGAGACGTCAATTAACACGGTATTCGAGACAGAAAGACAGAGAGAGAGGGACAGACATTTGTTTACACGTAATTAGAACTTATTTGTACATGTATCCCAACGGTTGTTAATTGTACTTTTCTTACTTTATTTTTGTGCAATAAAGAGTATACATGTAGATACAGTCAGCAACAAAAATATGAATACACCCAAAGTACCAAAAATATGCAACCACGACTCTATTACCAAGGCATAAAGGCGTGTATACATATTTTTGGTACTTTAAGTGTATTCATATTTTTGTTGCTGACTGTACATAATAGAAGCCGTGGTGGCCTAGTGGTTTGACCTATGGTCTCTCAAGCAGAGGGTCGTGGGTTCGAGTCCGGGCTCGCACCTCTGAGTTTTTCGGAATTTATGTGCGAAATTATATTTGTAATTTACTTACCACGAGCTTTACGGTGAAGGAAAACATCGTGAGGAAACCTGTATACACCTGAGTAGAAATTCAATAGTGTATGTGAAGTTCCCAATCCGCACTGGACCCGCGTGGGAACTACGGCCCAAGCCCTCTCATTCTGAGAAGAGGCCTGTGCCCTGCAGTGGGACGTATATAGGCTGGGATGATGATCATCATGATGTACATAATACAGTTACCGAAAGTTTAAACAAGGTTTAATAACTAAAACTAGCTTTTGCTTTTGCCAGTAAGTAATAGGGATGTTTCCTAGGTAAAAATATAATAATTCTTATTAGTCCGTATTTTACATTATCAAAAAATATTAGACACGTAATTTTTCTTTTGACAATTAAACAAAAAATTACGAAGATATGGCGCGTTGAAGTTCCGCGTGACGAGGCGTGACGTCACTTGTTCCTAAAACGCTCATACAAAGTGTAGGAACAAGTGACGTCACGCGAAACTTCAACGCGCCATATCTTCGTAATTTTTTGTTTAATTGACAAAATAAAAAATACGTGTCCAATATTTTTCGATAATCTAAAAGACTGACTAGTTAGGAAAGTAGCCTATTATATAGTCTTCGTCGAGAAATGTGCATGTTGAGGAATGACTGAACATATTAAAATTCAGGTATCTTTTACAATTTTCCGGCATAAAAAGTATCTCATTTCAGTGTCCGGGACATAGTCTATCTCATCATCATCATCCCAGCCTATATGACCCACCGCAGAGCATAGGACTCCTCTCAGTATGAGAGTCGTGTATGCAGGTTTCCTCACGATGTTTTCTTTCTTCTTAAAGGTCATGGTAAATTTCAAATGTAAATAAATAGTCTAACTACGTATTTGTAAAACTTCCTCCGAATAACTATGGCAGTTGAGACTATTGACCCGCAAACGACTTAAGTAACTAACCATTAGACTTGCCCATAATTCCTATACTAAACGGGACTTATCACACTGATAATATTCACCTCGACGTTTCGGCCACATTGCAGCAGCCGTGGTCACGAGTTAACTATTAGACTTGTCTATATTATGTTTTATTGCTGCGGCGTAATTGAAACACATACATATACGTATAATTCTGTTATAAAGGTGTTAAGAAGCCACTTCTACCATCGACCTTCATACAAGGATTAATATAATCAATAATCAATATACTTCCCTAACCTAATTAAGAGCAATGATATATGTACCTACCTACATACTTTTATGATTAAGTGTTTATGTATATGTATTATTTCACACCCCGCCACTGATAAATACATACTTAAATAATAACAGGGAAGGCAAAAAAGTGGCGACGTCGATTCTGGAATGAAATAGCTAGCCATTACACACTGCTTCACTGCTATTTATCTTATTATTAGTTCAGTATCTGTGCTAATGTTAGTTTGACCTCGTATGAACTAACAATGAACTTAGCAAGGTCAGTCTCGGGTAAATGCAAAGCTATTTTTAAACACAATGTACAGAAAAACTAGGAGGCTCACCGTAGAACTTTTCCACAGTTAATGTTATAATAGTTTTCCTTGTCAGGCAATACGATGTCACAACTTAGACTCTACTTTTGTTTGACAGCAAAAAAGCATAACCCATTTCTCCATGAAAGTATTAGACACAGTATTTCACCATGATTTCACAATTAAGGACACAATTTCACAATATTGTGAGAAATTTCACCATATTTTCTACTATTGCGCAATATTATCGTGAACAACGATATAAAAGGGCAGCGCGAGCCACAGAGCGTCATACTACTTTTATACGTGCTATCATACACATCTAAATCAAAACCTACATATACCTAAAATATATACGTAAAGTTATTGATAAAAACATTAGGATGAGAGGCCACTTTGAATGCGAATACTTCGGTCCGATGCGTCACGGGCACGGAGACAACGGACACGGCCCGTTCGGCCACCACGGACACCACGGACACCATGGCCACAAGCACGGCCACGGTCACCACGGACACCATGGCCACAAGCACGGCCACGGCAAATTCGGCCATCACCACGGTTTCGGACCGTGGGGACGCCCCGGTTTTGGACCCCATTTCGGCAAGCACTTCGGGCCCTGGTCCATGGATGGAGGCCGACGTTGCAAGGGGGATGGCCCTTGCAAACAAGGCCCACCAAAGGAAGGAGGATGCAGACGTGGAGGTGAAGATGGGCCTGGCAGACATGGCCCGATGGAGGATGGACCTTTCAGACGTGGACCGTTCGGACATTTCCATGGAAGAGGACCTTGGGAGAGGCCTGGTAGCTCTGGATGTATGGAAGGAAGGAAGGAACGAGGATGCTGCTGCAGGAAAGATGATAGTAGGAAGGACAAAGGGACTCAAGCCTTTGTTATCGAAAGGGTTATCGTTGATAACGACCCACGATGCAATTCTGTTTGAAGCAAAGTATGTACATCATTATAGTTTTTTAGTACCATATTTATCTCACATCAATTTGTTCATTTAGTATGGCATCAAAAGTAGACAACATCCTTAGAGTCATTATTCGAGCGTTTAAACCGCCTCATTTTTCTAGTCACATTTTTTTAAGAAATGGCAGAAAATCCTTATACTGTTTCCAGTTATATGGTGGACGTATATGACCTCTAATATATAACCGAAAGTCCCATTAAAATCTACCCATTTCCTAAAACGAGCAGACCAGATAAACAGGCGGTTGAAACGCACAAATAATAAACCTTTTGCACCTTGTCATTTTAAATCGCTTAATGTCAATTTAAAATTACATTATTAATGTGACAACACAAAAGGGTGTTACTACTTTTGATTCTTGCTTTCGTATTTGCAGTGATCATTTATTTGATAACAAATTAGTACCTTGTCACATTCATACCGGTGTTTATTTGCACTGGCGCCTTATTAATGTATGATGAAATGACAGGGTTCTAATTGGTTAACGATGCTGGGTGTAGTGGGTTCGATTCCCACTGAGGATAATCTTTATGTGATAAACATAAATGTTTATTCTGGGAAAGCTTGTTCATTTATAACATGTATTTGTTTTACTTACGTCAATACTTGTGTATTTATTTAATTCGTATCAGAAAATGATATTATGCATTCATTTCGTCCAAAATACATATGCAATATTGAATATTGAATGTGAATCCACAATTTGACTTAATATTTTTTAATTAAATTGCAGTTGAATGCCCATAACTTTGAAAGTATGTAATAAATTTGTAATAAGTATTTTTAACGTTATTGGAATAATTTGCTTGTGTTTTCACATTATATTCATGTTCGATAAAACACAATAAAAATTATTAGCTAGATTTTTAAATTTTAATCATTTACACGCAGCCGCAGTTTTTTTATTTACCATTTGTTACATTTATTCATAACTTAATTTAACTTAATAGTATGAGTTGAGGTACAAACAGTTACTTTCTCTTGAAATATTTTTTACAAATAGTTTTTGCCTGCACCTGCACACACCTGAGAAGAAATTCAATGGTGCGTGTGAAGTTCCCAATCCGCGCTAGGCCCGCATGGGAGCTGCGGCCCAAGCCCTTACATTCCGAGAGGAGGTCTGTGCCCTGCAGCGGGACTTATATGGGCTGGGATGATGATGATGATGATGAAATAGTTTAATCGTAAAAGTGTTTTTATTGTGTTTCATTAGTTCATTATCATTACATTAAAAAAAAAAAAATCGTATAAGTGTTTTTATTGTGTTTCATTAGTTCATTATCATTACATTGGACTTTCTCGTTTTCATCCAGTTTTAGTAGGTATATTTTTTTTTATAAAAATGATTGATTGATTATAACTATCGCATATAAGTACCTTGATTACTCAAAATTTTCCTTTTCTATCTCGATTGATAACATAACACAATAAATATTTAGTTTTTTATCTAATCTTTCAACCTTTATGTATGTTTATGTTTTAGCGTATTATGCTTCAAACTGATAGCAAATATGTGACGTTAAGAGCCAAATTCCCTTGATAAGGAGTTTGAAGTATTGAGAACGTGGAAGAAACAAATGGTTTCCATTTAATATGGAAGGAAATTACAGGTTTCTGAAACAAAGATCAATTTACCTACATAATTATAGCGCACGTTACAGAGGTATCTTTGTATCCCAAGTTTTTGAAGAAACTAGATATTGAGTTGAATAAATGCCTAGAAGAAATTAACGGTTTTTTAATGAAGAACATTATTTTGGAAATTGACAATACCTGTTGAACATTTTTAAAGTAAGGTTAGTGGTAGAAAGGAACAATGTGTGCCCTAGAAAGGTGCCCTGAGGAACACATTAATATTCTGGTATTTAAATGACCGACCAAAGCTGACCAGCAATTGATCAAATGGCATCGATATACCTGCTATGGATGCGGTCAATTGCATGATTAATGATGATACATGTGACTTCAACATGAACAACTGTCATGAAAAACATGACAATTTTAGCAGTAATCAATACAAAAGGAAACAAACATAATTAAAGAAGATTAATCTATTGAATCAGGCGTTACTTCGCGTAGGTCCATATCAATGAACTGAAAAAACTAAACAACTAATGAACTGAATGAAGGTCGCGGGTGAGCAAAGTAATTGTTTCAGTTCATTAAAGAAGATTTACAGAAATACATTCATAAAATAAATAAAAAATATCAAACCATAATTTGTTTCTTTTCATTATTATTATCCCTATAGCCAAACGACGCCATTGCATTAGAACCTTTTAAAAATAAATGTAGCATTAGTTTCACTTGATAAGTCCAGCGTATCGTTGGCTCACTCCGAATCCGAGAAGATTAAACAGTATATCGTCGCTACTTTTAAAAAACGTCGTATCTATGTAGATACGACGTTTTTTAAAAGTAAGTCGATAATCTTACTAAGTGAACTACACTCTAAGCGTTATAAGGTTCAGTTCAGTTTGCACATTGATTTGATATACGAGCTTTTTCAAAGCAGTGACGATATATCATAAAGTAGTTGAACTTTTTTATAAATAACCTCTAAAAATTTTTTATACAATATGGGCTTGCGTTTGGCCACAATCACGCCTGATGGAAAGCGAAGATGAGGCCTACGATGGAGCACGCTTGCCCAGTGAATGCTCATTCACCCTAGACTTGAAAACTGCCAGATTGTAGTGTCCAGGGAACACAGTCGCAGGTAGGGAATTCCACTCCTTAGCTACATACAACACATACATTACATACAGTACATTACAGTACATTGTGTGATACCTGATTTACACTCTCGCCTCGTCACCTCGCCTCGCGCCTCGCCTCGTCGTCTCGCTCCGGACGCGAGCCTCAAAATCAAGGCAAATCACGAGACGAGGCGCGAGGCGCGCCTGTTCACACTCTCGTCTCGTGGCTCGTCCCGCAGTTCGTCTCGCCACTCGTACGCGAGTGTAAACCAGGTATTATACATTGTGTAGATCCTCCCTCGTCCTTTGTAGTTGGAAAATCGTGTGGCCTGTATGACCTATGACTTCTCAAACAGAGGTTCGTGGGTCCGAGTCCAAGCTCACACCTCGTAACTTTTTCGGAATTTATGTGTGAAAGTAACGCCTCAATCTACAAAGTCAGGTTTAAGTGGCATCATTATCCCAGCCTATATACGTCCCAATGCAGGGCACATGCCCCCTCTCAGAATGAGAGGGCTTTGAAAGTAGTTCCCACGCGGGCCCAGCGCGGACTGGGAACTTCACACAAGCCATCTCACATATTTTTTATTTATACAGTGAAAAATGATTTACTTTATGTCACAGTTTTTAATTTATAAACTACTATATTATTTACTTCACCTAACTTTAGAGATATTATCACGGGACATCTATAAATTCATCCAGCCGTGATTTTAATTAAACTTCGTTACAATCTAGATTTAATTGAAAATATTTGGCCTAGATCACATTATTTAATACACTAGACGCTCTTAAAATCCAATCCTGAGGGAGCGACAAAATTCTTGCTGTTAATGAAGTTTTGAGAATAAGCGTTTAGGCTAGGGCCACACTGTAAGCGGAGCGCGGAGCGACAAGCGTTTCTGTATCATCATCGTCATCTCAGCCTATATACGTCCCACTGCAGGGCACAGGCCTCCTCTCAGAATGAGAGCTTGGGCCGTACTTTCCACGCGGGCCCAGTGCGGATAGGAAACTTCACTCACACACACACCATTTTTTTTTTTTTTTTTTTTTTTTTTTTTTTCACACCAATTGACCTAGTCCCAAAGTAAGCTAAGCAAAGCTTGTGTTATGGGTACCAGGCAACGGATAAACATACTTATATAGAAAGATACATACTTAAATACATATCAAACACCCAAGACCCGAGAACAAACATTCGTATTATTCATACAAATATCTGCCCCGACACGGGAATCGAACCCGGGACCTCAAGCTTCGTAGTCAGGTTCTCTAACCACTAGGCCATCTGGTCGTCGTAGTATGTGTTTAGATAAATCTAAAAATATTGGAAGAATACACCAGACGACCAGATGGCCTAGTAGGTAGAGAACCTGACTACGAAGCTTGAGGTCCCGGGTTCGATTCCCGCGTCGGGGCAGATATTTGTATGAATAATACGAATATTTGTTCTCGGGTCTTGGGTGTTTAATATGTATTTAAGTATGTATCTATCTATATAAGTATGTTTATCCGTTGCCTTGTACCCATAACACAAGCTATGCTTAGCTTACTTTGGGACTAGGTCAATTGGTGTGAATTAATAAATAAATAATAAAATAATAAATATCACGGGACAATTCACACCAATTGACCCAGTCCCAAAGTAAGCTAGGAAAGCTTGTGTTATGAGTACTAGGCAACGGATAAACATACTTATATAGATAGATACATACTTAAATACATATTAAACACCCAAGACCCGAGAACAAACAAAAAAAAAAAATTATTGGAAACAGTGATAATACAGATTACATAAATTAAGTTTTGCCAGGAACAGTTTCACCGTACTTAATTTTATGCAGATAGTGGTTACCCGTGCCACCTACACTAGGCTACGCCTGTCCCGTAGGATGACACCTTACAATGCTTACCTATTAAGATATTTTAATCGTTAAAGAAAGTAATGAAAATAAATGCTACTTAATTACAAATTTTTACTTATTTTAATCCAAAAGTTTAAGTGAATAAAAAAAAAAGATAATTTAATGGATGCGGACCCGTGCGTGCGTGTTTGCGCGTGTGTGTGTGAGTGTGTGTGTGTGTGTGTGTGTATGTGTGTGTGTATCATAAAAGCAAGTTCTCCGTTTCATTGTAATCTATAGTGCTCAACCAATTTTTAACCTTGAATTTAACCTCTCTTGGTGAACAAGCTTTAATATTACAATGCTGGTTAACTCCCTTATATATGTGTAAGCAGACGTAGGCTCCCAGTCTCTTTGCAAATTTCGTTCTTACTTTCGGCAAACGAAAATTAAAAATGCGTTTTTCGAGCAGGTCCTTATAATTAGGCAAAGCTAGAATAGCTTTGTGGGCGATTTCAGTACACCGAAGGACATACAGCTGCCGCACAGTAAGCACCTCACTGAGCTTATATAAAGCAAAAGTCGGGTACCTGCGAGGTTTCGAGTGCATAACCTTCAGAAGGGAACGCTGGGCTCTTTCTAAGTGTATCATATGGGTCTTAGCAGCCCCTCCCCACACCGCGATGCAGTACGCGATGACAGACTGTGCCAGGGCCACATATGTGGTTTTTAGAAGTCCCTTGGTCATGACACTACGCAGATTTCAAAATACATAAATCAGTTTCCTAACACGATTAGCAGTGGATGCAATATGATCGATAAAAGAAAGCTTCTCGTCCAACACCACACCCAGGTATTTTATAGAGGAAACTCTCCCTATACTGCCACAGCTGCACGGCACTGTACTATCATTTGACAGGCAAGTGTGGATCTTCAATTCAACCTGCGAGCCGGGAGAAGAAGCCAACGTTTTGTGGAAACACAAGAATTTGGTTTTGTCTGTGTTAAGTGTAAGCAAGTTGCTTTGCAGCCACTCTGCTATACGAGACAATCCTCTCTCTGCGGTAGATCCCACCAAATCCCACGATGAGTTGTGGAAGACTATGGCGGTATCATCAGCGTAACACATAATATTGGCATCTGTCAGCAAAAAAAACATTCGTATTTTTCATACAAATATCTGCCCCGACACGGGAATCGAACCCGGGACCTCAAGCTTCATAGTCAGGTTCTCTAACCACTAGGCCATCTGGTCGTCTAAAATGAATTGTCCCGTGATATTTATTTATTTATTTAATACAGTGGGTGTCTCTTCATTGCCCAGTGCCCAGAATCCTAGGTAGTTCTAAGATTTAGGTTAAGGCGTATTAACATTAAAATTACTAAATATGGGCAAATTCGGCTGAAATAAACAACTTTAATCTTTCTGTGTTAAATGAACCGTCGAAAAGTCATCCCAAATGAATGACCTGTGAAATCTGTTTGGGATTACTATTATCATAGTTCAAACTACGAAGACATCTACGTAATTGCGTTTTATTTTCTGCCCGCAACTTGTTTATCAATGAAAATATCGACTAACACTTACGTGTCGTTATTATAAATCTAATGAAAGTTATGAAAACGGGACATTTTTGCGTCCTCAACTTGTTTTTCGGGACAACGGGACAGAGTACCTGAGAACGGGACAGTCCCGTTCAAAACGGGACGTATGGTCACATTAGCTATGCGTGTTTTTACACAGCGAAGTATAATTTTTAAGCAAGTCGCTTTTAGTTTGGCCGCAACCTTAAGCCTCTATTTGGTTTTACCAGAATAATTATCGTGGAGGCTTTAGTTTTCAATTAATGGCCTATGTTGCTTGAGAACTTAATTTATCTAAATGGTATCATCCTCAGCGATTGCTATCCACACACTTTACTTTATAAATTATTATAAAGTTTGTAAAGTGTCGAATTTAGTATATATTTTTTAGTGTAACTGCTGGGTAAAGGCCTCTCCTCTCTTGCTCCACTCCTGCCTATTAAAGGTGAGCTCCCGCCATCCCAAATTAATATAAAATTTTAAAAACCGGCCAGGTGCGAGTCTGATTCGCGCACGAAGGGTTCCGTACCATTATCTATAAAAACGGCTAAAAAACACGTTTCTTGTATGGGGGCCCCCTTAAATATTTGTTTTATTTTAATTTAATTATTTATTTTTAAAGGAATATATAACCAAATATTCTGTGAATATTTCAAGCGTCTACCTGTTGCTGTTATCAATATCGAGAAAAACGAGCAATAAAATCACGTTTGTTGAATGGGAGCCCACATATTGATTATACAGGGTTAACCCTAAACTCCTACCACTTAAACTAATGTTTTTTGTTTTACGGCTTTTGTCATAACTTAATATTTTTGGTGTAATATTAACGTTTTGAAAATTTGAGATTTCCTCTTATTTTTACGATACTCTGTGTATTTGTATGGGAAAAAAATGCTTCATTTTAAAAAGTCATAAAACAAAAAACATTGGTTTGAGTGATAGGAATTCAGGGTAAAGAGGATGTCAGTGAATTACAAATAACCCTGTATTCTGTTTTTTAATATTTGTTGTTGTAGCGGCCACCAAAATACATCATCTGTGAAAATTTCAACTGTCTAGCTATCACGGTTCTGAGATACAGCCTGGTGACAGACGGACAGACGGACGGACAGCGAAGTCTCAGTAATAGGGTCCCGTTTTTACCCTTTGGGTACGGAACCCTAAAAATGTAAAAGTTTGTGAGAATGTGTGCGTACGTGCGTGCGTTTTTGCGTGTTATCTCATCTAATATTTAAAAATCTCGTGTCACGGTGTTTGTTATCGAACTCCTCAGAAACGGCTTGACTGATTTTTATCAATTTTTTTTTCTATATTTGGTAGGTCTGAGAATAGGTCGTAGGCTATTTCTATACCCTTATTCTTCGCAGACGGAGTCGCATGCAACGGCTGGTAGTATTAACAAATAAAATTTTATCATTTACAAAGTATCCTACAACATTATGTGTCGGCTTGTCTACGCCGTAGCGATATTACCAAAACGTCGCGGTAAAAATGTGGTGCGGTAAGCGTTTAAATATATACTCAGAACTCATAAACTAGGTAAGGACCAACTATGTAGTAGCGACAACCTATTTCCAAGGTAGGATGCTATGCTCAAAAATCCTAGTACAAGCTCATAACGGGTTCCACGTAATAACTGAGCTACGTACTGCGTGCGAGCCGCTGATAACGCGAGTCAACATACTATTAACAGCGACACAATGTCGTGCTAGACCGGCGAACAATTATATGTGGCGACTCTAGCGCTACCTAGTATCAGATAGATGCACTGAAAAGACAAACGGCGAACTTGATGCACGATTGTCACCGTGGACTGGCGAGGATGGGGGCAGATAGTGGCCATTTTGTAGTCAATTTCATGCGATATACTGCACTCGGGCACCATTTATGTTGTGATACCAACTATGTACAGTCGACCGCGAATTCATTTACCACCCTAAGGTTCAATGTGACAATCAGCTTTATTGTTTTTATTCCGATTGTAACGGAACCTCCCCCCCCCCTGTTTAAAAACTCCCCCGATGTAACCTGAAGCTATTTATCCTGCATCTATTGACGGCTGAAAGCTGAATTAAATTGCTGAAATATTGATCTAAATTACCTATCTAATCTTGTTAAAGCTATCAAGCTCTAAAGCTCTGAACCAAATAAATAATGAATTTATATACTGAAATCTATACGGCGTAGAAACCTAACATTATTTATATTGGTCGTGATACGTGATATGGCCATGTGATCGTCTAGTACCTAAGAGAACCCTTCGTTGTGTCCGTGCCTAAGTAACCCTGGAACTTTAGTGAAGAATAAAGATTGGACTACCTATAAATATTTATTATATAGCGGCTAGTAACTTTATGCTAATTTTATTTAGAGGAAATGGTTGGTATTGAATTGCATAAGAGAAGACAGTTATAGAGTTTTATCTATGTATTAGAGTGGGTAAGTAAGTCTTAAGATAGATTATAGCCTAGAAGAGTAAACCAGAAGTGTTTGGAGTAGATATTAGACAGAAATATGGTATTCCAACTTAATAATATTCTATCTATTATGATAATGAAGATATATGGTTGCCCATATTTGATTCAGGTTATAGATAACTTAAGTAGTATTGAAGAAGAGGTAAAGATAGTTAAATGGAAGAGGTAATTTCAGATTTATAAGGTCATTGGTCAATAGTCTGTGTCATGTACTTGTAGGCAAGGAATTTTATATTGCGGCTATGTTTGAGAGCCCACTCCCCGCTCTCAAAGGTGGTATCCGACTCCAAACTGGGACTCAAACCTCCCCCGCATGAGCTCTGGTGGAGCATACTACCTTTTCCTTGCAGGTAATTAGAATATAACATTTTAACATTGTATAATAAAAGAGGGCAATCAAAGGGAAGGTCAGTTATAGCCCGCAGCCGTCCCTCATAATACTCCTGCATTGGCAAAACAACTTCAGTGGTAATTGTAGACTACATTGGTTTATCATAATGACTAATGAGTAGCTACCGGGTCCCTTGGTACCGGTAAACCACTAACTTGCTTCTGCCTTAGTTTTAGTCAGAGTGACTTCCATTGTCAGTTTATAAAGATAAGCATTTGGTATAACTATTACCATCAAATTTAGTTGATATAACTAGCCACTACAGGACCAAATAACCCAAGGTTGCTTTACCAGGGACGACCACCGACTTCAAAGGAGATTCTACTTTTTTTCAACAAATAAGTATTATTCATGGTGAGTTATTGATTTCATTTTGTCTCACTCAATTGCTACTACTAGAGTTTGTAACGTAGGACATATGGATGAAAATAAACTCCGAAATCTTTCATCCGTCGGTAAGTACATAAGTCTGTCAAAGTAAGTATTAGTCAGTAAGGTCATTGCAGTCTTAGACTCCAATAAATAAGTCAAATAGTATAACCCTTGCCTCCCACATCAAACAGTATATCGATGAGCAGTAATATTAGTTAATGGTAACAGTATTAAGTAAGTCAGATAGCATATCCCTTGCCTCCAACAACAAATAGTATATCGATGAACAGTAGTAGATCGTTAAATGGTAATGACGCCTACCCTCATCTTAACCCTAACCTAACAGCTAAACTAACCAACTAATCTACTCGAAATTAGCAAGCTAGGAATCCGGATTCCACATTTACAATTACCGCGGGTTCCCTCTCCAACTGATAAGAGAGGGCCTATCCTAAACTAATGCCTACGTTGAGCGGGTTGACTCAGCTTCCTAGCCCCTGTACCCGTGTGATTCTGGTACCCATCTGAGGGGATTGGGTTAGATGAATACCAGAGTGTAAATATATATATACATAGATAAGCGGACTAGACATTGATGAGGTTAAAACACCGGTTGTGGCGCTTCAAACCCTTCAACACCCAGGGAGAAATTAGGTCCGACTCTTGAGTTATAATACAGACCCCCACCCTTCTCCAATAGGTGGTACCCTACCCTTAAACGCCTCCGAGAAGAGCCAGGCTATCAGTTAACAACCGCAAGGTGACTCGTCTGTCACTTCTCAGAGGTCAGCTATTACTTAGCTAAGGTCTAGATGAGTTCTCCAATACACTAATATAACACTCCCAGACATAGACCCCACCAAACCCCACTAAACACCATTTTATTTATCAAACAACTGTGTAATTCCCCAACAGTGAATATTCTATAACCGGGTTTGGCGATAGATACCCAGAGCCAGGCAATCACACAGAGATCCCTCCCATTAATTAACATAAGAAATAAATCAACACATAATAAAGGTAAAACACAGCAAAGTAACAATAAAAATGATAACGTGATAACCCAAGGAGAACCTTACCAGACCCGTAGTCAAAATGCGAAAAAGTCCCTTCTCTTCTGCGCAGTCCCTTTTATACCCTCTCTTCGACGGTACCCACCGAAACACACTTTATCACAGTATAATAATGATCAGTAGAGTGTCTCGGCAGCGACCTTAATTCTACCCACCTACGCGACCTCGGCACACAACCTCGCGATAGAGCTGCCACTCTTCAGTTATGTTTTGATAATGTCACATAATTATCATCATCATAATCTTTAACACTAAATTAAGATTAGGAGTTGAGATTTGTAATAATGATATGATCCATATATATATATATATATATATATATATATATATATATATATATATATATGTATATATATATATATATATACACATATACATAAATAAATGACCCACCGAAACCATTGTACGCGCATAACTTTCGATCAACTGCTCCAAATTAGATAATCCCTTTTAATAACCCACAACCCGTATCATGCTTTCGAACTGTTTTATTCAGTTTCATAGCTACGTATATTTGCTACCTACGAATCAGCTACGGAGAAGTATTTGCGCCTCTTCTGGGATATGCGAAAAGTTTTATTGTTACATTAATAGTGTAAGAACCCTCATTCCGCTAAATAACTCCATTAGATACGTTTTTTTTCATGTCTCGATTCAAATTAAAGCTAACATTGAACCGAGACAATACCAATAAAAAAATACACTACAAATCTGTAGCATATCAATTGCCACCGTACGTAATAAACGTGCGATCCCGCGCCGACCGAACGTAACCGCGCAGCACGCCCGACCGATGCTAGCCGAGCTATGCCGAGATTTCGTGGCACGTAGGTACTTCTCGCGTTCCGGCCGTTTGTATGAAAATACTCTACTGATCATTCATTACACTGTGCCCTAGATCCATCGGCATGAAAACAACTTGAAAACCCCGTATCTCACGCGCAGTCTACCCGCTAGTCAGTATTGTTGGCACAGAATTCATTTCTAAATCCCCAGGGTCTTTATGTCGTTCGCATAAAGTGCAGAATTGCTTAACCCGACTCGCAGGTAATTTGGTCAGCCCGTGCATTGTGTTCTTATTTGAACATTTTAGCAATTAAAATATTTTAACATCTAGGTGAAATTAAATAATCCAACGTATCGTGAGGTAATAGCTTGGGTCCTTACCAAGGTACATATAAATACCAATTCAATAATGCAATGAATCATAAGGTAAAAGCTTGGGTCCTTACCAAGGTACATATGAATACCTTAATACATATAATTAATGTTTTTCCCTCTTAGACCATTTTACGGGTCTGGAAATATTATATAAACATATATTTGTGAATGAGACGGTTTTCAGAATCTGAACTGTCACACGATGTAGGAACTGTCATAATAAATGGTAAAGCACTTACTTGGTCGACTACCTACCTATATAGTAGTAACAACTTATTTCCAAGGTATTATACCCAAAAATCCTAGTACAAGCTCATAAATTAATATCTGAGCTACGTGTACTGCGTGCGAGCCGCTGATAACGCACAATGACGATGAATGATGATGATAATGTCGAACAAATTAAGAGTATATGTGGCGACCATAGCGCCATCTAGTTCATACTACTGCAACGAATGAAGAACTAAGCAATCGTCATCACTACATAGTATAAAACGAAGTCGCTTCCCGCTGTCTGCCCTTATGTATGCTTAGATCTTTAAAACTACGCAACGGATTTTGATGCGGTTTTTTTTTAATAGATAGAGTGATTCAAGAGGACGGTGTATATGTATAATACATGCATTCTACCCGTGTGAAGCCGGGGCGGGTCGCTAGCTCTATATAAAGTTAGCTAAGTACTATTAGTTATTCTGTATCTAGACATCGCTTAAAAACTGAGCTACGTACTGCGTGCGAGCCACTGATAACACGTGTCAACATACTATTGACAGCGAAATACATAGCATCATGTTAGATTGGCGAACGATTATATGTGGCGACCCTAGCGCCACCTAGTATTAGATATTTAGATTAATGCTCAATTGTTTCTTGTAGGACGGCGCCCGTGGGGGGCTGATAGTGGCCATTTTGTATCAATCTACCAGTTCTACGAGTGATGTGCGCCCTGCCCACCACTTGAGTAACTTTAGTTTCAAAAAACAATGAACTACTTATATTGAAAATCAAAAATAAAACGTTCTTTTATATGTCACTTTTTTAAAAACTACCAGCGCTTTCGGAAGGACCATCATTGCCAAGAAGAACGCGCCGCAAGAAACTTGGCAGAAAGTCATCTTTTCAAAATTCCTACTGGTTATCTACTCTACACAAACTAATTTCACGCCCAATATTATCCATCCTTAACACCCCTGTGTCCCCAATATAACTAAACCGTTACTTACATCTACAGCACTCATTAGCATATCGCCAACACGGTTATAATTATTTAAAGCGCGGGTTAAAAGATTTATTGTGTGTCTGTCAGCATACACCGCCAACAGACTGTAAATTACCTTTATTACTTGTTCTACGAATAGCGAAATTTTAGGGCAATATCGTCTCGACCTATATACGTCCCACTGCAGGGCTCAGCCTTCCTCTCAAGATTAGAGGGTCCAGTGCGGATTTGGAACTTGACTCCATTGAATTTCTTCGCAGATGAGTGAAGGTTCGGCGACGTGCGGCCATTTGACATTTTCTCATTGATATTCTGTATATGTAGTATATGTAGTGTATAAGTATTATATTTAACGTATGTGTTTGTTTATGTATTTAAATATTGTATATTTGTATTGTTTTTCATATTTATTGATTAATATTTCTTCATTTCTCCTGTCTGTTGTTTCCGCCACCTACATAAACCTGTTTATATTTTGATCTATTTTTTTTTTGTTACCAGCCGATTGAAAAACTAAAGCAATTCAAGGATCTATTGAAATCCAAAATATCCGGGAAACCCTCAATCTCTGCCCAGACCCGTCAAGGCATACCTCTAAGCTCCAATGAACAGTTTTGATCAAAGCCCCTACACAATCGTAAATTCAAAAGCACTGGTCCGTAATATTGTTAATTGAAAGTCTATTGTTTAGGCTCTATAAAAATTCAACGGTCTCCAGAGGTATTCGGAGCAGGAATTTGAATTAAATTCCAGGACTAGGATACAAGAGGTTTGACTGACAGTTTAGTAACTTTTTTTTGAATGAGTCGCCAGAGTGGCCAAAGACGCGAAGTCCTTGCTGTTTTTTACTTTAAGGTAGGAAGGGTGACTTGTGTTCCGGAAAAATCCCTTCGGACGAACTGGGAATGGAGGGCCCAGACAGTGTCCGACTTGCACGGACTAAAAAACCCGGTCACCTAGTCCCCTTCTCTATTCATTGTCAATACTAAAAGCATGTGTTTTTAATTTTGAGGAGGGGAGGGGTAGGGACCCACAGTGTCCTGCCTCAGCCATTTGCTGGAAGGCCGGGAGAGGAGCATGCATTCTCCCACTTGGCACTGGGGGGTGCTTAGGTCGGTAGTTTAGTTTAGCAACTTTACAATACAATACAATACAATACAAAATATTCTTTATTGATCACCAAAAAAATACAGAAAAAATATTCATCAAAAGCGATCTCTTCCAGACAACCAATACTGGATACATGTACAAATATGAACAGTTTTATGTAGGTGGCGGAAACAACAGACAGGAGAAATGAAGAGATATTAATCAAAATATTAAAAACAATACAAATATACAATATTTATATACATAAATAAACACATACATTAAATATAATACCTATACACTACATACACTACATATACAGAATATCAATGAGAAAATGTCAAAAGGCCGCACGTGAGAAAAGTAACTCGGATTTAAAGACATAATGTAAGCAAATGAACAGGGAAGGACCGACGATTGAGGATCTTTATTCCGGCTTTCTAGTGTCCATTGAAGAAAGTGGAGATTTTATGCAATTCATTGGTGTTTTTTTTTAAGCCGTGGTGGCCTTGTGGTTAGACCCATTGCCTTTCAAGCAGAGGGTCGTGGGTTCGAAACCGGGATCGCAGCTCTGAGTTTTTTGGATTTTATGTGCGAAATTTGATTTGAAATTTACCATGAGCAAACATCGTGAGAAACCGCACACACCTAAGAAGAAATTCAATGGTGTGTGTGCAGTTCCCAATCCGCACTGACGCCCAATCCCTTTTATTATGAGAGGAGGTCTGTGCCATGCAGTGGGACGTATATCGACTGGGATGATGTTGATGATGATTGGTCGATTTTTATCTCGCTCACCGCTCTGCTGCTTCCCTCCGCCTCACTGGATAACCAACCAGTCTTGTACCAGTCTTTTGTAAGGTCTACTATAATAGTCGGAAGTTTAATTGATAGCTTAATAACTTTACATCTTTTGTTAGGTTAGCTGCAGTTAATATTAAATCCGAGCCGAGACTCATCACGACAATATATTGTTAAAATTCATCATCATCATCATTTCAATCGAAAGACGTTCACTGCTGAACATATTTTCGCCAAACAGCGGTCCTGTGCCAGCCGTATCCAACGCGTTCTGGTATAGTTAAAATCTTCCCAGGTGAATTTTTCGCTTCAAGCCCTTATCTTTCAAAACAAACGGTATCGTCATAGTATTAAGGTTCAAATTTAATGTAATGGCTCGAAGCGAAAAATTCACCTGGGGAGATTTATACTATAACTTAAACCAGAGATCTAATGTCTAACGCGCGGGCGCTTGCTATCGCTATCGCCATCCCTTTCTGTCATTCACTTATACCGTTTGACAGAAAGAGGTAGTGATTAATAGCAAGCACTCTTGAGTTCGTCGCTCCAGGTCAGGCCTACCTACACTGTCTACGGTACGTGGACGCTATTTAAGAACCTTTCTGCCCCATTGGCTATCAGCTCTCCGAACAATTTGCCCTAATAGGACAACAGTAGCGTGGAGTGATAATTTTCGTCAAGCAACCCGAAAATGACAGAAGCAAGCTGCCTTCGGGTGTAACTTAACGCAGCTACACAAGCTTTGCAATTGTCATGGTTTAAGTAAAAAATTTAGGCGATTCGGTGCGACTCTTGTTTGTTAGGGCCCCACGCCACTGAAGGCTAGTAGTAAATATTTCAGTCGAGAAGCCGCCGCGGTCTTAGTGTCAACGTACCGAGGCATGGCTTAGCATCTACGTGCTATATTCACTTTGGACAGTAACGGGTCAATTTATAAGCGGAATACTGAAACAATTGTACTAGAATCCTTGAGTACAAACATAGAGTAGAGTACAGTACCTCTACCATGAGTTTACACTAGTTCACAGTGACCGTACTCGCTAGCGACGGCGTAAATGATTTGTATGGAGAATTGTACTTCCGTAAGTGACCGCTAGAAGCGCTGTACAATTCTCCATACAAATAATTTACGCCGTCGCTAGCGAGTACGGTCACGTAAACTAGTGTGAACTCATGGTAGAGGTACAGGTCCTTCTTAGTGTTCATTTATTTTCTGTTTCCCGCCACTGCGAAGAATTCGTTTATCGCTATCTCGCAGAAACTATACAATTTTTCGGGATAAAAACTACCCTAGATGTTAATCCAGGTTATAAACTATCTGTGTGCCAAATTTTATCAGAATCCTTCAAACCGTCCATCCATCTATACAAACTTTCACGTTTATAATAAAATAAATAAATAAATAAATATTAGGGGACAATCTAACACAAATCGACCTAGTCCCAAACTAAGCAAAGCTTACATACTTATATACACAGAAATTATTTATGTTTATTTATCTATATAAGCATTAGCTTATATAGATAAATAAATACTTAAATACATAGAAAACATCCATAACTCAGGAACAAATATTCGTGCTCATCACACAAATAAATGCCCTTACTGGGATTCGAACCCAGGACCTCTTGCTTCGTAGGCAGGGTCACTACCAACTAGGCTAAGGCGGTCGTTAAAATATTCTGAGAAACTAGATTTATTTAACTAGATTTATTTATACCAGAAATGTTTAGATACCTACTTATTTAAATGTAAAGAAAGATGAATAACCCACAGTCATGGCGTCCAGTTAACCAGCCAAATGCAATCTTTGTAACTGACTTTCACGCGTCGCATTAACGACCGACGTACTCTTTAATTTTGTCGCGTGATAAATTGTTATGCGATTAAACTAAAGAGGACGTCGATAATTAAGCGAGCAAACGTTGATAATGCGACGCGTGAAAGTCAATTATACATATTGCATTTGGCAGGTTAACCCGACGCCATATCTGTTGGTTGTTCATGTTTGTTTAAGTACATTTAGTTAAGTACCTACCTAAACATTTCTGGTATAGGTATATTTCCACTAGTTCCATTGACAGTTCTATTGATAGAACCATTTGACCGCATCCAACGTAGAGCTGCTCGATTTGTCGATAATCAGGCACTCTCTGGCCAACTCGATCCTTTGGCTTTGCGGAGGGATGTGGCGTCTCTCTGCATATTATACCTATACCGTATTTATCATGGGGAGTGTTCTGACGAACTGTTCGAATTGCTGCCTGTGGCTAAATTCTACTACCGCACTTCGAGGAACCATCTGTCTTTCCATCCTCACCATCTTGATCATTGGCAGTCTAGTACCGTGCGTTTTAAGCGAAACTTCTTTCCTCGCATGACGAAGATCTGGCTGAAATCAGCTTACTGCGGCAACATTCCCGGAGCGTTACAACTTAGGGATCTTTAAAAAATGAGCCTACCAGGAATAAAAATGAAATTTGAAAAGATAGTAGATTGATAAACAAGGGTTGTAAGTGATTAATTACACCCAAGATATTTAGGCGCACGAGCGAGCAAAGCGAGCGAGGGTGCTTATAGTTCGCGGGTGTAATTGATCATTTACACTCGAGTTGAACACTCTACTTTTCATCACAAATGCGAGGAAATAAAGAAAAACCGTTACGTTAAAAATATATACGCAAATTGTAAGCGCCGCCCTTGCGGCCGGCACCGGCGTCACGTCGCCGCGCGCGGCCGCCTGACCACACCTGGAGCTCGGTGCGCAGGCGGCCAGCAGCGCGCGGGCGGCGCGTGCGCGGCGTGGCGCAGCACGCGGCCACGGAGGCCACCATCTCCTTGTTTACCAGTTCGTGAATACAAAGGAGCACCATTCGATTTTCAAATTTACTTACATCCCTAAGGATAATTTATTGAATCAGGCGTTACTTTGCGGAGGTCCATATTAATGAACTAAAACAATTACTTTGCTCACCCGCGACCTTACAATAGTTACGTTTATGCAAGAAATGTGCGTTCATGCAGTTCCACACACACATCGCACATTTCTTGCATAAACGTAACTATTGTAAGGTCGCGGGTGAGCAAAGTAATTGTTTTAGTTCATCCCTAAGGATGTAAATCGAATTTACATCCCGGATTTCAAGTTGAATGCAACCTACTTTCAGAGCTTGAGTGATGAAAACTTTATTTATTTATACCCGCTACAGCTTGTGGTTTAAACCGCCTTAGGGATTGAGTCCAGCTTAGTCTCAGTGCCACGTCCAAGCTCCAACTGTCGCTTAATGGACACAAAACAGCTGCCATTTTGTATTTCGAGCACATCACCAAAATGCCTAAATTAGTAATTGCTGGATTAGACACGTGTTTAAAATGTACACGACTATGTCACTAGTGGATTAGTGATTACTAAAGCTTTAATAGCACTTTATGCTGGGTTAAAGGTTTAAAGCGGCTAGTTTTAACGTTACTTTGCGAGTCGCAATACATTGCCGGCTTTGGATAATCCATAACATCGTAACTAGTTCGGTAGCCCAGCAATCTACAGCCGGTTTAGATTTTAGTCGTATTTTGAAAAATCCGGCTTAAACCTGGCGATTAAATGCGCCCATATTATCTAAAAAGCGCAGGGCAAAATTAATCTTATATTGAAACTAGCTGTTGCCCGTGTCTCCGTCTGCGAAGAATAGGGGTATAAAAAATAGCCCACGACCTATTCTCAGGCCGACCAAATATAGATAAAAATTTCATAAAAATCGGTCAAGCCGTTTCGGAGGAGTTTGATAACAAACACCGTGACACTAGATTTTTATATATTTGACTAGCTGTTGCCCGCGACTCCGTCTGCGATGAATAGTGGTATAAAAATAGCCTACGACCTATTCTCAGACCTACCGAATATAGAGAAAAAAGTTTAATTGAAAATCTGTCAAACCGTTTCGGAGGAGTGCTTTTTATATATTAGAAGACTAGCTTTTGCCCGCGGCTTCGCTCGCGTGTACTATGAGTATTCCAAGGAACCAAGATATCAAGCAAGCAAGCATACAGGCAAGCAAGCAAGCAGGTCCACAATTGACCGAGAAATCGGTGAACATACCTACATAAAAAAATACATAAAGTGGAATGCATAACCTCCTCCTTTTTAAGAAATCGGTTAAAGAGCCCTTTGCGGCCTACTTACAGTATAAACTTATGAATTTTGAAATTTTAGCTTTCTACGACCAGTAAAACTAAAAATCCCGTTTTTTCCTTATCCCGTGGGAATTTCCGATAATCCTTATAACGGTTTTTTAATTACCTACTTCTATGCCAAATTTGAAGAGTCTAGTAATTATAGTTCATAGGATCCCGTTGAACTGAATATATAAATCCCGTTTTTTCCTTATCCCGTGGGAATTGTGAAAAATCCTGAAATTTATGTTTTAACTAATGTAATACCTACTTGTGTATCAAATTTGAAGAGTCTAGTTATTATAGTTCCTGAGATAGGGTCACTCGGAATCGAATATATAAATCCCGTTTTTTCCCGTTCCCGAGAGAATTCCCAAAAATCCTTCCTTAGTGGATGCCTACATTGTATAATGTATCTATGTGCAAAATTTCAAGTCTCTGTGTCCAGTGGTTTGGGCTGTGCGTTGATATATCAACAGTCATTTAGTTTATTTAGACATTTCAACCCCATCGCACCCCATCCACGGAGATGGTATTTTACGTCTGCCACGTAGGATTTTAAAACCGTTGTTGTTTTCATAACCAGCGACCCGATAACCATAGAAACAACACCCATGTTGATTTTCAGACTTTGTTACCCCTTTCCCCCCTTTTAGGGGTTGAATTCTCAAAAAACCTGGAACACGTGTTTACTCATATATCATTAAGAGTACTTCTGTGAAGTTTCGAATAAAATAGTCGAACTAATCTTGTTTCCCCATACAAACTTTGGACCCCCGTTTCACCCCCTTAGGGTGTGAATTTTGAAAAATCCTTTCTTAGTGCACCCCTAGACCTTATAAGGAACCTACATGCCAAATTTTGAATCTCTAGGCCCAGTGGTTTGGGCTGTGCGTTGATATGTCAGTCAGTCAGTCAGTCAGTCAGTTTCTTCTTTTATATATTAAGATTAGAAGATAATACGGATTACCACGTCTCAAAATGAGTTTAACTCAACATGTTTCAGGCTAATTGGGCAGATGTGGTGGAGGTGGATCTGCGCAAGCTTGAGGCACAGGACCGGGATCTTTGGCGTGCACTCGTATCGGAAGCCATGACACACTTTGGGTCGTTGCGCCAGAGGAGTAAGTAATTTTACTAAAACATGCAATGAAATATTGATATGTTCCTTATAATAGGCCGCGAAGTATCACGTTGCAGGTGCGGCTAGACGAGAGGTCAATAATGGAATTTCATTCTACATTGCCGAGGTAAATATTCAGCGTTTTTACGGCGTTTTTTTTTGTCATTACCATTTGAGCAGAAATTATTAAAAAGGATGATGCTTAGGGTTAACTTTTTATGTAGACTTAAGACAGTACCGATGCTGAATCCAGTTTGATGAAATTTCGCGCGATTCGTCCTTCGCTTGTGGTAATAATCGTCGAATGGTAATGACGTTTAACCGCGCGGTCAAAACGTTCGAATATTCACCCGCCGGCAACAATGCGGAGTGACACGGCATCATCACCATAAAAAAAAAACTATAAGCAATATTTGCTTTTTGGTTCATTATGACATTCTGGCACTACGCTTATTAAAAACTAGCTTTTGCCCGCGACTCCGTCCGCGTAGAATTAGTAATTTGGGCAGCTTATTTTTTTATCCAATTTGCTTTTTCATCAATTACGGCTCTCCTTAGTTCCTCGATATAAAAAAATTACCCCCTCCCCCCGCGCACCCCCCTCCCAACCCAACCCCCCACCAAATCCCCCCGCACACCCGCGTTCAAATTCGCCACCGTACTCCCAAGTCAAGCGTGCCTATAGAAGTTTTACTTCAAAAACCCCCGATTTTGAAACATTCTTCCGCTCCGCTCCGCTGCTATTGGTGTTAGCGTGATGATTATATAGCCTTTAGCCTTCCTCGATAAATGTGCTATCTAACACTGAAAGAATTTTTCAGATCGGAGCAGTAGTTCCTGAGATTAGCGTGATCAAACAAAAAAACCTGTTCGATAAATTCTTAAAATAGACGTATCATTCTTATTTGTGAACCGATTCAAATGAAACAAACACTAAATGTTAATCCAAGAAAATACCAACATATCAGTGAAAACCGCATCCTTCTAGGTTAAGCCGTTTCTGAGATTAGCGCGCACAAACGCACAGACAAACAGACAAACAGATAAACAGACAAACAGACGATACATAATTCTAAAAATCATTGTTTTGGGTTCTATTGCGCTAATAAATAGCCCTAGTGACAGTTTTTCTCAAATATCTTCAATGTACAGACACCGACTTGTTACAGATTTATTATATGTACTAGGGGCGTTCAATAAAAAGTGAGAATGAGTATGTTATAAACAACTTTTACTAAATGTAATTTTATTTTTCGACATAGTCACCTTTTAGCATAATACACTTAGTATATCTTTTTTCTAAACTTAAAATTCCATTTTTTAAAAAGGTCTCATCTTGAGTACTTAAAAAACCTTGTACTGCAGCGACTACCGCGTCGTCGTCTTCAAATTTCTGGCCTCTCAGGTATTGTTTCAATCTCGGAAATAGGTAGAAATCACTAGGAGCGAGAGCTGGTGAATACGGAGGATGCTTAAGGATATCGAACCCAGCATCACGAATTGCAGCCATTGCAACGGCGGACTTGTGTGCCGGGGCATTGTCCTGGTGGAACAGCACAACTTTCGAGAGTTTACCTCGCCGTTTTTCGCGGATCTCATTGCGCAATGTTGCTATTTGTTTCGCGTATAAGGTGCCCGTAATAGTGGCTCCATGCTCGAGATACTCAATCATTAATACCCCTTTACCATCCCAAAAAACAGAGCCCATGACCTTACCGGCAGATGGGCTCACCTTGAATTTCTTCGGAGTTGGAGATGATGGCCTTTTCCATGTCATAGACTGCAGTTTCGTTTCAGGGTCGTAATGATGGAGCCATGTTTTGTCCATTGTTATAAATCGCGCCTAAAAAAGTTCCCGGTCTTGCTGCATCAGGTTCAAAGCTTCTTGACAAATCTCTAGTCTAGTTTGTTTTTGCGTGTCAGTAAGCATTCTTGGTACCCAACGCGCAGATACCTTTTTCATACCCAAGCGTTCATGTAAAATATTATGCACCCTCCCCGTTGAAATCTTTACATTTTCAGCAATAAAACGAACTGTGACACGACGATCCGCCAAAACTGAGTTTTCGACTTTTTTCACAATTTCTTCAGTTACTGCTGTAGTAGGGCGTCCGGAGCGGGGGTCGTCCATTGTCGATGTTCTTCCACGTCTAAATTCGGCGCACCAACGTGCGACTGTCGAATACGGAGGAGCATTAGACTCTAAAGTGTCCCGCAAATCGAAATTGTCTTGGTCCGTAGAAAAAATTTTCAAATACAAGTATTTGATAACGGCGCGCAGTTCAATTTTGTCCATTTTCGCTAACGTACTCAATAGCATTGCAAAGAAATTACCGTATATTTTTTTAAACAAAAGACAGTTAGTTTTTTTTTTCATAGCAATCAGCTAGATAGATTAGCTTTACCGCCCAGTATTTAATTTCGTAATATTAAAAGAGTTTGCATCTCATTCTCACTTTATATTGAACGCCCCTCGTATAGATAAAATATTTATGAATTATCTCTGTTTTCTATTAAATCCGAATTGGAAATAAAATAAAATAAATAATAAGAAATGTGTTAGTTACTTAGGTTAGTTACTTAGGTTAGTTATATTTTTTTATCTAGTTTACTTATAATTAATTTCTCTACAAATAAACCTTTGATTTTTTTTTCAGTTTTATTTTTATTTAATTAAAATGTTTGAGATAAGCTCTATACAAGCCAGGGATTATCGGCCTCGTATATCTAGATGGCCTCGTTAATACTCGGTCATCTATAAGTACTCGGCAGGCAATCCGCTATTTCGCGGCCTCTGCAGTAATCCTAACTAATATTATAAATGCGAAAGTAACTCTGGCTGTCTGTCTCGCTTTCACGCTAAAACTACACAACCGATTCAAATGAAATTTGGTACACAGATAGTCTAGAGCCTGAGAAAGGACATAGGCTATATATCATCACGCTAACACCAATAGGAGCGGAAGAATGTTTCAAAATCGAGGGTTTTTGAAGTAAAACTTCTATAGGCACGCTTGACTTGGGAATGTGAACGCGGGTGTGCGGGGGGGTTCTGTGGTAGGGGTCGGGGAGTCTGGGGGGGTGCGGGGGCGGGTACTTTTTTATATCGAAGAAATAAGCTGCCCAAATTACTAATTCCATGCGGACGGAGTCGCGGGCAAAAGCTAGTGTACTATAAAACATCCCAACAAGGAAATGATAACTTTTGGACGCTCGATCCTGTCGCACGCAATACGGTGTGCATGAAACAATATTAATTATACATCTGCAGCATGTCACACCAAATGCGTCCCGTTGCAAGGTTGCTGTTTCGTATACGGGAGTGACACCAATTGATACTTTAATAATTATTTTAGCATCATTCATCATAATTTCATTTAGACGACCAGATGGCCTAGTAGGTAGAGAACCTGACTACGAAGCTTGAGGTCCCGGGTTCGATTCCCGCGTCGGGGCAGATATTTGTATCATCATCATCATCATCAGCCTATGTTCGTCCACTGCTGGACATAGGCCTCTCCCATGGCACGCCACTGAGCACGATCCTCGGCCACTCTCAACTGGGGGCCGTGGTTCGTGTTGACTTGCCATTTGGTCGGATTCGCTCTAATTGCCACGCTGAGCAGGCGGGCTGGCAATCGCAGTACATTCACACCGGTATCGCTGCTGCCCGACACCGGTGGGACCGATGTGTACTTGGTCACAGAGTCTCTTAGTCGCCTTTTACGACTCCCGCGAGAAGAGTTGGGGGAGTGCTATTCTTAAGCTGGCACTCCACGGCCTACGGATACGGATATTTGTATGAATAATACGAATATTTGCTCTCGGGTCTTGGGTGTTTAATATGTATTTAAGTATGTATCTATCTAAATATATAAGTATGTTTATCCGTTGCCTTTTACCCATAACACAAGCTATGCTTAGCTTACTTTGGGACTAGGTCAATTGGTGTGAATTGTCCCGTGATATTTCTTTAATTATTTATTTATTTCAGCTGAGAGATGTCCACTGCTCACCATAGGCCTCCCCCAAGGCTCTCCAAATAGATCGGTCCCGTGCCATCCGCATCCAACGCGATCCCGCAACCTTAACCAGGTCGTGGCTCCATCTTGTTGCCAGTGATGACTTATGGCACTGAGACGTGGCCGCTAACAATGGGTCTCATAAAGAAGCTCAAAGTCACTCAGAGGGCAATGGAGAGGGCTATGCTCGGAGTTTCTCTGCGGGATCGCATTAGAAATGATGAATTATTTTCGAATAAAATTATATTTTGACGCAACACGCTTTATGATGGTTGGACAGGGTTGACATTTTATTATCATCATCCCAGCCTATATATACGTCAGAACGTGAAGTAGGTCAGTAAAAAAATAAAAATTTAAAAACATTGCAGGCTCGATAAACTCGACAACAATGTCGCATACAAATTCCATTATTGTCGAGTCTCAAACTTTCTAAAAAGTTAAAACGGCCATGGTAATAAGTTAGCACTATTCGTATACAGCCAACTCAAATGACCGGTATCAGTTGTTTTGTTGGAACTCCGGAAAATCAATGACATGGTTCCTAAGAACAGATCTTCGTATGTCTTATAGTTTCAGACTTTCCCATACTGACCGATTTAAATGAGACACCCTGTATACTCGGATCCAACTATCGCAAACTCCACAGTAAATGCAAATACGTTTCAAACTTTGTACGTGTTCAATCACGTGCGGTAGCAGAAGTTCATTAGTTTCAACATCTGTGAAACAAACACTCGATTTATCAGGATTATTACTCTTTACACTGAAACACAATGAGCAAAGTAAAGTTTTTCAAGAGGTGCTAATTGTATTTTTTTCGACAGTCGTCGTCTTCAAGATCTAGAAACTGCAGCTGTTTTTTTTTATCTCCAAATTATTGCAAATAATTTTACGTGTTCGAGATGACATTTGTAAGATTTTATGGCTGACAAGCGGTTCGAGCTCAGTACTTGTAGAAATAGAAAAAAAAAAAGAAGTCAACTGTCACTTCATCTAATGTCAAATAAAATCTAACCGTTCGCGTTTCGTTAGCTTTCGTTAGTAAAATTAATCGGAATTTATCCTAAATAAGTGGCCTAGTGGTCTCTCAAGCAGAGGGTCGTGAGTTCGAGTAATAGCTCGCACCTCTGAGTTTTTCGGAATTTACGTGCGAAATTACATTTGTATTTACCATGAGCTTTACGGCGAAGGAAAACATCGTGAGGAAACCTGTATTCTGCCTGAGAAGAAATTCAATGGTGTGTGTGAAGTTCCCAATCCGCACGGGACCCGCGTGGGAACTATAGCTCAACCCCTTTCGTTCTGAGAGGAGGCCTATGCCCCTGGTCGTATATAGGCTGGAATGAATGGATATACATATATATTCTGTTGCTAAGTAACAACAAGTATCAAGGAGTGTTCAGCTGTTAAGCCCCTGAGGCGCTACTACGAAATTCGAAAATCGAAGTTCGTATCGTATTATCCCTCTCACTCTCGTGTCAAATTGTATTAGCGTGAGCGGGACGGCACAAAACGAAGTTCGAATTATGCACTTCGTGGTAGGGCCTCTGGGGCCTAATCGCTCCATTTGGCCGGGCCATAACTCACGTACTATTAAACGAGTGCTATCTCGGTAATATATCACGTGTAATTAAGCTGGTTATTATGTGTGTAAAAATATTGGGGAGGAGGGAAAATTCAGGAACCACGCTCGAAGGTTTGGCGGTTAGTTTGTTAACGGCACATAAATATAATCGCATAATAAAGTCACCGACATAGCTCGAAGAATCGCCAGTCTCAAGGGATGTTGACGCCATTAAAAAATAATAAGACACGACTCCAGTACAAAAACGCTTTATTTTAGCCCTAAAAACACTAGATTAATTTTCGATTAACTGCAAAATTACATTTTTAATGAGGGTTTTCTATGAGAGTCTATTTGGCGCTACTATCGTCAGGTCCGTTTGACATTTGACATTTGTTTTATGGGTGTAACGTCAAATAGACCTTACGATACTAACGCCATCTAGCGATATTCCACCTGTCAGAAAACCCTCATTAAACCTTAGATTATTTATACACTAGATAGAGTGTCAGTAGCAAACACTGGCATACAAAACGTCCAAAAACCCATTTGACAGCTTCATATTAATATCACGTTACGTCACTCAGACTGAAGGGGGACAACTGACATACAAGCCAACTGTTGGCTTATATTTTTCGGGACGTTTTCATGCCGCCTAAGCTCTATCTAGTGTATAAATAATCTAAGTTTAAAACCAATAAATAGTTAGCTGCTTGAGTTGGCGAACAAGTGACGTCATAAGTTGCTATTGCAATTCAAACTCTATGAGAAAATTGTGTTTTGACAGCTCACAAAAAGTACGTCAGTTGATTGGTGGTGTCAACGTCCTTGGCAGTGGGCAGGGCACATCGCTCGTAGGGCTGATGGCCGGTGTGGCCAAAAGGTTCTCGTGTGGCGCCCACGAAACGAAAGACGCAGTGATTGTAGGCCTCCGACAAGATGGAAAAACGACCAGGGGCTAAATTCAGGAACGGCCCAACACGGTTTGCGAGCGATAATTCAATCGTTTGGAAGAGGATAGGAATGGGTTAAGCTTGGGATGGGGCCTTATTTTCCTGTTGATTTGCTTTGTAAATAAATAAAGAAATAAATAAATAAATAAACAAATAGGTAAATAAGGCTCATCCCAAACTCAGCTCAAATCTCTCGCAAACCAGTGATTTTTGGCGTTCCTGAATAGCAGTTCAAACCAAACCCAACCCAAACGATTGAGTTACCGCTACCAAACCCGTGAAGGCCCGTTCCTGAATTTAGCACCTGGTTAAGGTTGCGGAAACGCGTTGGAGCAGATGAAGCAGAACCGGTATATTTTTTCGGCTGTAATGATAATGATGATGAGATAAAGATGATAAATGCTACTGATAAACGTTTCCTAGACACAGTCGAGCTTGCATCTGACGCAGCATGCAGCAGACAGCCTGTCGCTACTAATTAATTTATTACGTCGCTTTAATTAATATCGTCCCTAATTAACAAACGCTGTTTTACTGTTACGGCTAATTACGATGAGGAAATGCTACTATTATACAAGCTTTTAAATCTTGTTGTGTTAGTGTGTACAGTCAACCAATTTGATTCCTAGGCCACTATAGAACCATGTCATAATTAATACATTTGTTTATCTTCTACGACAGCTGCGTGATGCATGGCATCTCGATCTTTGCGAACATTGTGTCAACGATTATAAGAATAGGAAAGAAGTTTGCTTGTGTAATAACTTACATTGTCAAAACTTCTTTTTCTTCTCACGTCATGAAGCGAAGTGGTTCACCTGAGCACCATTTCTAATCGGTTAAACTTGAAATCTGATATATACGACCGGATAGTCTAGTAGTTAATGAACTGAAACAATTACTTTGCTTACCCGCGAAGCTTTTTTTTTGCTTTGGTCGCGGGTGAGCAAAGTAATTGTTTCAGTTCATTAATATGGACCTCCGTAAAGTAACGCCTGATTCAATTTAGTCTAATATTTAGTTATTTTTTTACATATCCTACTTAATATTATAAACGCGAAAGTTTGTAAGAATGTATGTATGGATGTTTGTTACTCTTTCACGCTAAAACGGTTTGACGGATTCTGATGAAATTTGGCACACAGATAGTTTATAGTCCGGATTAACATATAGGATACTTTTTATCCCGAAAAATTGCATAGTTCCCGCGGGATAGCGATAAACGAATTCTTCGCAGGAATGCCAAAACCGCTAGAGTTACACATAAGTAATGTATGATGGAAATGTTTATCTTAAATAGTCCTACAAAAAAGCCCGCCACAGTATATATCTTTTGAAATTCCCACGGGAAAGGGAAATATCTAAACTTTCTTTGTTTTTTTGTTTATAGCAGAATCTCTGAAACTATTGAGCCGATTTAAAAAATTCTTTCTCTATTAGAAAGCTACACTGTTCTTGATTGACGTAAGTTACTTTTTATCCGGGAAAGTTAAAAATTCCAAGGGGATAGAAATAAATTAATTCAATTTCGTAGCTGATTTTAATAATCCTACTAATATTATAAACGCGAAAGTTTGTAAGAATGTATGTATGTATGGATGGATGTTTGTTACTCTTTCACGCTAAAACGGTTTGACGGATTCTGATGAAATTTGGCACACAGATAGTTTATAATCCGGATTAACATATAGGATACTTTTTATCCCGAAAAATTGCATAGTTCCCGCGGGATAGCGATAAACGAATTCTTCGCAGGAATGCCAAAACCGCTAGACTTACACATAAGTAATGTATGATGGAAATGTTTATCTTAAATAGTCCTACAAAAAAGCCCGCCACAGTATATATCTTTTGAAATTCCCACGGGAAAGGGAAATATCTAAACTTTCTTTGTTTTTTTATTTATAGCAGAATCTCTGAAACTATTGAGCCGATTTAAAAAATTATTTCTCTATTAGAAAGCTACACTATTATTGATTGACGTTAGTTACTTTTTATCCGGGAAAGTTAAAAATTCCAAGGGGATAGAAATAAATTAATTCAATTTCGTAGCTGATTTTAATAATTCTTACATATTATGTGATATGACTATCCCCGATTAACAAAAGCTACTTTTTCTTCGGGAAAATACAAAATTCCCACGGGATAGAAAAAACTAAATTCAACTTCGGGGCTGATTTTGAAAATTCTTTTACCAATAGTAAGCTACAGTATCCCTGATTTACATAGGGTACTTTTTTCCGGGATAATACAGAATTCCCGTGGGATAGAAATAAGTAAATCCAACATCGGCATTGATTTTAAAAATGATTTCATTTGATATGATATGACTATCCCCAATTGACATAGGCTACTTTTTCTTCAGGAAAATGCAAAATTCCCACGGGATAGAAAATACTGAATTCAACTTCGGGGCTGATTTTGAAAATTCTTTCACCAATAGAAAGCTACAACTGATTGGTATAGACTACTCTTCTTCGGGAAAATGCAAAATTCCCGCGGGATAGAAATAAGTGAATTCAACTTCGGGGCTGATTTCAAAAATTATTTCACCAATAGTAAGCTACAGTATCCCTGATTTACATAGGGTACTTTTTCCGGGATAATAAAAAATTCTCACGGGATAGAAATAAGTAAATTCAACATCGGCACTGATTTTAAAAATTCTTTCATATGATATGATATGACTATCCCCAATCGAAATAGGCTACTTTTTCTTCAGGAAAATGCAAAATACCCACGGGATAGAAAAAACTGAATTCAACTTCGGGGCTCATTTTGAAAATTCTCTCACCAATAGAAAGCTACACTATTTTTGATTGGTATAGACTACTCTTCTTCGGGAAAATGCAAAATTCCCGCAGGATAGAAGTAAGTCAATCCAAATTTGTGGGTGGTTTAAAAAATTCTTTCACTAATAGTATGCTACAGTATCCCTGATTGACATAGGTTACTTTTCTACGGGAAAATACTAAATTCACATGGGATAGAAATAAGTGAATTGAATATAGGCTGATTGTTAAAATGATTTCACTAATAAAAAGATAGAATGTCTCTGATTTTCAAAAAAGGTCAAAAAAGGAATTTCTATCCCGCGGAAACTTTACTTTACACTTTCCGGGATAAAAAAAGCCTGTTTCAATCAGGCACAGGCCTCCTCCCAGAACGAGAGGACTTGAACAGTAGATTTGGGAACTTCACACCCACAATTGAAATTCTTCTCAGGTGTGTGCAGCTTTCCTCGCGATGTTTTCCTTCACTATTACGCTCATGGTAAACTTCAAACGTAATTTACCACATGAATTCGGAAAAACTCAGAGGTGCAAGCCCGGGCTCAAACTCACGACCCTCTGCTTAAGAGTCCATAGGTCTGACCACTAGGGCACCACGGCTTAGCGGCTATAGAATTCACTTATTCCTATTCCTCGGGAACTTTTCATTTTCCTGGCATTAACCTATGTGTTATAATTCATGTAATAAACTACCTGTGTGCCAGATTTCATCCTAACAACCTAACGTTATTGTCTTCGCGTACGAAGTCGCGGGCAAAAGCTAGTATATAACTAATCCGTAATTGACCTCTATCTCACCTGAAAAAAGTTCAAATTTAATGTGGCTACCGCTGGTATATCTAAGGAAACTAGCAAAAGAAAAAACCCAAAAACAGATCTGCTAAAAGTAACTCTGTGTTTACCTATAAATAGAAGTGGTATTAAATATAAAATATATAAAATATAAAATATATATCTGTATATTATACCGTATCTATCATGGGGAGTGTTCTGACGAACTGTTCGAATTGCTGCCTGCGGCTAAATTCCACTACCGCGCTTCGAGGAACCGTTTTTCTTTCCATCCTCACCATCTTGATGATTGGCATTCTAGTACCGTGCGTTTTAAGCGAAACTTCTTTCCTCGCACGACAAAGATCTGGAATCAGCTTTCTGCGGCAGCATTCCCGGAGCGTTACAACTTAGTGATCTTTAAAAAACGAGCCTACCAATTCCTAAAAGGGTCGGCAACGCACCTGTGATGCCCCCCGTGTTACGGGTGTCCATGGGCGACGGTGATCGCTTTCCATCAGGTGACCCGTCTGCTCGTTTGTCACCTCTTATATATAAAAAAAAAAATAGAAATTTATTTTAATTCTACGGGACCCTCAGCGCGCTAGTTTGACTCGCCCTGTCCTTTTTATCGCGTCTACCATAATATAAAAATACTTCTTACAGCGTAGTATATATTCCGAGAGAATAGGCTACTTTCCTAACTAGCCAGTCTTTTAGATTATCAAAAAATATTGGACACGTATTTTTTATTTTGTCAATTAAACAAAAAATTACGAAGATATGGCGCGTTGAAGTTTCGCGTGACGTCACTTGTTCCTACACTTTGTATGAGCGTTTTAGGAACAAGTGACGTCACGCCTCGTCACGCGGAACTTCAACGCGCCATATCTTCGTAATTTTTTGTTTAATTGTCAAAAGAAAAATTACGTGTCTAATATTTTTTGATAATGTAAAATACGGACTAATAAGAATTATTATTTTTTTACCTAGGAAACATCCCTATTAAAAATGTTTTCGTCACTTTTTAATAATGCGAATGTAATTACAAAATGCCGGAAGCCGGAATCTCATAACATTGCAGCGTTCCATGATAATGTAAACAAAACCCTAATATTTCAAAATAAACATACTTGTACGCCGTGTTTTTTTCAGTTCATTTCTCGCAGAAGCTAGTGTCTTAGATATCAATAATTAATTTTAATGGCTGGACCAGTGTAAAAGGTTCTTCATTACGTCCTATAATATTGTTGTTTATTTTTTAAATTTCGTCAGAAAAGAGTTTCCATTCATAGCTATTCGCTACAAGGAGATTATTGAGGCGAGTTTGTTCGACATTTTCCATTCCTATGACCATAGGAGAGATGCCAACAGAAAAATGTGTATGGACCCAGACACACGAACAACGAAGGGTATAAGGGTTCCTTTTTGTTATGCGGCACGGAATTCGAAAAATACTGAAATTACGTAGGCGGTAAGCATTTTTTAACGTAAAATTACACACATTATGAAATCTGCGGAACCAAATGTGATGTCATTTTTTAATTTAAACCCTGCAGTAGGTATTCCGGTATTGTCAGGGGGCATTCTGCCCTGCCGTTTAATATTAAAAAGGTACTAACTGCAACGAAATTTCTCAAGGAATATCAACTCTAGAACAGTTGACATACGATTGAAATTACGGGTACACGTTAATGTTACATGAGACCTTGTTTTGAACTTACTAATATGCAGGCAGTTATTCCCCTGTGGCCGAGATTAATTTGGTTTGTTTGCTTAGTAGTAGGTATGTGAATGACGTTTAAACTTAGTTAATGAATAAACACTTTTGAAGTGTTTTTTTGGGTTCCGTAAAAAAAGGTTTCGCCAGACTCAAGTGTCAGTGGGCAGGGCACAATGCTGTGGCTCTAGTGAAAAAGGGGTTAAGTCTGCAGAAATTAAACAGCTATTCTATTTTATGTGTAAATGGGGCTAAGTCGAAAGCAGCTGTTCAACTTCTGAAGACTTAACCCCTTTTCACTAGAGCCACAGATTATGCTCGTAGAACTGAAATAGATGGAGTCCACGACCCGGGTCATACGCATTTTTTTGTTCGTGCCTCTCGTGTTGACTACACATTTAGTTGAGTTTCTTGCCGGATTTTACTCAACAGGGTTAACGACCGCTTTAGCCTAGTTGGTAGTGACCCTGCCTACGAAGCAAGAGGTCCTAGGTTCAAATCCCGGTAAGGGCATTTATTTGTGTGATGAGCACGAATATTTGTTCCTAATATTTCAAACTAAATACAAACTGAAATATAGATGCACAGAAAAAACCCCAGAAAAAAGACCAATGCTGGGAATCGAACCCAGGTCCTCAGCGTTCCGTGCTGCGTGCTTACCCCTACACCACCACTGGTCTAGAAGTTAGCGACGAATCTTTCCCATACATCGTACACTTCAGTCTGTTATAATCACATTTAGGCAGTGATAAAGCGCATCTATGTTATGCCCTCTACCGAGAGACTTCAACACTCCTTCGGAGCTACCCGCTCACCTGGACCAAGAGATGGCGCTACTAGGCCAACTTTTACAAGTTAAGTATGAAGATACTTCATTTTTGTATTTAGTTTGAAATATATGGTTTCACGGGATGACCGTAAAAGTAATAAAAAAAAATGAAGTTGAAGAAAATAAAAAAATAAATAGAAAAAGATACTTCATACTTAACTTGTATTTGTTCCTGAGTTATGGATGTTTTCTATGTATTTAAGTATTTATTTATCTATATAAGTATATTTATCGTCGTCTAGTACCCATAGCTTTGTTTAGTTTGGGACTAGGTCGATTTGTGTAAGATTGTCCCCTAATATTTATTTATTTATAGGGTATTTCCGAACCGGTGGTAGAATCTTCGACTTTCATGAGAACTTCAATAAAATTGAAGCCGGAACTGAATATTCACACGAAGGGTTCCGTAACATTATCTATAAAAAAACCGGCCAAGAGCGTGTCGGACACGCACAAGGTAGGGTTCCGTAGCCATTACAAAAAAATCAAGTAATATTTTTCTAAGGATTTCGTATGTGTACGGAATCATCCAAGTTTAGGTATGTTTTATACCTTAGGCTACTATTTACTCTTAAACTACAAATAATTTCCAAGCAATCTTAGCCGCTATAATTTTCCTAGTAAATTTGATATATACACTACCATTCTGAATTTTTTCAAATTTTTCCATTTAATAGTTTAGATTTTAGAGGGGGGGGGGGGGACGCTCGATTTTAATGAAAATTTTAACTTTAAAGTTGAATATTTTGCAAACAAATCACTGGATAGAAAAATCATGTTAGCAACCCCGCAATGGTTTTAAAAGACCTATTCAACGATACCCCACACTATAGGATTAGACGAGAAAAAAAAAATCACCCCCCCTTTACGTCTATGGGAGGTACCCTAAAAAAAATTATTTTGTTATTTTTTATTTTACCACTTTGTTGGCGTAACTGATATGTATATTCATGCCAAATTACAGCTTTCTAGTACTAACGATCTCTGAGCTTAGCTGCGGACAGACAGACAGACAGACAGACGGACAGACATGGCGAAACTATAAGGGTTCCTAGTTGACTACGGAACCCTAAAAACGGCAAAAAAACACGTTGGTTGTATGGGAGCCCCCCTTAAATATTTATTTTATTTTAATTTAATCATTTATTTTTAAAGTGAATATATAACTAAATATTCTGTGAATATTTCAAGCATCTACCTGTTGCCGTTAACAATATGGAGCAAAACGAGCAAACCGAGAACCAGCTTCAGTAATACGATAGGTACCTAATCGGTGAAAATTTCAAGAGTCTAATTAACGCCATTATTAAGATCGAGTTAAAAACGTTGAAAAAATCACGTTTGTTGTATGGGAGCCCCCCTAAATATTTACTTTATTGTATTTTTTAATATTTGTTGTTATAGCGGCAACCCAAATACATCATCTGTGAAAATTTCAACTGTCTAGCTATCACGGTTCATGAGATACAGCCTGGTGACTGACGGACGGACAGAAGGACGAACAGCGAAGACTCAGTAGTAGGGTCCCGTTTTTACCATTTGGGTACGGAACCCTAGAAATTGACTTTTGACTTTGATTTTGATGTGGATGGCGCATGACAGGTGTTTGGAAAACCTTAGAGGAGGCCATTGTTGATCAATGGACCTCTTTCGGCTGAAATGATGATGATGACAGTTTAAGTTAATAATTGCTAACACACACGGAACCCTTTGGTGGAATCCGCGCAAGAACTAAAGTCACCGACATAGCTCGAAGAATCCCCAGACTCAAGTGGCAGTGGGCAGGGCACATCGCTCGTAGAACTGATGGCCGATGGGCCAAAAAGTTTCTTGAGTGGCGTCCACGGACCGGAAGACGCAGTGTAGGTAGGCCTCCAACAACGACCTGGTTAGGGTTGCGGGATCGCGTTGGATGCGGATGGCACGGCACCAATCTGTTTGGCGAGCCTTGGGGGAGGCCTATGTTCAGCAGTGGACGTCTTTCGGCTGAAATGATGAATGACGGAACCCTTCATTGAGAATCCGACTCGCGTTTAGTTGATTTTTTATGTCGTGACCTCGTGTGGCCCAACCGCTAACAATTGTTAGCAAATTTGCAGACAGGTCGATGAACCGCGTACCGCTTTGGCGCAAGCAGCGTATAGCGTAAATAATGGTACTGTCTATCAAGTGTACAGTCGACTACATTTGGGACAAGTTAAGTACCTATCCGTTAACCGAAAATACTGACAGGAGGTGTCAACACGCTCCTTTCCTTCTACCAAGAAAAATGTTAATACACATTTAGTTGAGTTACTTGCCGGATTATTATCAACAAAATATTTTCAGTCTGGTGGTAGATTTTTTTTTTATGGTACATGGGGCAAACGAACAGACAAATCGCCTGATGGTAAACAATTACCGCCGCCCATGGACATCTGCGACACCAGAAGAGTCACAAGGGCGTTGCCGGCCTTTTAGGTAGGAGTACGCTCTTTTTAGGGTTCCGTACCCAAAGGGTAAAAACGGAAACCCTCTTACTGAGGCTCGGCTGTCCGTCCGTCCGTCCGTCCATTTGTCACCAGGCTGTATCTCGGGAACCGTGATAGCTAGAGAGTTGAAAATTTTCACAGATGATGTATTTCGGTTGCCGCTATAACAACAAATACTAAAAAATGGAATTAAATAATTATTTAAGGGGGCTCCCATACAACAAACATGATTTTTTTGCTCGTGTTTGCTCGGTATTGATAACGGCAACAGGTAGACACTTGAAATATTCACAGAATATTTAATTATATATTGAATTTAAAAATAAATCATTAAATTAAAATAAAAAAAATATTTAAGGGGGCTCCCATACAACAAACGTGATTTTTTTTTAAAGCTTGAAGAGCATATCGGTCCGGGAATACCGCAGCAGGTACTTCATTCCAGAGCTGTGCGAGGCAGGAAATTTCTGAAAAAACGCACAGTAGAAGACTGCCAACCATCCAGATGGTGAGGATGGAAGTGTTTTCGACGTTCACAGGAGGTTTAATAGAAGACTGAATAAAATTAAATATTTCGACTTGACTTTGACTTTGAGTACATGTTGCACATTTGTGTGAAATACACCTTGCTATTCTGCAACATATAAAGTCGAGAAAACTGAATTAAGTACCAGGGTTTGAGCTACTCATTTCGTGTTGACATTTCATATATTTGCCAAATAAATCGTAGTGAAATTGAATACGAAAAGGTTCCATTCTGGTACGTGATTACAGTTTCCTCGATTGTGCATATATGTATGGTTTCATGTGGATGCCAGCCTTCCTTGATTTCCATAATATAGTTTGACATGTCATATCTGTCATAAGCACCACACAAGGTGCTAACACACTTCAAACTCTATAGGAGTTCGTTTTTAGTACGGATTTTTATTGAATTCGTTTAAATGAACGTAACAAATTTCGATACGGGCTGTGTGTACAGTCAAGGCCATAAATGTATTACCCCAGCTGACCCCAGCCCATAAATATAGAACCCAACCTGATCATCAATAGAATTGTAATGTATATATATATGTATGTGGACTTATCAATCCTGCCATTTGTTATTAATTGTTATTAAGAGGGTACGATGGCTGAGAGACTTTTGAGAAATAGGTATTTTAATGAAATGTCGCTGTCTCGCCCGAACCCCTCCGTGTGAGTACAGCGAGAGCGGGACAACTGCAGCTCAGACCGTTATTAGGCGCGTAAAATTGATCAAAACAGCATTTTTTAATCCCCTGTTTTCTTCTCGAAAACTGGAACAATAAAATTATTTTTTTCAAAACTAATAAGAAGACAGATTTAGCTATGCCCCTATGTTTTCCTTTTTTTGTTTATATCAGGGATTCTTTGCTGATGAGTGTCTGAAAATGACGTTGAAATTGGGCAATTTTTTTCAGTTTTTGAAAGCTCATATTTCTTATGTTAATTGAAATATGGAAAAAAACGAAACATAGGGGCATAGCTGTGGTAGATACAGATTACACAGTAAAAAAAAATTGCCTCCAAAGCCATTATCCAGGGAGGAAACAGGGGATTACGTTTGTATGGAGAAATGGTGCGCATCGTACCCTCTTAAGACGACTAGACTGTGTAGGCTGCGATGAAAATATTAAAGTAAACACAAATAATGACTTGTAAGCTCACATATTTGAGGGTTGGGAACTTTTTTTTACACGCTTTATATTAGCTTCACCTGTATGTTTGTTTGTATGTATGTTTGTTTGTAACCGACTCCTTAGGGCGCGATTTTGACCCACTTCCCGGTTTCCGATTGAGCTGAAATTTTGCACATACTAGGGGCGTTCAATAAAAAGTGAGAATGAGTATGTTATAAACAACTTTTACTAAATGTCGTTTTGTTTTTCGACATAGTCACCTTTTAGCATAATACACTTAGTATATCTTTTTTCTAAACTTAAAATTCCATTTTTAAAAAAGGTCTCATCTTGAGTACTTAAAAAATCTTGTACTGCAGCGACTACCGCGTCGTCGTCTTCAAATTTCTGGCCTCTCAGGTATTGTTTCAATCTCGGAAATAGGTAGAAATCACTGGGAGCCAGATCTGGTGAATACGGAGGATGCTTAAGGATATCGAACCCAGCATCACGAATTGCAGCCATTCCAACGGCGGACTTGTGTGCCGGGGCATTGTCCTGGTGGAACAGCACAACTTTCGAGAGTTTACCTCGCCGTTTTTCGCGGATCTCATTGCGCAATGTTGCTATTTGTTTGGCGTATAAAGTGCCCGTAATAGTGGCTCCATGCTCGAGATACTCAATCATTAATACCCCTTTACCATCCCAAAAAACAGAGCCCATGACCTTACCGGCAGATGGGCTCACCTTGAATTTCTTCGGAGTTGGAGATGATGGCCTTTTCCATGTCATAGACTGCAGTTTCGTTTCTGGGTCGTAATGATGAAGCCATGTGTCGTCCATTGTTATAAATCGCGCCAAAAAAAGTTCCCGGTCTTGCTGCATCAGGTTCAAAGCTTCTTGACAAATCTCTAGTCTAGTTTGTTTTTGCGTGTCAGTAAGCATTCTTGGTACCCAACGCGCAGATACCTTTATCATACCCAAGCGTTCATGTAAAATATTATGCACGCTCCCCGTTGAAATCTTTACATTTTCAGCAATAAAACGAACCGTGACACGATGATCCGCCAAAACTGAGTTTTCGACTTTTTTCACAATTTCTTCAGTTACTGCTGTAGTAGGGCGTCCGGAGCGGGGGTCGTCCATTGTCGATGTTCGTCCACGTCTAAATACGGCGCACCAACGTGCGACTGTCGAATACGGATTAGCATTAGACCCTAAAGTGTCCCGCAAATCCAAATTGACTTGGTCCGTAGAAAAATTTTTCAAATACAAGTATTTGATAACGGCGCGCAGTTCAATTTTCTCCATTTTCGCTAACGTACTCAATAGCATTGCAAAGAAATTACCGTATATTTTTTTAAACAAAAGACAGTTAGTTTTTTTTTTCATAGCAATCAGCTAGATAGATGAGCTTTACGGGCCAGTATTTAATTTCATAATATTAAAAGATTTTGCATCTCATTCTCACTTTATATTGAACGCCCCTCGTATGTGTAAATTGGATGACAATGCAATATTATTGTAACACGGAACTGATCTGATGATGGAGCTGGTTGAATAAAACAACACAATCCCGTCGAGTTTGGGCTCGTTTGATTCGTCTTGACGAGCACTTTGATCCCAGATGGTAACCAGGGTCTGATGATGGAGCTGGAAGATGGCCAAAGGCACTCCACAATAAAACGACACAACCCCATCGAGTTTGGGCTCGCTTGATTCGTCTTGACGAGCACTTTGATCCCATATGGTAACCAGGGTCTGATGATGGAGCTGGAAGATGGCCAAAGGCACTCCACAATAAAACGAAACAACCCCATCGAGTTTGGGCTCGTTTGATTCGTTTTGACGAGTACTTTGGTCCTAGATGATGACAAGAGTCTGATGATGGAGCTGGAAGGGGGGTAGGTGGCGGGTTGGGGGGGGGAATGGGGTATGGGGTAAGGGAGTCGGGGGTTTAGAGGGTTGGGGGTTAGGGTGGGGGTGTTGGGGGGTTGTGGGAAATGGGGAGGGGGTAAGACGCCTAGATGGTAACAAGGGTTTGATGATGGAACTGAAGGGGAGCGGTAGGTGGCGGGGTGGGGGGTGTGGGAGGGGTGGGGTGGGGGGGGGCAGGTGGCGTGTGGGGGGAGTGGGGGTGGGGGGGAGGGTGGGTTTCCGGGGGTATGGGGGTTTGGTGTTAGGGGGGTTGGGTTTAGGGGGGTTGGGTTTAGGTGGTTCGGGGGTTTGTAAAATGAGGAGGGGGTAAGGGGGGTTTAGGGGATTGGGGGTAAGGGTGTGGGGTTTGGGGGGGGTTTGGGGAAATGGGGTGTGGGAGGGGTGGGGTGGGGGGCAGGTGGGGGGTGGGGGGAGTGGGGGTGGGGGGGAGGGGGGGTTTCCGGGCGTATGGGGGTTCGGTGTTAGGGGGGTTGGGTTTAGGTGGTTTGGGGGTTTGTAAAATGAGGAGGTGGTAAGGGTGTGGGGTTTGGGGGGGGTTTGGGGAAATGGGGTGGGGGATGTTGGGGGGTTGGGTTTAGGGGGTTTGGGGGTTGTAGGTGAGGGGGTAAAGTTAGAAAGAAAAAAGTGCAACTAAAAAATAGAAAATAAATAATAGTTAAAAAAAAACTAAAAAACACGCTTTAAAAAATAAAAAATAAATTTTAATAAATTTCAATTCACTATTCTTATAGTGCAGTAAAAAATCTTAATAAGCAATTATTATATTGTTATATCCAGATCAAAATTTGTAAACAATTCTAAATATTGATAAAATAAATAATAATAGTTTAAAATATTTTATTGTAAAAAAAGCGTGGGGTGCTTTTTAAGATGTTATCAAAATGATAATCCTTGACAATTGACACCATGCACCCCACGCTTTTTTTACAATAAAATATTTTAAACTATTATTATTTATTTTATCAATATTTAGAATTGTTTACAAATTTTGATCTGGATATAACAATATAATAATTGCTTATTAAGATTTTTTACTGCACTATAAGAATAGTGAAATGAAATTTATTAAAATTTATTTTTTATTTTTTAAAGCGTGTTTTTTAGTTTTTTTAAACTATTATTTTTTACTAATACTGACGCGTGATTGACCACTATCTCACCTGATGAGGCCAAGGGAAGGGAAGGAGAGGGAACGGGAGGGAGTGAGGAGGGAAGTTTGTTTCCATTTTATAAAATTAAGCTTAAATCTCAATTGATATGCATGCGATTCGTATCGGAAATGCAGGCCAATTGCCTGTCATTTATTGTTAATCCTGGATCATGAATGACAGTTCCGTATATTCTGACACTATTTAACTCTGGATTAGCAGCTAACTCGAACTTACTTTAACCCTGTGGAACTCTGCCTAAATAAAACTTACTGATCGTTAAAGCAAGCAATTTCTGTAAATGTCTCTCTGAGTAATAAAATAAGTTTTTCGTCAAATCGACACATTTTTTCTTAATAACGCTCGCTGATTTGTGTTCGAACAAAGTAAACGAAATTTATGATGCTGACATTACTTTTTGTAGAATAGGTACTGCTCGTAAAGAATTTTTGGGGTCAGCCAGTATGCGGAGGAGCCATAGAATAGACTTGTTGTAATATTTTTAAGGACCACTTGTACCCACAGACTGGGGTTAAAGATTGAAAAGTCCTCTCTTTTTGAGAGGAGGTCTCTGCTATGCAGTGGGAATTCATCATCATCATCATCCCAGTCTATATACGTCCCACTGCATGGCACAGGCCTCCTATCAGAATGAGAGAGGTTGGGCCGTAGTTACTACGGGCCCAGTGCGGATTGGCAACTTCACACTCACCATTGAATTTCTTCGCAGGTGTATGTAGATTTCACACGATGTATTCCTTCACCGTAAAGCTCCTGGTAAATTTCAAATTAATTTCGCACATAAATTCCGAAAAACTCAGAGTTGCGAGCTGGGATTTGAACCCACGACCAGCCGGCTTGAGAGGCCATAGGTGGCAGTGCAGTGGCATTCGGCAGTAGGAATTATAGGTTGGGGTAACGGTAATCCATAGAAGGTTCGGAAGACGCAGTGTACAGTCGACTACAAAAAAATCGATACGGCCAAAGTTACAAAAATATGTATACACGACCTTAATGTTAAGTCAATAAAGGTGTGTATACATATCTTTGTAACTTTGGCGGTATCGATCTTTTTGTAGTCGACTGTACACGTAGGCCTACCAAACCAACAAGATGGAGCGAAGAACTGTATGCTTATTTGTCTAACGCGCTACACTTGCTTTCGCATTCACTATTTCTTTCTGTTAAACGGTATAATATGGTGACAGAAAGAGATGGTGAAAGCGGCAAGCGCTCACGCGTTAGACAATACCTCGGGTTACGGTTGCGGGAACGCGTTGGATGCGGATGGCGCAGGACCGATATGTTTGGCGAGCCTTGGGGGATTCCTATGGTCAGAAGTGGACGTCTTTCGGCAGAAATGATGATCAATTTTAGATACAAACTCAAATATTAATGTTTATCACTCAATTATTGTTATCAAGGATCAAATGACCCGCTGATGACGACCAATAATGGGTACGGCTTCAAAACTTAGATAAACAAATTTATTTTTCTGCTGAAAATTGTAGCGTGAACTTTATTTTAACGGGTCATGGTTGAGAATGCGATGGATGGGCGGAGGGGAACGCAAAAAGTGTGATGGGTGGTAAACGTGAAGACGGCGGGTGAGGTACCAGTGTTAGCGGGAAGCATTTGGTATTACTAACTTTTATTAACGTAAGTCCTGACTTTTTTAACAGACGAAGTGGAACAGACCGAGCGTACAGTAAGTATCTACCCATTTTTGTGATTTTGGAAATGATTTCTACAGATATAAAGTTCTCATTCCATTGAAAAAATTGTATTTCACGTCGTAAATTCGGCAGTTATTGTTACGATGGATTTGTACTTTATAAACAGGAGTCGGAAGATGCCCGTCATTTGAAAAACCTAACCCTTTCGTACCTACAGTATATACATAGGCTTTTTTACAATATTACAATTAGCTCGAATGACAATCATCCGTAGACTATAAATAAACCGTTTCGACTCAAATGGGTCATAAATTGTAGTCAGTACGCACTCAAAAGTAAAATGAAGGCCGTTTTCCGACCTCAGAGTTTTCAAGATTGGCAATGAAATACTAATATTAATACAATTATTTTTTCGTGGAGCAGTTAAACTGACCGGTGCTGGCGTATTTGCATTATTATCCAATGAAGTCATTATAACGTGAAAATGCCCTAATTAAATTATTAAATCGGTTTTAACTGGGAATTTAAGTATCGTGATAAACACATATTTTAATTTAGTCTCAGTGATTTGCGTTCCACTGTTATTTTATTTTATTTTGAATAATTAGGTTATTCATTCATAGCTCAGCTAATGCTAGATAGTATATTATTACTAGCTCTTGCCGGTGTTAGATTTTGCTCTATTCATATTAGATATTCTATATAATATACCTATCGATATTCTTTACTTAGAAATATAAAAATTAAATTATCAATTCCATAATTATATCTCACTTACTTATATTTTATCACCTTACATATCTAATAATATTATAACAGTTTCTATTACTTAGTATATCTAACACCGGCGACTCCGGCTGCGAAGAATAGGGGTATAAAAATTGCCTACGATCTATTCTCAGATCTACCGAGTATAGAGTAAAAAGTTTTATAAAAATCTATTTAACCGTTTCAGAGGAGTTCGATAACAAACACCGTTACACGAGATTTTTATATATTAGAAGACTAGCTGTTGCCTGCGACTCCATTTGCGAAGAATAGGGGTATAAAAAATAGCCTACGACCTTTTCCCAGACCTGCCAAATATAGACAAAAAAGTTTTATAAAATCGGCCAATTCGTTTCGGAGGAGTTCGATAACAAACACCGTGACACGAGATTTTAGAAGAAGATATGTATTTATGTATTTATTTATCTATATAAGTATGTTTATCGTCGTCTAGTACGCATAGTACAAGCTTTGCTTAGTTTGGGACTAGGTCGATTTGTGTAAGATTGTCCCCTAATATTTTTTTTTAAGATAACTGCTGGTTTTAGGAGTTTACTCTTTTAAGATTAATAGGTACATAGAATATAGAGAAGACTTAAGCAGACAGACCGCAACCTAACCTTCAACAAACCCGCTGCCGCCCACACCCCATCCTTAAGCGTTCGGAGGGTAAACGACGCCATCTCACGGCGGAAATTAGCAGCTACGCGGCGAATGCTCGCCGATACCGCTTATCTACTTGGTACAGTCGAACACGTAAAATCGAAGCTAAATCAAGGCAAATAAGTATAGTCATCATTCTCTCACAATGAGACGGGTTGGGCCTTAGTTCCCACGCGGGCCCAATGCGGGTTGGGAGCTTCACACACACCATCGAATTTCTTCGCAGGTGTATGCAGGTTTCCTCAAGATGTTTTTCTTCACCGTAAAGCCCATGGTAAATTTCAAATGTGATTTCGCACATGAATTCCGAAAACTCAGAGGTGCGAGCTAGGATTTGAACCCACGACCCTCTGCTTGAGAGGCCATAGGTCAAACCACTAGGCCACCACGGCTAACCGCATCACAGTATTTTTAATATAGCGATGAAATGCGATCGACTGATTTAAAATTGGCAGATGTTTAGTGTGGATACCAATACGAGTACAGTAAGAAACAAAGTTTTTTTAATGAAAATTTTACAAAAATAGACGTATTTTAAGTACGGTCGGCCAAGAAAGTGGTACGTCAGTTTTGACAAAAGTTTCTGTGAGATCTAAATAACAAAACAAATACCTGGATAGAATAATGGCGATGGGATGCGACAAAATGCAACCAAAGTACACAATCCGAAGGAATTTCAAGGTACATGTTCCTACAAGGGCTGAATGGACCGAAGGACTGACACTGCCGAAAGACAGTGGAATTTTATGGTACACGGATGGATCTAAAATGAAATCCGGTACAGGAGCCGGCATTCATGCCAAGGACTTCAACAGTAGTGTAAGCATGGGAAATTATGCAACTGTCTTTCAAGCAGAGACATATGCAATTATCTCCTGTGCACAAGAGAATATAGATAGGAAGGTAAAGGAAAAAGCCATCTATATACTCTGTGACAGTCAAGCAGCTCTCAAGGCACTCACATCGCCAAGGGTTGACTCAAGACTGATCTATAATGGAGTACAAGCATTAAACAAGCTTGGCAGACGGAACAAAGTGAGACTGGTATGGATCCCAGGACACAAAGGCTTCATCGGAAATGAGAAAGCAGATGAGCTAGCAAGGGAAGGGTCGATGAACAAAAACATAGGACCCGAACCGTATGTGGGACTCTCACAGGGAACCATAAAGAATGCCATAAACGACCGCACCAGACTTAAACACCAACAAGAGTGGAAAACACTGGTGGGTCTAAAGCATTCAAAACGATTCATTGAAAATGTCAACACTAGCTGGACTAAAAAACTCTGGACACTCAGTAGGAAACAACTCCGACACATTGTCGGGGCATTTACAGGTCACTTCGATACTAAACACATATTAGTAAAAATGGGACTACAGGATAATGAAGGTTGTAGGATATGTGGTGAGGAAGACGAAACAATGGAACACATTATGTGTGAATGTGACGCCCTCGCCAGATTAAGAATGAGACTCTTTGGAGACGGATACCCCGCACCAGGAGACTTTAAGGCACTACCGCTACGTCAAATCATCCAATTTATGGATGAGGTGATAAAAGCAATCGAGTAAGTTCAACGACCGCTTTAGCCTAGTTGGTAGTGACCCTGCCTACGAAGCAAGAGGTCCTGGGTTCAAATCCCGGTAAGGGCATTTATTTGTGTGATGAGCACGAATATTTGTTCCTGAGTTATGGATGTTTTCTATGTATTTAAGTATTTATTTATCTATATAAGTATGTTTATCCGTTGCTTAGTACCCATAACACAAGCTTTGCTAAGCTTACTTTGGGACTAGGTCAATTGGTGTGAATTGTCCCATGATATTTATTTATTTATTTATTATTTAAGTGCAAAGGAGGGGTAATTACACAAAAGATCCTTACGGGTCGAAGTGTATCCGCTAGGACCCCTATTAGTAAGATAAGATAAGATAGGAAGTCATCATTTAGTCACTGTCATCATGGACCTCGTTGTATCATTACGTGCAAATTAACTTTTCAACCGTAGGGTGGTAGAACATATTTTTGGCCGACCGTACAATTGAATTGAAGACACTTACACGCTTTTTTTCGACTGTACAAACTATTTAGAATTTTTCAAAGCCGATTGTACTATTTTTAGCATTACAGCTGAGACGTGCAGATTGGTTTCAGAACGTTGAGAAGGTATAGTAATAGTATAATATCAGAGATTTCAATTTCGATTCATCTTATACCAAGAACATGTACAAATTTGATACTGAAGTCTGATAAGTGTATACTATTTACTGCTAAAGTAAATATATTTACGCTGTCGATCTACATACTAAGCCTCGAAGTAAGGTAAACGTACCAATGCTCGACAATTGGCTAAGTAAAGTTTTTTGAAGAGGTGCTAATTATATTTTTTTTCGACAGCCGGCGTTCTGGAGATCGAGAAACTGCAGCTGTTTTATTTTTATCCCCTATTGTTTACTGGAAATATTTTTTTGAGTGTTCGAGATGACATTTGTGAGATTTTATGGTTGACCAGCCGTTCGTGCTCAGAACTTAGTAGAAACAGAAAAAAAACCGAAGTGAACTGTCACTGCTGTCAATGTCAAATCGTTTGCGTTTCGTTTGCTTTGCGTTGTGGTGTGCTCAGTGTGATTGTTTGACTATATTTATCGGCCTCCGCATAAAATAATTAATTTCGATAGGTGTATGTCACTAATTTTAAGTAATTTTAAATTTTAAGTAATATTACTAACATAGAAGTTAAGCACTAAATGTACCTACTAACCATAATATAGATGATTGTAAAAAATAATCTGAAATAAATTTATTTATTATTATTATTATTATTATAAAATCCGGACTTTCAATTTTACCGCATTTCTCCACGACCTATGCACAATAATTGGATCACGATTGAATACTTTCGATCACTATTTTGGAACTGCTTCTTGGACAACGCAAAGCAAACGAAACGCAAACGGTTAGATTTCATTTTACATTGAAAGAAGCGACAGTTGAATTCGTTTTTTTTTCTATTTCTTCTTAGTACTGAGCACGAATCGCTTGTCAGCCATAAAATCTCACAAATGTCATCTCGAACACTTAAAAAAATATTTCCAATAAATAAAAGCAGATAAAAATAAAATAGCTGCAGTTTCTTGGTGTTGAAGTCGACCACTGTCGAAAAAATATATAATTGGCATCGCTTCAAAAAACTTTACTTAGCCAATTCAATGCCCAGTAGATGACACCCAGCGAAGGATAAATTCTTTGGCACCGACTCAAAATTACTTAGGTATACTTACATTAGTTTAAGAAATTAGTTATTAAGGTTAAATATAAAAAGGTTTATTATTTTTTGCTTTTCAGTTTTTCGGAGGTTTATTTTTTTGATAAAAAGTTTTATTTTTTTAGTTTTTTCTTATTACTGACAGGTCTGAAGCTCATTAATAGTGAGGTTTTTCTAATGCACATTTATATGCGACCAATTTCAAGCTACTTATAGCTATACCTATCCAATAAAAAAAGAATCATCAAAATCGGACTGCTCTGTAAAAAGTTATGCGTGATCATACATGAAAATATATAATAAATGTATAATATACGCGTCGACTTGAGTACCTACCTCCTACGTTTTTCCGTCGATTGAAAATACATACTTAAATACATGTTAAACATCCATGATTCGAGCATGAACATACATATTCATACAAATACTGATTTCGTGCAAAATGATTTTTGATGAGAAAACTCTGATCTCAATCGGAATACGATGGCACCCGAACTGTCAATCAGTAATTGTATTAAATGAGTGACGTTTTTATATCTATTAATATGGAACTTTATTGTTTAGTGTCAAATTTCAAAGTGAAAAATGTAAGATGGGTACTGAAGCTAATTGGCTACTTTCCTAACTAGTCAGTCTTTTAGATTATCAAAAAATATTGGACACGTATTTTTTATTTTGTCAATTAAACAAAAAATTACGAAGATATGGCGCGTTGAAGTTTCGCGTGACGTCACTTGTTCCTACACTTTGTATGAGCGTTTTAGGAACAAGTGACGTCACGCCTCGTCACGCGGAACTCCAACGCGCCATATCTTCGTCATTTTTTGTTTAATTGTCAAAAGAAAAATTACGTGTCTAATATTTTTTGATAATGTAAAATACGGACTAATAAGAATTATTATTTTTTTATCTAGGAAACATCCCTATTGAGAAAGCACGATAAATACGAACTTTTCCGATAAAGTACGAAGGAAAATCATTTTGCACTACAACTGTATTTGCCCCGATCGGAAATCGAACTTGGAAGCTCACGCTTCACAGTCAGGTTATTTACATGGCCTATTTAGTCGTAAATAACTATATTTTAGACAGAGAACGTTGAAAAAAAAACTATATTTCTGTCTATGAAAAGTGTAAATAAGAGCGCGCGCAGACAGTGAGCGATCTGGAGTTCCGAGTCCCGCGTTCAGAGTTCTGTGTTTTGACCGTTCGAGAGTTCCGACCGCCTGCTGTGTGCGTTATCGTAAGGGACTCAGTACATTCGAAAGAACGCAGAACTCGGAACTCGGAACGCGGAACTCCAGACCGCTCTCTGTCTGCGCGCGCTCTTAGACCGAAGATATAGATAGCTCTCTAGTTCAGTAACAGCCTATTCACTCTGATATTGAAGAACCCTAAATTGTACTTATTTAAAATAGACGAAAGCGAATTAAATTTGTTAACAGTTCGCATTACAAAGCTGAAGCGAACCACTTTGTGTGAACCTCACGTTTATATGCCATCTAATCAACTCATGAACTAAATTATCCATTATATAATCAATATAAGCGGAAAAAACCTACCCAAGATACCCCAGCGTTCCCAAATGCTCAGTATAACAAATCTTCATTTAAGAACTGGGGTAAATGAGATCATCTGACCAAGGAAATGAGGGGCGATCGGGGAAAACGATCCACATTAAATGTACGGACTTAAAGCGCTCGGGCGATTTACTTAAGGAGATTATTTGGGTAGACTTGAATGAGATAATATATGCAGTCGTTATTATTTATGTTTGGGGGATGTATGTATATAAAAAATAACAAGTTTTGGTTGATAATTAAAGGGACTTAAGAAATGAAATGAAAAATAAGAATTAAGGGTTAAGATGTTTCTTTATCATCCCAGCTAATATATATCCCTCTGCAGGGCACAGGCCTCCACTCAGAGCGAGAGGGCTCGGACCGTAGTTCCCACACAGGCCCAGTGCTTAATGCGAACGTTACACACACCACTGAATTTCCCGATGTTTTCCTTTATTGTAAAGCTCATGTTATGTTATGTTACTATGTTTAAATAAATCTCTCTCACTCTCTCTTTCTATATTTTCTATCTCTTTCTATATTATTTGGTCTTTGTATATTTTCTTCGATTGATCTCAATTTTTTACCAAAAAGCTATATTTCTATGCTCGGAGTTTCTCTGAAAGATCGAATTCGTAACGAAGTGATGCAACAGAGAACCAAAGTTATCGACATAGCCCACCGCATTAGCACGCTGAAGTGGCAATGGGCCGGCCATATAACCCGAAGAACCGATAACCGTTGGGCTAGACAAGTTCTTGAGTGGAGACCACGGATCGGCAAACGTAGCGTAGGACGTCCTCAGACTCTGTGGAGCGATGATCTTCGCAAGGCGGCTGGCAAGAGCTGGATGAGTGTGGCCGAGGATCGTGCTCAATGGCGTGCCATGGGAGAGGCCTATGTCCAGCAGTGGACAAACATAGGCTGATGATGATGATGAAGAATATTTCTAGCACCCCAATCACGCCATACATGAGCACATTTATAGATTTTCCATAACGAGATTATAATTGACCTAGGGAGGGAAATTGCTTTAATGTTTTCATGAAAAAGGCTCGCCGCCACCATTTGCCTAATCGGCTTTAATAAAGTTATTATTGCTTATCGGAGGTTGTTGACCTTTATTACAGAGTTAATGGCCCAAAGAATTTCATTTTTAAAACGGCCGCTATTAAAAAATATGGGTTCAGGCGGGTTCAAGAGCTATGACTGTAATTTTTTTTTCTTTTTTTTCTACATAATCATCATCATCATCAGCTGAAATACGTCTACTTTTGAATAAAGGCTTCCTTCCCCTTAGAAGGCTATAAACCATAATTTGCCACATGCATCCACTAGTTGCCTGAAACTCGCGAGTGGGAGGCCTGGGGGGCTACTCCGAAATTCAAAAATCGAAGTTCGCATCGTACCGTCTCGCTCGCTCTCGTATTAAATGCTATTAGCGTGAGCGGAACGGCAAGATACGAAGTTCGAATTTTACACTTCGTAGTACAAGGCCTGCTAATGCTGTTTCTTTTGGTTTGTAGTCGCTAATCGAGGATTTATAGATCACGCCTAAGTATACAGAATGTAATCGTTAAGTGGGCACAGACGATTATTCCGTAACTATTACAGATATCAAAAATCTTTAAACTGATATCGAAAGTAAGTAAGTATTACCCAATGAGTAAAATGACATAAATAACATAAAAACTACCGAGAAATATCAAATTATTAGTAGGAACTTTTTAGTTTCCTAATTTAAAAAGGTTTTATAAGCTTACTGATATTTAAAGAAACTGTTATTAAACCTAACAAAGTACTTAGTAATCTTTAAGCGAATGAAATGAATATTATTAATTTCTTAGTCAGTACTCACAAAATTTTGTACCTATTCAAAGCACTTACACTTGTTCGAAGTGACGTCCCGTTGTCCTTACTTGACAGGTAAACGTACCAATGCCCGACACCTCAACGCCCCGTAGATGACACCCATCTGTCACCTCTCTTACTAACATAACATAACACAACATGACATAACATTGACACAAGACACATAAGATACACACACAAGAGACATAACATTAATGATAATACTAAAGAAAAAAAAAGAAGAGAGAAGATTGAAGGTGCCACGTATTGGGTCAGTTATTTTGATTTTGACTTTGATCTTAACTTTTATGTTCTTAACCGACTGCAGGGAAGAGAGTTAAGTATTTATTAAAACTAAACGAGCACGTAACAAAAATGGGTTGATGTTTAATATTCCATATAGTTAATATTCCTGCTTATCCTATAGTAATAGTCGACCAAGAAACTCCTTTACCACCCTAAAGTTCAATGTCAGTTGTATGACTTAAGACATCAAAGGCTATTTTCACTTACAAGTCAATGTGACAATCAGCCTTATTGTTTTTATTCTGATGTAGGAACTGTCACAAAAAATGGTAAAGCACTTACTTGGTCGACTATACAGGTTTTTACCTATTTAGGAAGTACAGCACTAGTAGTAAGGATACTATGTAAAAGATGTTTTTTGAATAAATAGTTCTTATTATAATTATTATTCCGGTCTAAATTTAAGACGTCTTGGATGTTCCCCGTGATTAAGTTCCTGATGTTCTATAAAAATATGTTTACAAAAACATGTTTGAACACGGAAAACGAATCCGTGTCAAATTAGAAAAGTTTCGCGACTTCAAAATTCGGAGCCTGCGTAATCCCCGATAAAAGAACTTTGTTGTTATCTCATTTATTATTTTTGATACAACAATCGTGACTAATTCGAGATATTGTTTTTCAGGGTTCCGTACCCAAAGGGTAAAACGGGTTACTAGTAGTAGTTAGTTACAAATGCCACTTATAGACGACCAGATGGCCTAGTGGTTAGAGAACCTGACTATGAAGCTTGAGGTCCCGGGTTCGATTCCCGTGTCGGGGCAGATATTTGTAAGAAAAATACGAATGTTTGTTCTCGGGTCTTGGGTGTTTAATATGTACTTAAGTATGTATCTATCTATATAAGTATGTTTATCCGTTGCCTAGTACCCATAACACAAGCTTTGCCTAGCTTACTTTGGGACTAGGTCAATTGGTGTGAATTGTCCCGTGATATTTATTTATTTTATTTATTTTATTATTTTATATGTTTTAGGGAGAAGCCAGACGAGCGTAACTTTGTGAGTTGTGAGCGGCAGAATTTCGGTTGCGCTATACATTGTGTCACGTGAGTGTCACGTGATGGCCCGCATATTGTATGGCGCGACCGAAATTCTGCCGCTCACGACTCACAAAATTACGCTCGTCTGGTTTAGTGGGAGTTATTTAGGGACTAATTGCATGTTAGTCATTGATTTATTTGTATGGAAACTATGTACGCTTGGTTCTGTTTGCTCTCCTTAAATAAATAAATAAATAAATAAATAGTCAACTGTCGATCGGCAACATGTACATCGTGCTAGGATAAAAACATACAGAAATGGCTCCTCTACCATATGATAAGGTCAAACCACTCTCAAAATCTAAGAATAGGTTAATAAATGCAATTTTTATTTAAATCACGTCCTACTTGTTATTTTAGGGTACCTCCGAGGTCGGACCATTATCAGCCGTTTGCTTAGGACGGAATTGATTGTGGAGTTTGGATTTTATGAAGATTGCTCGTTCCTTTATGGAATATGAAGGACAAGGCTTTCGGTGAAATGTTTTTCTTACAAGATATGGGAATCTATTTGACGGATGAGCTATTTTTCTACAATCATGACCATGAGCGTTATGAAATACACATTGCATTAAACTTAAAAGCAATAAGGGCGCCTATTGATTACAAATAATAAATAAATAAATAAATATCACGGGACAATTCACAGCAATTGACCTAGTCCCAAAGTAAACTAAGCAAAGCTTGTGTTATGGGTACTAGGCAACGGATGTAAACATACTTATGTAGATAGATACATACTTATATAATAATAGCCACCCAAGACCCGAGAACAAACATTCGAAATTTTTATACAAATATCCTGCCCCGACACGGAAATCGAACCCCTCAAACTTCGTAGTCAGGGTCTCTAACCACTAGGCCATCTGGTCGTATATTATTTCCATGTACTTGATCTTCTGTACCTGTTATTTTTTTTGTGATGTACAACAGTGTTTTCAAACTGGGGGTCGCGACCCCTAGAGTCGTGAGCTTTATTTCGGGCCCCGGGTAAAAGAAAAATGGCATAATGTAGGTTCTACAACACAGTATAAAAATGCAAAGGATGGGCTTGTTTATTCTCAATATAAAATGTTAACAATCAAAGCCATTTTCAAGTTGCAGCATATTTCTCTTTGTAGTTTTATCAATTTTAATGACGACCATTGAAGAGAATTTCAATTCACACAGGTAAGAAGTGGCGAATGGCACTAATAATATGAAATCGTGCCTACAATACAACAGTCGTGCAGTAATACAGTACATACAGTAATACAGTCGTTCGTACAATATTTTAAATTGTAAAGGTGTCGCGTGTTTAAAAAGATTGAAAAACACTGGTGTACAATAAAGAGTCATTATATTGTATTTTCGGAAAGTTTGAAGCGATCATCATCATTTCAGCATTTCAGCCGTAGGACGTCCACTGCTGGACATAAGCCTCCCTCATTGACGCCCAGTCATTACGGTTGGAAGCGACTTACATCCACTCTGAACCCGCGGCCTTCACCAAAAGAAGCGAAGCTAACTATTATTAATAATCAAACGAACTTACCCAGGTTGTGAAGTTCGATGATAATTGTGGGAGAGTTTAACCGAGATATTATATCCTCTTAACTGTTAGTTAGACGTATCGGCTCGCCACTATCCACGTAGTTTTAAGTTTTTTTTTTTTTTTTTTTTTTTGGTTTTCTGGGTTTTCTGCGTAGCTGGAACACTCTGGATATGTCACTTGTCATTCAGTTTGAAGAATATATTTCAGCAGCTGTGAACTGGGGAAAAGGTTAGTACCAACGGGCATGGGTGGGAATGTTAATATCTCGGTTAAACTCTCCCACAATTATCATCGAACTTCACAACCTGGGTAAGTTCGTTTGATTATTAATTGTGGTTCGAGTTTAACCGAGATATTATATCCTCTTAACTGTTAGATGTTTAAAGGACACAGCCATGAAATATAACAACACATTTTTTTTATTTTTATTATTTATTAAAGTGTATTATATAAAAATACTAGGTAGGTATGTATGTAATTTTTAAACAATTACCAGTGTTAGTGCTTAATAGTAATTACAATTATTCTTAGGTATACACCTTGTTTATAAAGAATCAGTCTTTTATTTTAATAATTATTTTTACTTATTTATCTTTTTATTATAACATTAATACTCTCAGATAAAAAATAGTAAACTAATCATTCATTTAAGTTATATATTGTTTCAGCAAAAAGTGAATCTGACTGTACTATAGGCCTATTATAAAATTGTGCAAAAACTGCTGAGTTTGCACCCCAACCAGCAGTTTTTCTAATTAAGTCGACATTCAAACCCATTGTTTTGGCCTTTGAAGAGGTAGCATGTCTTGTGCTATGTGAAGAAAAAATATTAGTATCTATACCACTTTTATTTAAAATGTCCTTAATCCATCTGCTTATGGTCTGTGATGTTACAACTGTATAGGGTTTTCTAAAGCTAATGAACAATTTTCCAGTACCTCTATGTCTTAAATGAATAGTTCTACTGATATAATCATTTAATGTTTTTGCTGCACAAATTTCAGGTTTATCTGTGAAGTATGGTATAACCAAGACAGGTTGAGTTGCTCCAGCCCTGGATGTTTTAATTAAGTCATTTATTTTAATAATGATCTTATCTTCAGACTTACAAACATTTTCTAATTTAATCAAGCTTATAGTTTGTACCCTGTGTGCTGTAATTAGGGCTAGAATAGTAACTAATTTCTTGGATAATATTTCTAGTGAGATTTCTGAGTTTGGATACAATGTAGCTAAAAAATTTATCACAATGCTGGGGTCCCAAGTAATATTATATTTAGGAACTGTAGGTCTGAGCCTAAAGGTCCCTTTGAAAAAACGTTTTACTAGCTCATTAGACCCAATATGGGATCCAATTATTAGAGATAATGCTGAGCGACAGGAATTAAGACTACCATATCTTGAACCATTATGAAAAAGTTTTGTTAAAAATTGTATGACATCTGGGATGCTAGCATTAAAACAATCTAAATTATTTTCTTGGCAGTGTGACCACCACGATTTAAGGCAAGTGTTATACTGTGAAATTGTATTATCAGCTAATGATGAGATCATGATGTCAATAGATGTTTCAGCTAGTCCCCTTGTCTCTAGCGCCTTCCTGATAAGATGCCTGCAACCAGGGAAAGGCGCTCGTGAAGAGGGTGAGGTTGGCTGTTAACAGAAGTTAACAGAGTTACATCAGGAGGAAAAACTATTGGCTTGGACACAAGTAATTTCTGATACATGGGGTACCATGCCTGAGTACGCCAATAAGGTGCAACTACAATGCCTGTTGCTTCTTCATCCATAATTTTTTTAACAGTTTTTAGCAACATTGAAAATGGGGGGAAGGCATAAAAGAAATACTGAGACCAAGATACAGTAAAGGCATCTATCGTAAGAGCATCTGGGTCTTGTTTATAAGAAATAAATAAATCACATTTTTTATTAACTCTACTGGCAAATAGATCTATTTGAGGTTCGCCAAACATTTTCTTGATTTCTATAAAGGCACTATTTGATAATTCAAATTCAATATTGGAATGTATTTTCCTTGATTCAGCATCAGCTAAATAGTTATCTTTTGACTTGATGTATGAAGCAAAAATATAAATATTCCTACTTTCACACCATTGCCATATCTCTTTGGACAACTTACTAAGCTGAGGGAATTGTACTCCTCCCATACGATTGATGTATGCTATTGCTGTTGTGTTATCAATCCTCAGAAGTACCTGGCAGTTCCTACAGTTTAAAGCATATGTCTTAAGACCTAGAAATGCTGCCAGAAGTTCTAAGTAATTAATATGGTTTTTACTCTCATTAATTGACCAAGAACCCCCAACTGACTTATTATTGCATGCTATACCATAACCTGTTAATGAAGCATCTGTGAATATTTCTAACTCATAAGTATCTGACCTAATTTCGTTACATGAGGAATCAATGTGATTTATCCACCAATCAAATTCAGGTTTCAGTGTTTCTGGCAATTTCATGATTTTATTGTAGTTATTATTATGCAACAAGTTAAGGTATTTTGTTCTTTCAAATGATTTTGTATACACCATGCCATACTTAATCGCTGGGCAAACTGATATAAGCAAGCCAAGTAAGTGTGCAAAATCCCTGATTTTACAAGACTTTTTTCGGGAGAAGGTAAGGAGTTCTTGTTTGATTTTGCTACGTTTCTCAAAAGTCAATTCTAGTCTCATTTTGGAAGAATTTAATAAAAAACCCAGGTACTGACAAGTTTGAGAAGGTATAAGGGCACACTTGTCCATATTAATAACAAAGCCTTGTTTGACTAAGGTACAAACATGACTTATGTCTTGCTTTGCCTCTGGTACAGTGTTAAAGAATAATATTATATCATCTAGATAATTAGTGCTTAAGATGCCTTGAGCTCGTATATGTTCAAGTATTGGTCTCATTATTTTTGAAAAAATGAATGGAGCGGTACAGAGGCCAAAAGGTAGAACATTAAATTCAAATATTTTATTATTCCACATGAAACGCAAGTACTTTTTAGACTTGTTGTGAATAGAAATGGAGAAATAGGCATCTTTTAGATCTATTTTTGCCATTAAACAATTAGGTGTCATCAATTTTGTAGCAGTCCTAATATCTTCAAGTTTGAAGTGAGTAGTTTTAATGTATTTATTTAGCTTTTTTAAATTTAATATAAAGCGGTTGTCTCCATTAGGTTTTGGGACTAAAAAAATATGTGATAAGAACTGATTCTCACATGGATTACACTCACTTATGGCTTTTATATTTAAAAGATGAGAAATAGCTTTTTCCATAATAATAGCTTCCGCACCCTTCATTTCATTTGAGGGTGGTGCGCTTTGTTTCGGAGAAGAAATAAAGGATATTTTGTATCCTTTGATCCAGTTTAGGACAGTTTTATTAGACGTAATGGTTTGCCATCTATCATAAAATTGAGATAGAGAGTTTACCTCTAATTCTTCCGATGCGCTGAGCTCGTCCGGGGTACAGGAGCAGCCCTGCGTTGCGGTGCTGCTGCTGGCTTGTGCTTGAAGCTGGACGGCTTGCCCGCGCTCGGTGGTTGCTGAGGTGGTGGGAACCTCCGAGGCGGGCCTCGGGAGTTTAAAGTCACAGGCTTTACAGTGGATTTCACATTTTGAGGTCGAGAAAATTTGATCTCAGTGCCAGTCCTTGTTATGGCTTTTCCAGCCTTCAGAGCTTCATTTAAGTTGTCACCAAAAATGTACTTTCCTACTGCTGCTTGACTCACTATATCCTTAGTTGGTTTGTTTAGGCCAAACTGTAAAAGAGTGCGACGTGACACTGACTCGCTATGAAAGATATCGCAAACCATGCGCCCAGCATCGCTTATTATTTTTGTCACTTCTTTATTTTCTTTTTGTAAAATTAATGTGTCAAGTGCTCTTCCGAGGCAGCCTACTACTTGACCCAGGTTATTTTGGTTGTTAAATAGAGCTCTGTCTCTTTTATAAACTGGGTCTGAGACTGCAGCTTTAATTTCTGGATTAAGAAGTGGGGCTTCAAGGAAATTGCAGTTCTCAGGGATTAAGTATTTTTTATATAACTCAGTCTTGACCTCTTTCTCAAGGCCAGATTGGGTGATGTGGCTCCAGCGTGAGGAAATATCCTGATGTATATTTTCTGAATACTTCTTGTTTTTATTAGGGTCTTCCCCAAGAATTTCCAAAATGTCATCATCCAGTGATGGCCCTGCAATAGCTTCGGGGTCCAGAGATTGGACTTCAAGCCCTTCGTTAATCGGATCAACCGATTCGGTCGATTGATTAATAATTTCCGTTACTGGAAAAAAAATATGTTTATCGTGAATACAATTCAATGATTACGATTTAAATTGCCATTTTTATTCTTGACATGGTTCTAGGGCATTTGTCGAGATGAAGGTAACTCGGAAAAAGACCACACGAGTGATACACCGCACGGGTCAATTCACGGACCTCAACATTCCATAACGGAAAAAACCACAAGGAGGTACCTCGCATGGGTAAATTCACGGGAAGCTTCTCAAACTACTATTACTATCACATCCGTGATGTAAATAAACATAAAGGTGAAGTAGATCAACAGCAGTCTGTGTGGAAACATAATTTAGGTAGGTACCTTCTTCTTGTTGCTTGTTGGTTGTTTCATCATCTTCGTCGCTGGAATTTTCTCTCATACGCTTGGCAAATTTTTTGAATAATTTATATAGATCTTCGTCCTTGCTTTTTCTTTTGTGTTTTCCCATTATTGCAGGTGAAAATAAGCTGTAATAAATTTATTAAACACAAGAGAAAAAATTGGCGTGGCTTTTAGGCGCGCACGTAAACGTCGAATGACAAGTGACATATCCAGAGTGTTCCAGCTACGCAGAAAACCAAAAAAAAAAAAAAAAAAAAAAAAACTTAAAACTACGTGGATAGTGGCGAGCCGATACGTCTAACTAACAGTTAAGAGGATATAATATCTCGGTTAAACTCGAACCACAATTCTCTGATCTGAACAAGATGGAGCAACGACCTGGTTAAGGTTGCGGATGGCACGGGACCGATCTGTTTGGCGAGCCTTGGGAGGTCTATGTTCAGCAGTGGACGCCTTTCAGCTGAAACGATGATGTTGATTCTCTGATCTGAACCGCACGTGGTACCTAAGCGCCCTAACTCTGTTTATCCGCACTTTATACGGAACTACCCACGCGCCGGGTCATTTTACGATGTTGTAAAAACTTCATTATTTTTCTAAAGAAAACGGCCTACGGATAGTTCTTGGCTTTACGACCGCCGTTACGTGGCGGATGATACGGTTTTAGGTGTGTCACGTGGAATCAGGAGACAGCCTTCAGGCTTTGGGAACAATCAGATAGACGCAGCTAGCAACATTTTGATGTCAAATTTACCAAACTGAATCATCATCATACGTCCCACTGCACGGCACAGGCCTCTTAGAATGAGATGACTTGGGCCATAATAATAAAGAGGATAGAAATGCCTTAGTTGCTATTTTCTTGCGGAACTCGTGTCGCTGCTTCATCCCCTCTACTTACTGTGTTGATGCACACATGCAAAAGACCGGAACCGTACTACGCAATCACGCACACAATTACTAATGTTTTTGCTTACAAGCAATTATGAACCTTAAACCTTAGAGATAGCGTTGAATAACACTCAACTTAAATCATACCCATATTTACACAACGGCGCCATTTATTGGCCGCGTCGGCATTATGTCTGTACTAGTCGTAACCTGTTTTTTTGTCCGTACCACGAACTTTTGTGCAAGACGGAAGGGTTATCAAAAATTACTTTACATTGCTGCGTATAATTCAAAACGATCTGCGTTTTTATGGGCATGAGTAGCAATGGTATATGAAGTTTCGTGTTAATAACGTGTAAACCAATATTTCATAATTAAATATTTTCTCAAGTTGTATTTTGATATAAACCGCATTATTACATTAAATTAATATATACCAATGAAATGTAATCCCCTTATTAGTGTAATTACACAGTGTGGACGAGTTTCCGCAATTGCTAATGCTGCAAAACACCATTTTAAAGCATTTGTTGCCATACCCACGTTTCAAATAGCACTGAGCCACAAGTCGCGCGCTTGTGACCTACGAGTCACAAGCGCGGCGCCAAGGTCACGCGTCTAAGGCACTTCTATCCTTTTTATTATTATTTCTGTGACTTGGGCCGTAGTTCCCACGCTGGCCCAGTGCGGATTTTGAACTTCACACACCATTGAATTCCTTCTCAGGTGTATGCAGGTTGCCTCACGAGGTTTCCTTCACCGTAAAGCTCATGGTAAATTAGAAATTTCGCACATAAATTTCGAAAAACTCAGAGGTGCGAGCCCTGACCCGAACCCACGACCCTCTGCTTGAGAGACCATTGTCAAACCAAAGCTACCACATCTTTTTAAAGAAAGCTTATGAAATGTTAACGAAAATCTAGTCGCAGCTAATAAAAGGCCACAAAAATGGGGGTAATATTTCTAAATACTTGCTTAATCCAATTTGTACAGTCGGCCGCGTGTATGACAACGTGAATTAATACAAATCGGGCTAACATTAATGCGAGCCGTGGAAAACCCAGTAATTAATTTTCATTACCAAAGTTAGTAACGTCAGGAAAAAAGTTTTTCAATTAAGCGGAAGTATTGCTAAACATGGAATGGGGAGGTTGTTTCAACTCTTAAATATCTCTCGACGTCAGTTTTGTGACTCACACCAAGATTTAGAGACGGCTTTTAGGGTGAATAAATAAATAAATAAATAAATATCACGGGACAATTCACACCAATTGACCTAGTCCCAAAGTAAGCTAGGAAAGCTTGTGTTATGGGTACTAGGCAACGGATAAACATACTTATATAGATAGATACATACTTAAATACATATTAAACACCCAAGACCCGAGAACAAACATTCGTATTTTTCATACAAATATCTGCCCCGAGACGGGAATCGAACCCGGGACCTCAAGATTCATAGTCGGGTTCTCTAACCACTAGGCCATCTTGTCGTCTAAGGGTGAAGCGTTGTCATAAGACGTTTAATACTTTAATTGTTTAATTTTTTAGCTGTTGTCCGCGACTCCGTCTGCGAAGAATAGGGGTAGGTATATATAAAATAGTCTACGAGCTATTCTCAGACGTACCAAGTACCTACAGACAAAAAAGTTTCATATAAATCGATCAAGCCGTTTCGGAGGAGTTCGATAGCAAACACCGTGGCACGAGATTTTTATAATAGACTAGTTGCCTGCGATTCAGTCTGCGAAGAATTGGGACAAATATGAAAAATAGCCTACGACCTATTCTCAGACATACGAAATATAGAAAAAAAAATGATAAAAATCGGTCAAGCCGTTTCGGAGGAGTTCGATAACAAACACCGGGACACGAGATTTTTATATATTAGATTAGAAGACAGACTAGCTGTTGCCCGCGACTCTGTCCGCGAAGAATAGGGGTAGGTATAAAAATAGGCTTCGACCTATTCTCAGACCTACCGAATACAGAGAAAAAAAGTTTCACAAAAATCGGTCAAGCCGTTTCGGAGGACTACAATAACAAACATCGTGACACGAGATTTTTATACAGGGTTATTTGTAATTCACTAGCATCCTTTTAACCCTAAACTCCTACCACTTAAACAAATGTTTTTTGTTTTACGGCTTTTGTCATAACTTAATATTTTTGGTGTAATAGTTTAGAAAATTTGAGATTACCTCTTATTTTTACGATACTCTGTGTGTTTGTACTTATGGGAAAAAAAGTCTTTCATTTTAAAAAGTTGTAAAACAAAAAACATTTGGTTGAGCGATAGGAATTCAGGGTTAAAAGGATGTCAGTGAATTAAAAATAACCCTGTATATTAGAAGAGTAGATATTCATCATCATCCATATAAGAGTCAATAAATTTGTGTTTAATTTTTAATTTAATTAAAAAAAAAAAAAAAACGATACAAATTCTTTTGCAGACTATACCATAATCCGAAGTGCGCGTACACACGTTACGTTGTCAGCCATGCGTCATAATCCCGAGTGAAAGAAGCCACTCTGTTTTTGTGACTGAACCCAGTCAAGTCAAAAAACGACCAAAAGAGTGTGTCGGTTCGCAGCAGCGTATCGAGCCAATTTTATAATCAATAATCATCATCCCAGTCTATATACGTATACGTCCCATTACATGAGACCTCCTCTCAGAATGAGAGGGCTTAAGGCGCAGTACCCACACGGGCCCAGTGCGGATTGGGCACTTCACACATACCGTTGATTTTGTTCTCGGGGGTATACAGGTTTCCTCGCGATGTTTTTCTTGAACGTAAGCTCATGGTAAATTTCTCAAACGTAATTTCGCACATAAATTCCCGAAAACTCAGACATGTGAGCCCAGAGCCGAACCCACGGCCCTATGTTTTCAAAAAGAAAAAATTCTACTAGCTGTTGCCCGCGACTCCGTCTGCGAAGAATGGGGGGGGGGGGATAAAAAATAGCCTACGGCCTATTCTCAGACCTACCTACAGAAAAAAGTTTCATACAAATCGGTCGAGCCGTTTCGGAGGAGTTCGGTAACATAAACCGTGACACGAGATTTGTATATATTAGACTAGCTGACCCCGCAAACGTTGTTTTGCCATATTAGGGGTATAAAAAATACTCTACGACCTATTCTCAGACCTACCGAGTACGGAGAAAAAAGTTTCATAAAAATCGGTCGAGCCGTATCGGAGGAGTTCGGTAACAAACACCGTGACACGAGATTTTTATATATTAGATTAGAAATTTATTACGTAGTGAAACAGATCTTTAGAGACTTGAAACACATCTTTAGTTTTATCTTATTACAAACACAAACTATCACAAGTTGTCAGTATCTATTGAATCGGGGACCAAGTTGGACCATTCATTCATTAACATCGATAAGGGCCGATGTCTTAGAGCACTTAGCCTACCGGACGTGCGCACCAATTTCTATACGAACAAATCTAATAAATACTTCTATTTGTGTCATCATCCCAGCCTATATACGTCCCACTGCAGGGCACAGGCCTCCTCTCAGAATGAGAAGGGTTGGGCCGTAGTTCCCACGCGGGCTTAGTGCGGATTGGGCATCTGAACTGAGTCTAACATTAGGTAGTACGGTGAACGATTGCGGTACTCTGAAGACGAGTTCTGGTTGAGTTCGAAACGCGTGAGTGTAGTTTGGTGGTGGTATGGTTGGGTTTGTGTGATTTGTGTGTGTTTATACAGTGTGGAGGTGTAGGATCTGCATGAACACGCATTTTTTTTTACATAATCATAATGTAAGGTCGCGGGTGAGCAAATTAATTGATTCAGTTCATTAATATGGACCTCCGCAAAGTAACGCCTGATTCAATAAATTATAAATATAGTCAGTTATTCTAAAAAAAAAATTTAGATATCCCTTTGACTTGCCTTTTGTCAGCCATTGTATTTTTAACTTTTGTTTAATACTTAATTTACAGAATTTAAATACCTACAATCACATCCACATATTTTAACGGTATAAAATCAGCTTTTTTGAGCAGTGCGGGCTCCAGTTCGTTTCATGCTCCGAGACTGATGGTAGATAGCAGTGTTAGAAATTCGGGATGATAGCTTTCAAACTACATAAATGGGTGTTTGGGATGTTTTGGGTCACACGTGGACAGTTTAACTATTTCACTAACAGTTTGGCGACATTACGTTGGATTTATCAACGTTTTTATTATACAAGCTGTTTTTGAACGTACAACTACCATGAGACTCACTCATAGTGAAAACATACGGATAACTCACGTCTATGATCGAGTATAAGCTCGATATATTTCGGGCTAATCCGTAGTCACACGCGGCGGCGGCTGCCGAACGCGCACTACGCGTCACCGCTCTGCTCGCGCTGCTGGTCGCCGCAACTACCCCCGTTTTCATCGTCATTTTTATTGTCATTGTCAAATGTAGGGTAGATAAGTTGTTAGTGTTGTATGCGCAAGCAGAATGGATGCGCGCAGTGCGCGTTTGGCAACCGCCGTGGCGTGTGGCTCCGAGAAGAAGGGCTACGGATTAGCCCGAAACATGTTTAGCTAAACCCGATCACAGACATAAGATATCTTATTTATTCACTATCACTAGCTTTTATTTTTTAACTTCACCTTGTAGGTATATTTGTTTGTTTGCTTACTAGCTTGTACAACGTTAATTTTGATTCACCTACAATGGTCGATTTGATTTTGAATTTAGTATACTATACATATAATATAAATTAGATGGCAATGCAAATAGGTACAATATTTAAGAAAAAAGTTCAGCCAGCCGAAAAGTTTGTGTTAAAAGTCCAATTTTGAACAAAAACATATTAAACAAGTCAAAAGGACAGTGAATGGTTTTAATAGTACACTCCCTTAAAAGAATTCAATCAATCACATTAGTGTCAATCACCATTTGCAAATAATTGGTTGAAACCGACATTTCGACGCTGAAATTCATAGGGAACCCTTTTTCCCTCGCGAAGATATTCACGGAAATTTTGCAAGCACTACTTTAAGGGCCATTTTTTTATAGATTTTTCTTTTAAAATGACATTATATTTTTCGATGTATTTTTTGCAAGAAAGGATTTGCGAATCCTAAAGAAAATCGCTTTGGGCTTAAAACCACTAAATTTCATAATACCTCATATTTAATACCTAAAATTTCAAATTGTCTTATTCTTAAAATTTGTAATTTTAGGTATTATGAGCCCATGGTAAATTGAAAATTAGGGGTATTAGTGAATAAGGTATTATGAAATTTAGTGGTTTTAAGCCCAAAGCGTAATTCCAGTTTTTGGTTTCATTTTTTCAACATCATCAACATCTATCTATATACGCCCTCTGCTCAGAGTGAGAAGGCTTGGGGCATAGTTCCCACGCGAGCCCAGTGTGGATTGGGAACTTTACACACACCATTGAATTTACTTCTCGGGCGTGTGTACCTAAGCTTACTTGCGATGTTTTCCTTCAGCGTAAAGCTCGTGATAAATTAAAAATGTAATTTCGCACATAATAATTGTTTTTTAGGAAAGTTTTTTGTATCGTAGGTATTTTGAATATTTTTTGGATAGGTATTTATTATCACTAATATCACTTTCATTCATTAAAAATCCAGTACAGAAAAGCAAATACACCGTCCGCCATAATTGCAGAGGGAGAGAGAAAGAAAGTGTTGCCACATGCTAAATAAGATTCTACACGTATGTGTGTTTGGTACTACGGCTAAAAGCAATTCCTATATTTCAAACTAAATACAAACTGAAACATAGATGCACAGAAAAAACCCCAGAAAAAAGACCAATGCTGGGAATCGAACCCAGGTCCTCAGCGTTCCGTGCTGCTTGCTTACCCCTACACCATCACTGGTCTAGAAGTTAGCGACGAATCTTTCCCATACATCGTACACTTCAGTCTGTTATAATCACATTAGGCAGTGATAAAGCGCATCTATGTTAATGCCCTCTACCGAGAGACTTCAACACTCCTTCGGAGCTACCCGCTCACCTGGACCAAGAGATGGCGCTACTAGGCCAACTTTTACAAGTTAAGTATGAGGTTAAGTATGAGTACTTTTATAAGTAATAAAAAAATGAAGTTGAAGAAAATAAAAAAATATATAGAAAAAGATACTTCATACTTAACTTGTACAAGCAATTCCTGTTATTAAGTGCTCTATGATGTATAAAACTAAGTTTAAATGTTGACGCAAACTATGTATATGCCATAAAACGACTATATGACCCATAAACATGCTAATGCGGACATTCATAACATCATAATCCATTGTGGTTGTTTCTCCTTTGGTAAATCTCACATATATTATGGAAACACTTGTTATAAACCGCTCGGCGATACTATATTCTGTGTCATAGTTATTATTACCTATATACCGGGTCTTAAAAGCGACAATCTATCTATCTATACATATAATAAATCTGTAACAAGTCGGTGTCTGTACATTGAAGATATTTGAGAAAAACTGTCACTAGGGCTATTTATTAGCACAATAGAACCCAAAACAATGATTTTTAGAATTATTGTCTGTTTGTCTGTTTTTCTGTTTGTCTGTGCGTTTGTGCGCGCTAATCTCAGAAACGGCTTAACCTAGAAGTATGCGGTTTTCACTGATATGTTGTTTTTTTCTTGGACTAACATTTAGTGTTTGTTTCATTTGAATCGGTTCACAAATAAGAAAGATACGTCTATTGAATTTATCGAACAGGTTTTTTTTGTTTGAACGCGCTAATCTCAGGAACTACTGCTCCGATTTGTAAAATTCTTTCAGTATTAGATAGCAGATTTATCGAGGAAGGCTATAGGCTATATATCATCACGCTAACACCAATAGGAGCGGAGCGGATCGGAAGAATGTTTCAAAATTGGGGGTTTTTGAAGTAAAACTTCTATAGGCACGCTTGACTTGGGAGTACGGTGTTGAATGTGAACGCGGGTGTGCGGGGGAGTTCGGGGGGGGGTAATTTTTTTATATCGAGGAACTAAGGAGAGCCATAATTGATGAAAAAGCAAATTGGATAAAAAAAAAATAAGCTGCCCAAATTACTAATTCCACGCGGACGGAGTCGCGGGCAAAAGCTAGTAATAACTATGAGTGAAAATTGGGTAGGTATGTTTTAAACGATATTTCAAATTTACCATGAGCTTTACGGTGAAATGGTGAAATCGCTAATACACCACTCACCTTCGATTTGCCGACAACGTGGTGCTTATGGCTGAGAACTTGGAAGACCTCAATGCTCGCTGACCTCGAAAGAGTCTCCGAGAGAGTTGGTCTTAAATTGAATATGGACAAGACGAAGGTCATGTCAAACGCCCACCCATGTTGAACCAACTCCCGTCGTAATCGGAGAGACTTTGCTCGAAGTTGTTGACGACTATATATACCTGGGATATACAATCTTATTAGGTAGGTTCAACTTCGAGAAAGAGGTCAATCGACGAATTAGACTCGGCTGGGCAGCGTTCGGGAAGCTCCGCAATATCTTGTCATCCAATATACCGCAGTGTCTCAAGTCAAAAGTCTTTGACCAGTGTGTGTTGCCAGTGATGACCTTTGGCACTGAGACGTCGTCTTTCAGAGGGGGATGGAGAGGGCTATGCTTGGAATTTCTCTGCAGGATCGCATTAGAAATGATGAAATCCGCGCAAGAACTAAAGTCACGGACATATCTCGAAGAATCGCTAGACTTAAGTGGCAGTGGGCTAGGGCACGTCGCTCGTAGAACTGACGGCCGATGGGGCCGAAATGTTATCGAGTGGCGTCCGCGGACCGGAAGACGCAATATAGGTAGGCCTCCAACAAGATGGAGCGACGACCTGGTTAAGGTGGCGGGAACGCATTGGATGCGGATGCCGCAGGACCAATCTGTTTGGCGAGCTTTGGTAGACCCCTATGTTCAGCAGTGGACGTCTTTCCGTTGAAATGATGATGATGATGATTACGGTCAAGGAAAACATCGTGAGGAAACCTGCATACACCTGCAAAGAAATTCAATAGTTTGTGTGAAGTTCCCAATCCGCACTGGGCCCGCGTGGGAACTACGGCTCAACCCCTTTCATATTGGTAGGAGGCCTGTGCCCTGCAGTGGGACGTATATAAGTGTATAATTATGAATCAGCAGGATGTATGATAATTATAATATTTCAACAGTGCTAATGGTTGTAACGAAAATTATATGTTTTTTTATGAATTTATTATAGTGGTTTTTTATTTTGACTGCCAAAAACCACCAATTTTAGTGGGGAATACAATAAGTTAGCAACACTGAGCTCTAGTAGAACTCACCTAAGATCAGTGTTGCTACTTATTAAACACAAAACTCAAGATCCAACTCTCAAATTTCATTAATATTAAAAAGCGCCCAATTTCACCGCATAAGCTATTCAGTGTCTCTAGAGGACTACGTAATACAATTCTACAGAACCCTCAGGTTATGGCGTCTTATAATTTCTCTCTAGAAAACCGGAAGGGGTTTAATTTAGGCCTGGAAATACGTATTGTTCAGTTAATACCGATTACGGATGGTGGAAAGATTTTGGTTAGCTGATAATGTATTTAAAGGGGATTTTTAACCGTTATCTCTCACTGACATAATATGTCATGATAATATCTGAACAATTTTTGAAAAATTATTCCTTGCGTAAGACTTAATAAGTTCTGCGGGAACTATTTAATTTTCTGGCTTAAAAAGTATTATACTTACCGGATGGATTGCCACGAGGGACCTTCCCGAAAACAGGTGATAGTGTAGCTTAAACTGAACAACTTTCTCAAAGGAAAATAGGTCGAAAAACGAATTTTTTTTTCGCCTTTCCATAGTAAGTCGGTCAGCTAACCAATACATTTTGTATGGGAGTCTGAATTTTTTTTTTCGTTTTTCGACCTATGTCCCTTGGAGAAAGTTGTTCAGTTTAAGCAACACTGTCACCTGTTTTCGGGGTTTTTGGAAATCCACACGGTATATCGAATTCGAATTGATTGAATCGAACCCGGGATCTCAAGCTTCATAGTCAGGTTCTCTAACCACTAGGCCATCTGTATAGCGCAACCGAAATTCTGCCGCTCACGACTCATAAGATTACGCTCGTCTGGCTTCACCCTTAATATTGTTAGTGCATGCTATTCGCCACTTCTTACCCTGTGTGAATTGAGATTTTCTACAATGGTCGACATTATAATATAACTGATAAAACTGCAAAGAGAAATATGTTGCAACTTGAAAATTACTTTGATTGTTAGCATCTTATACTGAGAAATAAACAAGCCCAACCTTTGCATTTTTTTTTATTGTGTTGTAATACCTACACCACTTTTTTTTACCCGGGGCCCCTGAATAAGGCTTCACGACCCCCCTAAGGGGTCACGACCCACAGTTTGGAAAACGCCGGTCTAAAGGTACGTTTAAAGCAAACGAACAATGAGCAAAGAGCCAGAACAAGAGCATTGTTTTTTGATCTTTTAGTGTAAATGAAAGCTTATTCTCAGCGTTTACATCGAAATATCAACGAGCAAGAATGAGAACCAAGAACTAGAATTCTTGCACAATAGATGTTTAGATCACCCGAGCGAATACTCCTCGCTCATTCGAGTCAGTTCTGTGGTTGACAGTGCTTTGTTATATCCAACTCTGAAAGCGATATCATAATTGCAATTGCTGCATTTATTATTTTGTCTCAAACCTCAAACACTCAAAAAGAAAAAGTGGAGAAGACGTTGGTGTGTAAATCGTTAAGTTTGAATTCGAATCACAAGAACACACGTAAGAACGCTTTGAAGAGACCGCTCCGGGGAGCGACCGCGCCCGAATAGACTAAAACGCTCTAAGCAACAGTTTGCAAGCTCTAAAGCCAAAGCAAAGGAGCAAGGTACCCTAGGAGTTTCCCAACGTGATCGAATCAGAAACGAGAAGAACCGCAAGAGAACCAAAGTTACTCAAATAACAATACAATACAATACAATACAATGACTCTTTATTGTACACCAGAAATAGTAAGCAATGCAGAAAACAGGTACACAGAGAGAAAGTTACAAGGTAAGCAATAGGCGGCCTTATCGCTTAATAACTCGGACTACGCAAACTGAAGCGCAGTGGGCAGAGCATATTGCTCGTAGAACAGACGGCCGACGGAGCAGTAAAGTTCTAAAGACCATAAAGAATGCCATAAACGACCATACCAAACTCAAACACCAGCAAGAGTGGAAAACACTGGTAAGTCCATTCAAAACGATTCATCGAAAATGTAAGCACAAGCTAGACTAAAAACTCTGGACACTCAGTAGGAAACAACTCCGACACATCATCGGGACATTAACAGGTCACTTCGATACTAAACACATACTAGTAAAGATAGGACTACAGGACAATGAAGATTGTAGAATATGTGGTGAGAAAGAAACAATGGAACACATCATGTGTGGATGCGACGCCCTCGCCTGATTAAGAATGAGACTCTTTGGCGACGGTTACCCCGCACCAGGAGACTTTAAGAGGGTACGATGCGCACCATTTCTCCATACAAACGTAATCCCCTGTTTCCTCCCTGGATAATGGCTTTAGAGCCAATTTTTTTTTACTGTGTAATCTGTATCTACCACAGCTATGCCCATATGTTTCGTATTTTCCATATTTCAATTAACATAAGAAATATGAGCTTTCAAAAACTGAAAAAATTGCCCAATTTCAACGTCATTTTCAGACACTCATCAGAAAAGAATCCCTGACTATAAACGAAAAAAGGAAAACATAGGGGCGTAGCTAAATCTGTCCTCTAATTATTTTTGAAAAAAATAATTTTATTGGTCCAGTTTTCGAGAAGAAAACAGGGGATTACGAAATGCTGTTTTGATCAATTTTACGCGCCTATTAACGGTCTGAGTTGCAGTTGTCCCGCTCTCGCTGTACTGACACGGAGGGGTTCGGGCGACACAGCGACATTTCATTAAAATACCTATTTCTCAAAAGTCTCTCAGCCATCGTACCCTCTTAAGGCACTACCGCTACGTCAAATCATCGAATTTATGGACGAGGTGATAAAAGCAATGGAGTAAGTGCGAAGGAGTGTATCCGCAAGGACCTCTAATACTGAGATAAAATAAGATAAGGTTCTAGAGCGGCTACTCCGTCCTCCGGTGGCGTGGGAAGGCCCCGAACAATAGGTCCCACGATCTGGTGAAGGTCGCAGGATCCATTTGGATAACGGCCAGTGCAGGACCGATTGTTTCTGAATTACTTGGGAGACAAGTTAGCTATGAAGTATTTTTTTTTTTTTTTTTTTTTTTTTTTTTTTTTTAAATAAGTACAAAAAAAAAAAAAAAAAAGATACTTCATAGCTAACTTGTTTAAAGTTGCACAGTAGCGCCATCTCTTGTCCAGGTGAGCGGTTAGTTCCGAAGGAGTGTTAAAATCTCTCGATGAGGGTGTAACATAGATGTGCGTTTGTCACTGCATAAGGTGATGATTTAGCAGATTGAAATGTATGATGTATAGGAAAGATTCGTGTCTAATCTCTAGACCAGTGGTGGTGTAGGGGTATGGCACGCGGCACGGAATGCTGAGGACCTGGGTTCGATTCCCAGCATTGGTCTTTTTTCTGGGGTTTTTTCTGTGCATCTATATTTCAGTTTGTATTTAGTACGAAATGTACTTGGGAGACCTTTAGGCAGATTACCGATTTTGGAAGGAAGTAACGTGGAAGAGCAGTGTTAAGTAAAGATGAACTGCAACAATTACTTTGCTCACCCGCAACCTCTTCAGAGTAGGTACCACAACCGTACGCTATGTTACCAAATGTTAGATTGAAAGTTAAGTATACATAAAGATCTTTTTCAACGGTTGAACGATCAAAAATACGATTTTAAACATTTGTACAAGTTTCTGGAACCAAGAACTTATATCGGAACTAAATAGTCACGAAGTTTATAAACGTTCTCTTTTTAAATCCAGGGTATTTTTAAACGCGCTAGCGACAGTGGGAGTTAAAGCTCGGAGTGCTAGAAACTGTCCAACGGCTAGTGCAGTAGCTTTGTTGAATAGATTTGTGTAGAGACCAAAAAGTTAGGCCACATTAAATCGTAGTTAGCCTTACAAAACGACTAGCTTAAGAAAATAACAAAATAAAATGTGGATAATTAGGTATTTTGTTTTTTGATTAGTGTGTTATTTGACATAGTGCGCGTCACCCTTGTTTAAACTTAGCTTAAACTTTTGTAATTTATTTTATCATTATTTGTGAGTTCCTGTATTTGGCTTTGTGTTGCTATGTCGATTACTTAAATTGTATTTTAAGCTGTTGGTTCTCTTTAAATATATAAATAAACTAGCTGGTGCCCGCGACTTCGTCCGCGTTAATCATTGATGCTCCGCTCCTATTAGTTTTAGCGTGATGATATATATAGCCTAATAGCCTTCCTCGATAAATGGGCTGTCATAATGGAAAACTTTCATGCTAATTTTAACCCGCGGCGTTAAAGTGTCCAACTTTTTGAAGTCCACCGAACTAAGCAAGCAAACAAGTTCGATTTTTTTAATACCTAATACCAAAAGTTAATCTAATAGTTCTGTTCTATATAAAAATGAATCGTTAAATGTGTTGCTAAGCGCTTGTAGCGGCCAAATAGAACCATTACCCCCCCTCGCCGCAGTCGGTTTCGCGCGTCGGCAAAAGTGATGAAACAACTGCACACCGGCGCGTGAAACTGCGCGGCTGATTTTAAAATGGGAGGCCGGTTATGAAGCGGCGGCTCATTCCTAGCAGCGGCTCGGGCTGCAGCAGTGCTCTCCGAGTGCCCCCTGAATACTCATAACGCTATAATAATTTAATTCTTAAGACCTTCTATTCTCCAGGAAGTCGTCGGCAACGTCAAGGGTCTGCTAGGCTTCCTTAAGGAGTTGGGCTGGCTGGCACGAATAGTGCCTACAGCCAGTTACGCAAAATAGGCGCACAGAGACGTCGAGTTGCGGAAAATAGCCCGTTCCTACCTATGTACATAAGTTCTTCTATTGTAAATACTTTTGATATATCTTTTCAATACGTTCGTGTGCCTTTTGATACCATTTTTATTTACTTGCATCTTTACGAAGCCTCAAGAGGCGCACCTACACGCTAAACTCGAGAACCATTGCAACAAATTGGGTAAATATTTTTTGGTCGTGTTCGTAATTGTTAGGGTAAGGTTTTATGAAAAAAAAAAACTACGGCTAGGCCAAACCCGCGTGCATCATCTACTATGTCAATAAACACAAAAATATAATAGTTCAGGTTCACGAAAGTGATTTGGTTGCAAGTTCAAACCTGACTACTGTCTACTCAGCCTATTTAGCTATAGATGTGTATGGGGCTACTCGACCGTAACACGCAATGGAAGCCATGAAATAAAAAAGGAATGAGACGTTACAGTAAATTCCCCCATCACGAGACTCATAAGGCATCCACCGATAAAAGAGGCAGTAACACATGTCTTGGGTAGGGTTGGCGAGAAGCGAAATGCATTTTCTTTTCTACATACATACGATGGCCCTCGTAAGAAAGCTCAAAATCACTCAGAGGGCGATGGAGAGGGCTATGCTCGGAGTTTTTGCGGAATCGCATTAGAAATGATGAAATCCGCGCAAGAACTAAAGTCACCGACATAGCTCGAAGAATCGCCAGACTCAAGTGGCAGTGGGCAGGGCACGCTCGTAGAACTGATGGCCGATGGAGCAAAAAGGTTCTCGAGTGGCGTCCACGGACCGGAAGACGCAGTGTAGGTAGGCCTCCAACGAGATGGAGCGACGACCTGGTTAAGGTTGCGGGATCGCGTTGGATGCGGATGGCACTGGACCGATCTGTTTGGCGAGCCTTGGAGGCCTATTTTCAGCAGTGGACGTCTTTCGGCTGAAATGATCATGATGATTATACATACATACAATCACACCTAGGAAGGCTCAGCAAAGGCGTAAGCAGAGACTATTATGTTTTCACTTGCTACGATCCTGACAACCTTTTCTGAACTAGAGAATGGGTCATACCCAGGGTAAGAAACAAAAGTTGTCTCTCCTGTGTACATAATAAAACCAATTTGCCCATCATTCTTTGTCAATTTTTGATATTATATTAACTGTCCATATTTTTTTTCAGACTTTACCTAATTTGTTTATCTCTACATAGGTATATTGTGCCTTATCCCTACAATATTGTATGAAATAATAAGTGACAGTGACGTGCGCAAGACCTCGTGGCGTGAGCTTCTGCAGCGTTAACCTCCTTTTACACGGCAACACGACTCAACCAAAACTTTTGTCTTGTGCCTTGTGCCAGCCCTACCTCCAGGTACAATTTATAACGTTGCAATCAGGCTTTACGTCACGTAGCGTTATTCGACGCGTTATTGTTACGGAGTTAGTGTCTAACTAACGAATGTAACGAGATGCTTGGAAACAAAGGGCAGTGCCATTTTTACAAAGTCTGCGATAAGCTGTGCCGACATCTCGATATTTCCATTCTTGGTCCGATTCTTGAGTCTATTAGGCTCTGGTTTCTCTGGCTCGTCACACGCGACCGGCGGCGTCTGGTTGTGCGTCGCACGCTGTGCCACACGTAACCTACCCGCCATAGGTGACGTTTCAGAGAAACCACCCTCAAATATTCCCGAACAAAACATTTGAACGACACGCGCCGGTCACCGGTTGCCGGCGACGGGTGGTCAGAAAAACCAAGGCCTTATTGATCGTGGCCCGTACTTGTTAAAATATCGGGAGCTCATTAAAGGCAACCGCAACCTGCAGGAAATATGTCAATGTAATCAACCATGAATAATTTAAAACTGCTACATGTGCATTGGTCTGATCCCACTACCAGTTCTATCAGTTTCATTAATGGAATCAGTTGGAATTTTTTGTGCCAGTAGTTGCATTGGACCAAAAATTTTAATCAATTGAACTTTGACTGTTTTCGACTTGACATCCCCATGCGTCCGAGAGAAACCTGTTCTTGACAGACAGACTGAGTGATAGACGAACAACAAAAAGATCCTATCACCGTTCCTGCTTTTCCTTTGTTAAGCAGTACCCCAAAAAACAGCTAAAAACTTATATTTATAATAATCTATCTAGTTATTTTCATGTTTTATGTACAATAAAGAGTTTTACATACATACATACATCTATATCAAACTAAAGGGTCTTAACGATTATGGGTCTGAACAAAGGCGTATCACCGCCGAAGTTCACAGCAATAAGTTTGCAAATGAGGGACCTTTGAATCCATTTATTTCAGCTAAGTAAGACCCCGGCGTCCAAACTTTCAGGGCAGAGACAAATTTCACCTGTAAAAAGTTCTGCTTTGCCGACTTTCGGTGGGACGTGACACACTGGGTTTGAGGATAGCGAGCAATGGGAATGTTGACGCCATTAAATAAAATTCAAAGACACGACTCCACTAAAAAAACGCTTAATTCCGTTAAATGCTTGCACGTGAAATTGAAAATTATAGTGTGATACGAGCGTTCATATTCTGTTGGGCACCGCTGAACCGAAACCAAGAGCACAGGGTTCCCACTCGCCGATATTTAGTTAGGTATATAAATCAAGAAAGATATCAGTGTGTATTAATTCAGTAAACTACCTTTAAACGCAACAGTATCTTTTTTACGGATTATAAGATCGTTTACAAGTCATTGTTTGTTGCAAAAATCACAGAAAAGAAATATGCTTAATTACGTGCGACACGGCTAGCGTGCGAACCGAAAGCCGAGCGACAACCTACTGCCATACGCCTGCCCGGAAGGCGCGCCAGCCGAACATACCTAAACTGCGGAGTGAAACCCCCTGCTCGTAGTTTAAGTAAGTGCCATGTGAAAGAGCCCTATGCGGCTACTTGCAGAATGAACTTTTGATATTTAAGTATACTTAATGTTCCTGATTCTTTCCGTCTGTGTGCCCACGCTTGGGCCGAGTGTCCACAATACGCGAGGGCGTATAGGCTTTCAAATTTATTGCTGGACCTATATCCTATCAATGACGGATCGTTGGACAACATATTTCTATAAATATACCATTGGGGATGGTTGTATTAATGTGAAAATAATGTTTTCTTTGCGTATAGATACGTGGGATTATTTGAGTAGAAAAAACGAGTACCTACTTAACGGACAAAAGGGAGAATGTAAATTGTTCTGAAGAACTTTAACGATTGTTATACTTAAATATCTTTAAAAAAGCTGTATTAGCCTAGTGGTTTGAAGTATGGCCTCTCAAGCAGTGGGTTCTGGGTTCGACTGAGTTCGTCACTGAGTTTCTTGGAATTTATGTGCGAAATTACATTTGAAATTTACCATGAGCTGAACTGAATTTACGGTGAAGGAAAACATCGCGAGGAAACATGCACACACCGACACCTGCGAAGAAATTCAATAGTGTGTGTGTATTTCCTAATCCGCATTGGGCCCGCCCCAAGTAGCACAGTTAGCATTATAAGAAATTACTTTGGGTATAACTCGGAACTTCATGACTTAATGAACAGTTAATATGGTTCAACTGAGAACTTAGAGCTGCGTATTACGCTTTAGTCTGTATAACAGCATCATAAAAGTAGAAACGGATACTATTGTTACGGGATCAGAGTTAGTGCAGATGTCAAAAATGCCTTCTTACAGTCTCTTTTGCATTGGTTGCTTAAGAGCATTAAAGTGGTAGTAAAATATGCTATTGCTGTTTAAAGGCGTAGAATTATACCACTGAAATGCTAGCGTCTTAAAAGTGTCACTGTGAACTACCGTACAGCCAACAGTTTTAGAGTAGTGTACACTTAGAGTAATTTAACACAAAAAGTTCCACATCGGTTCGCCTCGGCTCTGTTATAAGCCTATTTTTCAAAGCAGTTAAAAGGTGTTTTATTAATACACGTGAACGCCGAAGGTATTTCAAGATCCTTGTTTAACTCAGAAATGCAGCATTTGGCTGTGAAATATACCAATATATTGTTTTAGTCTGCATAAAAGAACACTTTACATATATTATAACGCACGAAGCTGCAATCAGGTTCACGTTAGTCAATCATTAAATTCTTAAGCGGTCATTTTAACAGTTGGCGTGGATCGTGTATTAAATTATACAAAATGCTAAAAAAATTGAAAAATTAAAACAAGATTGAATTAAAATTAAAACTACTAAATAAAAATTAAATAACTATTAAAAGGTAATGCGTTTAAGTAGTTCAAATAAATGGTTTTAGCGTTTATGTGAACCATAATAAAACTAATAACAGCTGACAGGCTGAATATTGGTTCACTTGAACTCTTATTTACTGCAATAAGTATAATAGAGGAACTGGGGTGTACTCTTGTACAGCCATGGTAATTAATTCAGGATAAAAAGAGTTCACAAAAGTTTCTTAAGAATGCGCCATTTTATTATAACCTAAATCGTATATATTGATAATTATTCTGTTGTTATTTATATTTTACTGCCTTAAATTACACGTTATTCATATACTTATTATAGTATTATAGTAATAAAACTTCGTATAATTTTATGTAAATCGCTCAAAAATGTATACATTATATTTTTGGTGTGTTACTTTTTTCACAACATTTCTAATTAAATCGAGATATTTCCGAAGAGCGTAAAAATTTTGCTAAAAAACCATATAAACATTCACAGTAAACTTGCATTCCCAAATGTTTTCACAGTAGGTTGGCTATAAAGGTGTACTTTCGTGAGTTAACACAAATTCTCAATAAAACTGTGACATTTACTTCGCCATTACACATCACACTCTGGAAATTTATCGGCACCGCTATAATACTATTAAAAGCAAATCTGCAAATATAATAAGCAATTTCAATATGAACGAATGGTAATGTAAAACCTAAAGCGTTATATAAGACTAGCAGTCACCCAATCCTGACGCTTAGTCTGTATAACAGGACACTCGTATTCTGTTAAGCAGCTGATAAACAGCCTGGTGACCCATAATAATTCCAATATAGTGCTACTGTAATGCTGTTAAACAGAAACGTGAACTAAACTAGAACTATAGGCTGAATAATTTGTGCCCAAATAAGAGTTATTTCAGTGTTAACAGCGCTGTTAACACCATTGTAACACTGTCTTGTACAGCTTCAAGTTTCCGTGTACACCAAAAGTGATTTCTTATAATGCTACTTGTGCTACTTGGGGCGTGATAACTACCTGCCCTGTTCGCTGTTCGCTCCGCTATGCGCCCGCATTAGCCTTTGAATCTAATCTAGCCGAGTCGCTTTCGCTCCGTATCGTCTTGCTCACTCGCTGAAAATTAAGCAATGTTTTCTTAACCCTTGTTGGCTTAACAATACATTTTGTCTAAATAAATGTTTATTGTCTAAAGATAAAACCTAGATTAGGTAATAGTTAACTAAAACACATAGTTTCGACTTTTCGTAACATTTAGATTATAAAAAACTAGCCTTCCGTCCGCAGCTTCGCCCGCGATAAAATTAATTTTCCCGTAGGAAAACGTATTTTCCCGTGGTAAAAAGTAGCCTATGTCACTCTGTGGTAATGTAGCTTTCTAACGGCAAAATAATTTTTGAAATCGGTCCGGTAGTTTCGGAGCCTATTCAATGCAAACAAACAAACATACAAACCAACAATCAAATCTTTCATCTTTATTATATTAGTATAGAAGTATAGATATAGATGGCAAGTGATTAGGTTGTCAAATAAAAAAAATGGATACTGTTAGTCGGAATTTCGAATTTGTTGGTAAATAACACTGTGGTGAAATGAATCTGTGGAGTTGTGGAGTTATGCAAAACAAAATATATGGATTTTAAAAATTCTGTGATCCGTTTTCGGATAAATTAAATTCGAGTAAATGAGTTTCGAAACATTGATAGGTGACCCGGTTACTCTAGTTGTTCAGCGATTTTCCATATTCCGGTTTCTATCGCACAAAGAATCTCCGAACCCTCCAAGCGTAGTTTTGTCCATAGTACATTATGTGCGTGAGCCTCTCCAGAAACCCAATACAGTAGTTTATTAGTATATGTTACACCGACAAATTATCAAAGTTACATAGTGGCCTAATCATTCGTCCTTCAGACTTCTAGGCAACAATAGTCTAACTAAGTTTCAGTAACAACTAATGGGTTACTTAGTTACAGTGCTAACTCAGCATAGACATTAAGCCACTTTCTATAATTATCCCAATGTGGAAGACTGTATCAGCAAATTAGACGAAAAGTTTGGCAGTGACGGAAAATTAATTGTATTCGGATTGTAGGCACAATTCTTAACGGCTGATAAATCCTACTAATAAAGTTTGTCAGTGTATACGCACCTACTTATCGTCCAGTTATGGGACATCTTATATTAACAAATACCTTAACTACTTAATTTCTAACTCTGCTCTCCTAAATTTTATTTGTCAGAGTTGCACTTCCCTCTTGACAGCCATGAAAAACGTTGTTTCAATAAATAAATAAATAAATAAATAAATATTAGGGGACAATCTTACACAAATCGACCTAGTCCCAAACTAAGCAAAGCTTGTACTATGGGTACTAGAAGACGATAAACATACTTATATAGATAAATAAATACTTCAATACATAGAAAACATCCATAACTCAGGAACAAATATTCGTGCTCATCACACAAATAAATGCCCTTACCGGGATTCGAACCCAGGACCTCTTGCTTCGTAGGCAGGGTCACTACCAACTAGGCTAAAGCGGTCGTTATATATTAAAGATATTCACCAACAACTCGATAGCAAAACGAACACGGCGTCGCATGTGTTTCGGCCATAGCGCTGCCTATTAACCGCTAATGACTAAAATAATGGCGCTAGCTCCCTCCTTTACTAATATACCAATACCCCAATACCAATACCAATACCTCTCCTCCTCCTTTACCAATACCTCTCCCCCTCCCCTATTCCCTCTCCTTTTCCCAGGGCCGACAACGCACTGGCATCGTGTAAAGCGCTGCGGGTGTCTATGGACAGTGGTGATCATTTAACATCAGGTGACCCACTAGTTCGTTTGTCTGGCCATTCTAACATAAAAAAAAAAAACAAAAAAATATAAAGGAGTTGATTAAAAATACGGTGAAGGATCGCGAGGAAACTTCATCATCATTCAGCCGAAAGACGTCCACTGCTGAACATAGGCCTCCCCCAAGGCTCGCCAAGCAGAACGGTCCCGTGCCATCCGCGTCCAACGCGATCCCACAACCTTAACGTCGCTACGTCGCTCCATCTTGCAAGAACTAAAGTCACCGACATAGCTTGAAGAATCGCTAGACTGAAGTATGTATGTATGTAAACTGTTTATTGCACATAAAAATAAAAATACAAGTACACAGAGAGGAGAACAAAGGCGAACTTATCCCTAAAAAGGGATCTCTTCCATCTAACCTAGTTAAGAGAAGAAAATTTATTATATAGTGGATAAGCAGACAGTAAAAATTACGTGCGGTAAAGAAAAAAAAATAAACAAATATTCAAAAGAGAAAGAAAATAAATAGGTACTTACTGTTTAAATTTATAAATTGTTAAATGGAGATGTATTGAATTAAAATTATTATATTTGTATTTGAGAACTATATTTGGATAAGATGTACAGACAGAATTGACATAAACAATAATGGTTGCTATAGATATTAAAACTAGAAAATTAAAAATAAAATATTGTCTTTGACATATTCCGGGGCCCAAAAGTAAAGGAACCCCATTTGTATTAGCTTAATAAAATTATAACACTCCTTTAGTGAAGAACATAATTATATGTAAACTAAATTAATCTACTTAGGTACAAAACAACCGAAAAACAACTTATTCTAATGGTAAGACGACTATTTTTGACACTGCACGAGAATGCAATTTGCCATCGGATGTCTGTACCTCAACAACCCTAACCTTATCGTCATTGCCGCTATGGATTTTTACTATCCTACCCATATTATATTAGAATTCACTAATAGTACTAATGAACCTTCCTTAAGATTGGGCAATGTCTTTTGCCATTTGGTACGTTGATTGAGAGATGAAAGATAGTCTTTAGACCATGCCTTCCAGAAATGTTGCCTAGTTTGTTCACAATATCTCCAGAGACGTAGTCTATTAGATGGAATTTCAGTCAAATCAGATTGAGGAATTGACGTCAAAGGACAACCTATAAGGAAATGTCCAGGAGTCAGACAAGAGAAGTCTGTAATATCTTGATTAGAAATTGAAAGCAATGGACGTGAATTTAAAATACCCTCTATTTCAATCATTATGCTGTTGAATTGCTCGTAAGTCAAAACTTTTGCTGTTGTCATTCTTTTTAGATGAAATTTAGCTGATTTGACAGCTGCCTCCCAGAGGCCACCATGGTTGGGACTGTATGCTGGTATAAAATGAAAATTTATTTGCCTTTGAATCATAAAGTTGTGCACTACATTTTGAAAATCTTTGCTATTGTGTAATTTGTACAGTTCTTTGAATTGATTATTTGCACCTTTGAACGTTGACGCATTATCGCAATAAATATGAGAAGGTATACCTCTACGAGATATGAATCTTTTGAATGCAGCTATGAATGATTCTGTAGACAAGTCTGACACAACCTCTATATGGATGGCTTTGGTAATAAAGCAAACAAATATGGCAACATATCCTTTAGCAATAACGCTATTCCGTTTTGAGGATTGCTTAATATCAAAAGGACCACAATAGTCAATACCCGTCCTTTCAAATGGACGCGCAGGATTAACACGATCACTAGGCAAAGAACCCATAAGTTGTTTTGAGGTCTCAGCCTTATGTCTACAACAAATAATACATTTATGTATCACACTTTTGACCTCTCTGACAGCATTTACAATGTAATACTTTTGTTGTAAATTACTTAAAACCATTTTTAGACCACCATGCATTAAAGCAAGATGTTCTTGTTTGATGATAAGTGTAGTTATGTGACAGTGTTTTGGTAAAATAATTGGAAATTTTTTAGAAAAGTTTATATTAGCGTTATTTAATCTTCCACCCACACGAAGAATACCGATGGAATCAATGAATGGATGAAGAGATTTTAAGCAAGATTTTAAGGCATTGTTTTTTTTAATCAATTTCAAGTCTTCTGAAAAATAATGAAATTGGATACCCTTTACTATAGCATTAAAAGCTGTCTTAAACTCCTTCAAAGTAATTTCTCCCTGTTCAGTAACATTTCCTTTGCACCTATTTATAAAACGTAACATGTAAGACATGACCCGTATAGTCTTAAATAGACAGGAATAATTTTCAAAAATGGAACAGATGGGTTCATTATCCATTACTATATGACACAAATTCTCTAGATAAGTATTACAGATAGGCAAAGGCAATTCAACCTCAGATAAATAAAAATTATACTCCGAACTTTCGAGCAAATAATCAGGTCCATGCTCCCATAGTATATTATTTACAATTTCGAGAGGATCTGCCCCTCTTGAAATTATATCAGCAGGATTAAAAATACTAGGTGTGTAGTGCCACTGCATGGTTTTCGTTAATGTATTAATAGCTTGAATTCGATTACCTATGTAAGCAGGGACCTTCACAGCTGATGTTGCCATCCAAGCAAGTACAATCTTGGAGTCGCAAAAGAGATGTACATTATGAATATCAATGACAGTTGACACATGTGAAGCTAGCTTAGCTAAAATAAGTGCGCCGTTTAATTCTAACTTAGGTATTGTCAGTTTTGAATCAATTCCAGCTAATCTAGACTTGGAACAAAGTAGGTGAACGTGATAACGGCCCTCAACTTTAACTTTTATGTAAACACAGCAGCCGTAGCCTGTAACAGATGCATCACAATACCCAATAAGCTGAATGCCCTCAGCTTCGGCTAATTGTACATATCGTGGTATTTTTATTACTGGCATGTTTATTAAACTTGTATAGAATCCATTCCAGATTTCAACTAATGTCTCAGGTAAAGGTGTATCCCAATTTAAATTATGTTTCCAAATCTCCTGCAGTATAATCTTTGCTTTCATAGTGACAGGACCTGCGAAACCCATAGGATCAAATAATCTGCTAATGGAACTCAAGACATTCCGTTTTGTTGTAAGTTCATTAAGTGTGGTTACTCCTCGACCGCTCAACTGGAATACATCATCTTCTGCATCATATGATAACCCCAAAATCTTAACCACCAATTTATCTTGATCTAACTCCTTACAGTTGAATCCTAAACTTTCCTGAGGGATATCTTTGAGCAATTCTGAACAATTTGAAACCCATTTATGAAGTTTGAAATTTGCAAGTTTCATAATGGAATTAAGCTCATTTTTTAGCTGAATTACTCCTTGAAGCGTATTACTTCCTGCCTGAATATCATCAACATAAGAAGTGTTTATAATGGCTGCACTAGCTAGTGGGTATTCCTTTTTGTATCTTTGTGCTAAATCAATAAGACACCTGGTGGCGAGAAATGATGAACTAGTTAAACCATATGTCACGGTTTGCAATTGCAAGATCTTCATTAATCCATCTTCACGCCATAAAATGTTTTGCAGACATCTATGATCGGGATGAACTCGAATCATTCTGTACATGTGACGAATGTCGCATTGAATAGTGTACTTGTACGTACGGAATAAAAGCAATATCTCAAAAAGAGATTTTTGAACTACAGGGCCCTTGCACATTAGATCATTGATACTATACCCATTTTTAGTTTTTGCACTGCCGTCAAAGACGGCTCTAAGCTTGTTCGTTAGCCTATCGGGACGTAATACTGCATGATGCGGTAAGAAATATAAGGGTTGATCCTTCGGATCACAGGTTTTCGGATCAATTATTACTGCGTGACCTAGCTCTAGGTACTCGTGAATGAATTTTTTGTATAAATCGTGGTAAACTGGATCTTTGTTGAATCTTTTTTCTATATTGTATAATCTTTGCAAAGAAATGGCGTATGAATTAGAGGGCTTTATATCCTGTAAGTCGACTTTTAATGGAATCTTGACCTCATATGTATTATTTTTTATTGAAACAGATTCGTTAAATACTTTTTCGCTGTATTCATGTTCCGTGAATGATTCGTGAAATAAATCGGGAACCTTTTCGGCTTCCCAGAATTTTTTTACGCATTCATCAAGATCAGAAGACAATGCTGTGTGCATTGTAACAGTGTTGACAGATGAACAACCGGTAGACGAAATAATGTATCCCAGTTGAGTATTTAGCAATATGGGATCCGCAGGTCTACCTTCTATCTTTCCATCCTGTATAATTTTGAAAAAAACATCACTGGCAAGTAGTAGGGATATTTCTCCTGGAATGTGAAAGTCATTGTCAGCTAAATCAATATGTTTTGGAATAATAAAACTAGATAAGTCAATTTTTTTTGTGGTAATTTGGATGTGATTTTATCTATTATAGAACAAGTAGTTGTTAACTTAAAATCATTTTGAATCAGAGATTGTAGAGTCACATTAATTCCTTTATTTGTACTATTTTTGCATTTATCGCCCAATGTGCCTATATTTTTAGGTAAGTCAAATTGTGGCAACCCTAATAGATTAGCTAATGACTTAGTGCAAAAGGACGTTTGACTTCCACAGTCCAAGAGCGCCCGTACAATGATTTTTTTATTGTTTGCATCGGTTACTACTACTTTTGCGGTAGGCAGTAATACGCACTCACCTGTATTTTGCATGGTGTGGTGATTTTTTACCTGGCTTTCACGTTCACCTTCCTTTGCTACAGGTACTGTAGATTCAGTCAGCTCGGACTTATTCCCCACGTGTATCATTGTGTTATGAGCGCTGGAACCACAAATGAAACACTTAAATTCGTACCGACACGGCAGCACATGAGAGTTTAAACAGATTTTACACATATTGTTTTTAGTTATGTACATATTCCTTTTTTCTGTGGTTAAAGCGATAAACTGAGGGCATTTATATAATTTGTGCTCCTTTGAGCACATTGAACATTCATTTTTGCTGTAATCATTGTATGAAAGACTTACGTTTGTAGTGGACTTAACACCGTTTTCAAACTTGTTACTCATAGGACTAGCTTCCAGAGCTGCAGCGCGTTTCTCTAGAAAGCTTAACAATTCATCATTGGTCACAAAGGTTGTAGAGACCCGATCAGAATGGAACAACCTTGCTGTGAATGAATCTACTTTTCGTAACAGAATGCACGTCAGCAATGAGTTCCACTCATCAACAGGTTGTTTATAATTTTTAAGCGATGTAATGTGCTGCCTTACACTGGCTACAAAATTTCTTAACTCTGAGGCGGTGCCTCGTTGTATTGCTGACAAATCCAATAAGCTTGTAACATGACTATTGACTAATAATGGTGGATTATTGTATCTTTTCTCAAGTAAATCAACAGCGGAGGTGTATGACTCACCGATTATTGGCAAACTGTCAATGAGTTGCAACGGCTCTCCCTTTAAGAATTTTTTCAAGTAGCACAGTTTTTGAATGTTACTTAGCCCTAATTGTTATGGACCACCGCGGTAAACATTTCGTAGAAGGGCTTGTAGCTAGAGATACACTTGCCATCGAAAATAGGTACATCCAGTAGCGGCAGATGAGCTTGGTGAGCTATTGGAATGCTGAGTCCGGGTTCTTGAGCATGCGGTTTTTTCTTCAACTCGATCAAGGCAATCAATTGAAGGTATCTCTCTTCAATTTCTTCTTCTTCGTGGTCGGTTTCGTCGCTTAGAAGCTGTAGGCTTAACGAAAGTTCCTGATATTTTGCGTACGTTTCCTTTAGGTTTTGTTTACGTGCATCTAGGTCTTCAATTGTGAAAATTTTGTCAATAATTGCGTTCAAATAATTCTCAAGACGTGTTATAGAAGCCTTGCACTGGCCTCTAGCCGCAACCCATCTTTTACGCTCGGCTTCAGACATTTTGATATCTGAATAAGCAGTATTATATTCCACTTCGGATTGGGCACTATAATAATCCGATTCAGAATCGCTAAAAGAAGTCGAAGATAGACTTATGATGAACTGCCACTTTCAAATCCAAAGGAAAGTGAAAATGGCTGAGCTAACGGCTCGCTAACGGACGAAAATTTTGAAGATGACAGGAATGGAACCACTTCACGACACATTGAAATATGTAAAATACACTATTGGTTCGTAATGTACGGTTTCGGCACCATGTTTAAATTTATAAATTGTTAAATGGAGATGTATTGAATTAAAATTATTATATTTGTATTTGAGAACTATATTTGGATAAGATGTACAGACAGAATTGACATAAACAATAATGGTTGCTATAGATATTAAAACTAGTAAATTAAAAATAAAATATTGTCTTTGACACTTACAAAATAAAATAAATACAAAATTTTACATTAAATGCAACATAAAACAGTTATTACAAAAGCGAACAGCCTCACCTCAGATGTCAGTGTCAAGCCATAATTTCTTTAACCTTTCCCTGAACGAGGCCACAGACGGAGATTCCCTTAGAGACAAGGGTAAATCGTTCCACAGTTTGACAGAATGGATAGTGAAAGATTTAGCATAAGAGCGCGCGTTGAAGTGGCAGCGGGGAGGGCACATCGCTCATAGAACTGATGGCCGATGGGGCCAAAAGTTTCTCGAGTGGTGTCCACGGACCGGAAGACGCAGTGTAGGTAGACCTCCAACAAGATGGAGGAAACATGCATACCTACAAGAAATTAAATGGTGTGTGTGATGCCAATCCGCACTGGGCCCGCGTAGGAACTACGGCTCAAGTCCTCTCGTTCTAAGAGGGGGTCTGTGCCCTACAGGGAGAAGTATATAATCTGGGATGATGATGAGTTTTCCTTTTATAAATTGCTAAATGTACTGCACTGATATTTTTTAAATATAAAAAAAAAATTAGCTGAGAAGGGGAGCGGACACCACCAAAAAGACACGTTTTAAAGTTTAATATTTCGAAAAAGGTTTACTTAATGAAAAAAAGGTTCTAGCACACTTGATTTTTTTTTTGAAAGACTAATTCTAGGACTTGACTATTCGGACTTGACTTATTAGGGTAAAGTAGATGAGAAAAGAAAAAAAAGTAAAAAAAACATACAGTCGAATATAGAACACGAAGAAGTTTTTTGAAGTCGGTTAAAAGTTATCTCCACTTTACGCGTAGGGGAGGTCCCCTGAAATTTTGTTTATTTTATAGCTCCAAAGCTAAGCTAATAAGGTATTATGAAATTTAGTGGTTTTAAGCTTGGGCTTATAATACCTAAAATTTCAAATTGTCTCATCTAAAAATTTGAAATTTCAGGTATTCTTAGGTATTATGAGCCCATGGTAATTTGAAAATTAGGGGTATTAGTGAATAAGGTATTATGAAATTTAGTTGTTTTAAGCCCGAAGCATTTTATTCTACCTTTTTTTTGGCATGATTATAATACTTATTCCAAATTCTGAGTTAAGCTGAGAACAGACAGACGAACGGAAACTAATAAAGGTCCCGTTTTGCCATCTTGACCACCTAAACCTGAAAACTACAGCAGAAAAGTTTTCTTCCCCAAAAACACAACATCCAGAAAACATTTTAAAGCACGTAAAGAACGATATTCGATTACACAGAATGAAATATACCTCCGTAGATACCAAAACAATATAACCAACTATAAATTCAGACGCTAACGGGGTGGTAATAAAGTACATATTCAGATGGCGTATCATAAATTTCGGGTACTCGCCTGAATAACGCCTGCAATTTTGTCGCATCCTCGAAGGTACGATATGATACTCGTTTTCCAACAACAGCACCGTGTCAATGTTTACCAAGCTTGTGTGTAACGTTAAAACGACACCGTGTGTTCCGTGTTTCGCATCGAACAAGTCACATGTCCTATTCAAAATTTAAATTTTCCACCCTTTATGAAGGCGTGACAATCGCCGCAAGTATGCGGTTCGTAAAAGGTATTTATTTAGGAAATATTTTGCGGCCACCATTTTGGTTGAACGGCCATTTTGAAATGTCAAACGGGATGGAGATGAGGACGTGTGTGAAATAAATTATGCGTAGCCTGCGAGTAATCCGACAGATTTAAAGCATAGATTACTCAGATAACAAGCCAAAATGAAGAATATACGAGGGGCGTTCAATATAAAGTGAGAATGAGATGCAAACTCTTTTAATATTACAAAATTAAATATTGGCCGGTAAAGCTAATCTATCTAGCTGATTGCTATGAAAAAAAAAAACTAACTGTCTTTTGTTTAAAAAAATATACGGTAATTTCTTTGCAATGCTATTGAGTACGTTAGCGAAAATGGAGAAAATTGAACTGCGCGCCGTTATCAAATACTTGTGTTTGAAAAATTTTTCTACGGACCAAGTCAATTTGGATTTGCGGGACACTTTAGGGTCTAATGCTCCTCCGTATTCGACAGTCCCACGTTGGTGCGCTGAATTTAGACGTGGAAGAACATCGACAATGGACGACCCCCGCTCCGGACGCCCTACTACAGCAGTAACTGAAGAAATTGTGAAAAAAGTCGAAAACTCAGTTTTGGCGGATCGTCGTGTCACGGTTCGTTTTATTGCTGAAAATGTAAAGATTTCAACGGGGAGCGTGCATAATATTTTACATGAACGCTTGGGTATGAAAAAGGTATCTGCGCGTTGGGTACCAAGAATGCTTACTGACACGCAAAAACAAACTAGACTAGAGATTTGTCAAGAAACTTTGAACCTGATGCAGCAAGACCGGGAACTTTTTTTGGCGCGATTTATAACAATGGACGAAACATGGCTCCATCATTACGACCCAGAAACGAAACTGCAGTCTATGACATGGAAAAGGCCGATCTCCAACTTCGAAGAAATTCAAGGTGAGCCCATCTGCCGGTAAGGTCATGGGCTCTGTTTTTTGGGATGGTAAAGGGGTATTAATGATTGAGTATCTCGAGCATGGAGCCACTATTACGGGCACATTATACGCTAAACAAATAGCAACATTGCGCAATGAGATCCGCGAAAAACGGCGAGGTAAACTCTCGAAACTTGTGCTGTTTCACCAGAACAATGCCCCGGCACACAAGTCCGCCGTTGCAATGGCTGCAATTAGTGATGCTGGGTTCGATATCCTTAAGCATCCTCCGTATTCACCAGATCTCGCTCCCAGTGATTTCTACCTATTTCCGAGATTGAAACAATACCTGAGAGGACAGAAATTTGAAGTAAGTAATTTTTTAAGTACTCAAGATGAGACCTTTTTTAAAAATGGAATTTTAAGTTTAGAAAAAAGATATACTAAGTGTATTATGCTAAAAGGTGACTATGTCGAAAAATAAAATGACATTTAGTAAAAGTTGTTTATAACATACTCATTCTCACTTTTTATTGAACGCCCCTAGTAGTCAAGTAGATTTGGCTTAGTTTAAGTTTTTTTTTTATTAAAAACACTTATGAAAATTTCTGGAAATTGGCACTCTTTATTCCTAGTCTTTTTATGACAGATAAAGTCATAACAATTTAGAATGCTCAAATGCAGCTCGTTCTAAGGCCTTGTTATCTTGAGGTTCGAAATTATTAATATCTTTTTAAATAATTTATTGAATCAGGCGTTACTTTGCGGAGGTCCATATTAATGAACTGAAACAATTACTTCGCTCACCCGCGACCTAACGATGGTTACGGTTATGCAAGAAATGGGTGTTCATGCAGTTCCTCCACCTCCACACTGTACGAACACACACAAATCACACAAACCCAACCATCACCACCACCAAACTACACTGACGCGTTTTGAACTTAACCAGAGCTCATCCTCAGAGTAAGCACCACAACCGTATGCTATGCTACCAAATGTTAAACTAACAAACCAAAACAAATGTTTTAACTTGTCACTGTAACTTCTCAAGTACCTACTTTATTTTTATTTTTCTCAAAATACCGCACAAAAATTAATTTTATTGACATATAAAACTACCTTGAATTTTTTTTTATTTATTAATAAGGCATATTTTATTAATACTAACTGTTCAAATTAGACCCAAGCCGCAGTATAGGGGAAGATACTAAGTTTACCTGTTCATTAATAATAGACCCCATAGTGTTGTACCTAATTATTTCCATGCATTCCAGCATCCGGGAACCCATCCCAACCGGGAATCGAACCCTCAAGCTTTGTAGTTAGGTTGTCTAACCACTAGACCATCCGGCCGTCTTCAAATCTATATATACATCTACAAAAAGATTGCATTAAAAATGTACACAATTTATTACTTTCATGCACAAAGTGATGCAACTAAAATACAGTTTAGGTGATGTTTGTACGGAAGAGCCGTCAATATTTTACTAGCCCTAGACGGGCCGCGCTGCTAGAGAGCTGAGCAAGCAACGCTGGGCGGCAAACATAAGCTCATCCAAGTTTATTTTCACATTTATAGAAGACTAGGTATTCGACTGTGAGTTTCTACACGTTGTTTCATCATCATCATCATCATCATCAACATCTCAGCCATAGGCTTAGCCTACCGGACGTGCGCACCAATTTCTATACGAACAAATCTAATAAATACTTCTATTTGTGTCATCATCCCAGCCTATATACGACCCACTGCAGGGCACAGGCCTCCTCTCAGACTGAGAGGGCTTGGGTCGTAGATCCCACGCGGGCCCAGTGCGGATTGGGAACTTCACACACACCATTCAATTTCTTCGCTGGTGTGTGCGGTTTTCTTCACGATGTTTCCTTCACCGTAAAGCTCATGGCAAATTTCAAATGTAATTTCGCACATAAATTCCGAAAAACTCAGAGTTTCGAGCCGGGATTTGAACCCACAACCCTCTGCTTGAGAGGCCATTGGTAATTCTATGGTGTGCGTGAAGTTCCCAATCTGCACTGTGTCTAATTTGGAGAGGCGTGTGTCTGGCAGTGGGACATATGAGCTGGATAAGATCTTGATAATGGCCAGGAAAGAATAAAATACAAAAAAGACTTCTGACGGTAGATGGTTAATGCTGACCATAAATCCAGTAAATCTGATGGAAATACTTATACGTTGAATCTCGAAAATCATGAACCTTTTCAAAGGGGCGAGCTGCAGGTGTCCTTGTATTGAACAGGTGATGACTGTTTTATGTCAGATGAGAAGCTTTTGTCAAATGAGGAGTCAGATGGAGCCGAAATGTTATCGAGTGGCGTCCGCGGACCGGAAGACGCAGTGTAGGTAGGCCTCCAACAAGATGGAGCGACGACCTGGTGAAGGTGGCGGGAACGCATTGGATGCGGATGGCGCAGGGCCGATCTGTTTGGCGAGCCTTGGGGGAGGCGTATGTTCAGCAGTGGACATCTTTCGGCTGAAATGATGATAATAATGAGAAGCCTTTATAAAAAAAAGATGCAATGTTCTATTCCTACGTATCAATCCCGATCCATTATATACACCGTGAAATTTTAGTGGTTGTTTTCCCGAATCGAGGTGATTTAGTTTCAATTGTACAATCGATTTATAATTACTATTTTGACTAGAGTCAAAAATCCAATTGTGAAAAACGAAAGTCGAAAATGACCGCAAACCAATAGTAACGCTTCGTTGGTACAAGTAGCGTACGACCGTACGATAGGTTAGGTACCAACGAAGCGTTACTATTGGTTTGCGGTCATTTTCGACTTTCGTTTTTCACAATTGGATTTTTGACTCTAGTCAAAATAGTAATTATAAATCGATTGTACAATCGATACTAAATCACCTCGTTTCAGGAAAACAACCACTAAAATTTCACGGTGTATAATATCGGAAAAAAAGTAGGTATTCTGTGCCATTTTCGATATCCAGCTATCAATACATTTGTAATTTCCCATGAGGTTTACGGTAAAGGAAAACATCGTGAGGATACCTGCATACACATGCGAAGAAATTCAATTCTGTGTGAAGTTCACAATCCGCACTGGGCCCGCGTGGGAACAACGGCCCAAGCCCTCTGATTCTGAGAGGAGGTCTGTGCCCTGCAGTGGGACGTATATAGGCAGGGATGATGACGAGCTATCAATGTATCAAATTTCATTCCTATCCGTCCAGCCAAAACATACACGCTCACGCATGCGCGTACATGCGCACGCGCGCACTCACGCACGCACGCATACACCCACAGAAACCAACGCAGGCGCAGACGAAGATAAGGTAATAATTAAATAAATAAATAAAATAAATAAATATCAGGGGACAATTCACACCAATTATTGACCTAGTCCCAAAGTAAGCAAGGCAAAGCGTGTGTTATGGGTACTAGGCATAATTATGAATAGCTATGAAATATATGATAGTATAATTAAATTTCTACTTAACGATCACAAAACGCGGTGACGGATTTATAAACATAATTTCTATTTCCAAACCTTTGTTACGGAAACCCACGCAAAGTTAAAATACCGTTTACCCTAATTATATCTCTCCTGTTCCCAAAAGTTATCAACGTGGGTGCTTCTATCCGATTTTGGTTTATTTAGCCTTGACTAGCTTGCGACATAATCCTGTGGATATTGGTCAAGTAGAGAGTTACCATCGAAAATTAAAAGTCTGTGTAAAATTAAATAGATTAAATTGACAGAGAATTAACGTTCCTGATTAGCCAAATAGATTATTTGTAACATAAAGATATTTTTAAATGCACGAGACGAATGTTATTAAAAACAACAAAGTTATTTCATTGTGAGACAATCAACATTCCAAACAAAACTTGCTATTCGTGACAGTTTAAAGCAAGGGTCTTCAACCGGCGGCCCGCGGTTGCGTCCATGGCGGCCTGACATTGTATTGACAAAATTAAATTCACATTTCTACAAATTATACCTATTTACAGATTAAAAATAATAGAAATTAAAACGATATAGATTTATTATGTTGCGGCCTTTCTTGATCAAAGGTTGCGGCCCACCGAAACAGTATCAGAGTATACTAGGCCCTTGACTTCAAAAAGGTTGAAGAACCTTGGTTTAAAGCATATTTTTAATATAAGGTTACTTATTTTAGCGTTAATTTAGCAATCTGAAGTGGATTATTAGACTCTGCAATTTGTGCAATTAAAAGGGACAAACGGTGAAATATAAGATTGATATGAAAAATTAGAAGATCTTTTCCCTATAATGTCGTAAGAAACGACTAATTGACTTTCTCTATTTTCAACTCATCATCTCGGCCTTTATGCGTCCCACTGCAGAGCACAGGCTTCCTCTCGGAATGAGAGGGCTTGGTAGAGCACTTGGTTATTGCGTGGACCCATTGCGGATTGGGAACTTCATACACACCATTGAATTTTTCCGCAGGCTTATTGTCCTGGTAAATTTCAAATGTAATTTCGCACATAAATTCCGAAAAACTCAGAGTTGCGAGGCCTGGCTTGAACCCACGACTCTCTGCTTAAGAGGCCATAAGTCCAACCACTAGGCTGGCTAGACATTTTCGACAAAATGTTAACGAAATAGGACTTAGTATTTTCTTCTTTCATATTTTAATGTGTGGTCTTCGAAAAAGAATTACCTATGGTACAAGCTAAGCAATTCACACTGAACAGGTTTAACGTTTGCAAATGCCAAGAAATAATGCACTTGGGTGCACTTATGAAAGCTTGTGCAGACGTTTGCAGAATACGAATAAACCGCATTCTGCATTGTTTGCGATAGGATGAAGGCAGCTCACGTGGCGTGAGGGATTTATTAAATTTTGGTATTAGTTTTGCTTATAGGTATCAATGTTGACATATTTTGCATTACAATATACATAGAGGAGCACATTCTAGAATATAAGCTTAGTAGAATTATTCAATGTTCGAACTATTTCTGGTAATTATACACTAATGTACACTTTAGACGACCAGATGGCCTAGTGGTTAGAGAACCTGACTACGAAGCTTGAGGTCCCGGGTTCGATTCCCGTGTCGGGGCAGATATTTGTATGAAAAATACGAATGTTTGTTCTCGGGTCTTGAGTGTTTAATATGTATTTAAGTATGTATCTATCTATATAAGTATGGTTATCCGTTGCTTAGTACCCATAACACAAGCTTTGCTAAGCTTACTTTGGGACTAGGTCAATTGGTGTGAATTGTCCCATATTTATTATTATGTTGGTACGGATTTCCGATCACGGGCCCATGGGGACCCGGTCATTTGAAAGGCATTCATGGGGCCGAAGCCAACATGAAGAGGCCTTTGGTACCATATAATATAAATGAGATGGGCGCAACTATGGAGGTCTATCCCCTAATACACCATGAGGATGTGCTAGCGGACAATCCTCAACAGTTGCCAATCTATTGCCAGGTAGGAAGCGACATGGAATTGGCTATGGGGTTGGGATGTTGTGGACAGGATTACCGGGCTATGGAGTGAGATAACGGACACCTACCATTTCAATATCTTATAAACTGAACTTTTGGTAGGCGGTGACTCGCCATTCACTAAATGGGCCCCTCAAACTATTGCCCGCTCGGGGCAACGAGGCGGCAACATTGGTGTGAACGGCTAAGGATGGAGAGGTGTTCCTGGACTTTAAACTTCAAAATGCCAACTCGCCATTTACGGAAACACATCCATCCTTCGAGCATTTAGCTCTTGCGCTCCACTCTAGGCGGCCAACAAAGGCAAACTAGAGGCGGGGTGGGTGTGTAACTGTGTCTAAGTGTGTGTATAAGCGCATGTGTGTATGTGTACCCCTAGAGGTCTCGGGTTCGTGGTGTCGCTACGCACCAACAGCTCGCCACAAGCCGCCCTGCGATGACTGACTGCACTGGTGACACGACAACACCAGCGAGCGATTATTATTATTATTATGTAATATTTGTGCACAACACTTGTACTAACGCCTAAATGTACCAAAAATGCTTGCCACACTGTCCCGCTGAATCGCCAAGGCAATTTGCTGGACCAGGTACAGTAGTACACACTTTATAATGGCGCGTCGTGCATTTTCGGCCGCGCAGACACGAACGAACTAGCCGATGATAGCCGAAGATACGATTCAGACTTTAAACCAGTCTTATGTCATATAGTTGAAAGGTGAAATTTATAGTGCACCTGTTATCCGACTCACTCACTCGGAAGTATGGCGGCTGACTAACATGCCACGCGATGCGCGCTAACATAGCGGCAGAAACCCGCCAATAGCGTCACAAGAAAAAGACGCACCGTGCGTGGAGCGTGTCAATTGGTCAATTGCATTTCCCGCGCTTCTAAAACGCGTCTTCTGCGCAGGTACATCGGTGAGCCATATCAGTTGTGTTTACTGTACGAGTTCTATTCGTCATATTTACGCTGCCCCAGTCCTTGACAAAGCGTTTTGTGTCCTTGCACCAAGAGCCAGCCATTCCTTACTTGTCTTTTACTTTCCGTTACAAAAGGTTGCCTGGCAGATATCGCTCCGAAGCTCGCCTATTGCATGCTTTATATATATTTTTTTCTCTGTTGTTTTCTAAATAAAGAGTCATTGTATTCTATTGTATTTTAAGGCATTATTTAAGCAAAACTTTCATTATTTGGAAAATAAAAATCGTGCCGAATAATCACAAGACGTTTCATTTACAACTGAGACAGTAAATTCATAAAGCCGACCTCGCGAACTTGGAACATCGGACTTTTTCTAATCACTGCAAGGGGATCTCGCAGTAAGAGGCATAAAGTGTTTACAGATCCTGTTTTAATTACCGGGACTTAAGGAGAGTTTCGGGATAATATCGCGTTATCTCTGCTTTGGATTCATGAGAGGAGAGTTACAAATTGCTGGATGAGGCATTTTTTATATGACAGAGGATTGTCATAATGTATTGTTATTCATAACTGTTTTTACTCTGAATCCATTAATTGTATAGAATTGTTATAAAACAAACCTAACCTAACCTATAGCGTTCTACAAGATGATCATTTAAAATTACTGAAAAATTTACCTACGGTATCGACGGCAATAAACATTATGACAAACATTACATTAAGATTATGACTACGCATTTATGCCACCAGATACGCCCACGACAGAGGCACACCGTATAATAAGCAAGACAGACTTCTATCCTTTTAAAAGGGTCGTATTTCTTGGTCACCTGAACTCATAAACTAAAAAAAAGACAAATGCAAAAGACAATAGGTACACTTTTTTTCTTTTTATCTACATATATTAATACTTACCATTTTTTTTTATTTTTTTATTTTTTTTTATTACTTTTACGGTCATCCCGTGAAACCATATATTTCAAACTAAATACAAACTGAAATATAGATGCACAGAAAAAACCCCAGAAAAAAGACCAATGCTGGGAATCGAACCCAGGTCCTCAGCGTTCCGTGCTGCGTGCTTACCCCTACACCATCACTGGTCTAGAAGTTAGCGACGAATCTTTCCCATACATCGTACACTTCAGTCTGTTATAATCACATTAGGCAGTGATAAAGCGCATCTATGTTAATGCCCTCTACCGAGAGACTTCAACACTCCTTCGGAGCTACCCGCTCACCTGGACCAAGAGATGGCGCTACTAGGCCAACTTTTACAAGTTAAGTATGAAGTATCTTTTTCTATTTATGTGATGATGAAGGAGTGTTGAAGTCTCTCGGTAGAGGGCATTAACATAGATGCGCTTTATCACTGCCTAATGTGATTATAACAGACTGAAGTGTACGATGTATGGGAAAGATTCGTCGCTAACTTCTAGACCAGTGATGGTGTAGGGGTAAGCACGCAGCACGGAACGCTGAGGACCTGGGTTCGATTCCCAGCATTGGTCTTTTTTCTGGGGTTTTTTCTGTGCATCTATATTTCAGTTTGTATTTAGTTTGAAATATATGGTTTCACGGGATAACCGTAAAAGTAATAAAAAAATGAAGTTGAAGAAAATAAAAAAATAAATAGAAAAAGATACTTCATACTTAACTTATATTAATACCTTTATACGAGCAATTCTTGTATATATATATACATATAATCAGAATCTCAGAAACGGCTCCAACGATTTCGATGAAATTTGGTAGGTATGTGGGGGTTTTCGGGGATGAAAAATTGATCTAGCTTGGTCTTATCTCTGGGAAAACGCTTAGTACCGAGTTTCAGCCCAGCTCGGTCGCCCAGGTACTTTGTTTTAATTGATGACCTGCACGCCTGTTAAAAATGTCTTGACTAACAGAAAAACAAGAAGAGGGTAAAGGGTGTTTTTTTGTAGGATTTTGTACTCGAAGGGTAACAAACGAAACCCTGTTAATTTCGCTACACTGTCTGTCCGTCCGTCTGTCCATCACAAAGCTACATATTATATTTCAACAACCGTATTAGTTAGGAGTCAAAAATTCATACTTAGGTATCATGTAATGAACTAAAACAATTACTTTGCTCACCCGCGACCTTACAATAGTTACGTACGTAGCATAGCATACGGTTGTGGTAACTCTAAAGATGAGCTCTGGTTGAGTTCGAAACGCGTCAGTGTAGCTTGGTGGTGGTGATGGTTGGGTTTATGTGATTTGTGTGTGTTCGTACAGTGTGGAGGTGGAGGAACTGCATGAACGCACATTTCTTGCATAAACGTAACTATTGTAAGGTCGCGGGTGAGCAAAGTAATTGTTTTAGTTCATTAATATGGACCTCCGCAAAGTAACGCCTGATTCAATAAATTAGGTATCATGTATTATTTCTATTGCCGTCACGTCATCGCCACATTTTGTACGATAACAACACATTAGAAAACAGTTGTAGGTACAAATCACGATTTGTAATAATATGTACATAATTTGTATGAAAATGTCCTCTGTAACATCTTTCGAATTTGCCCAATCTAATTTCAATTCATAATACGGTAAACGTTCTAACTCCGCGTAGCGACTTGCTCCAAGAAAACTTATTTAATTAGTATTCTTATAATGAGGAGGGAACGCGGGGACAATTTAACTACCAGTTTAACTCAAGTTAATCGTTGTTTAATCAGCGTTTAACCGGAAAAGTTATGCGCATCCACGTCTTCGCTTTATTTTGTTCATTTAATGGGTAAACCAGGGACGGTTTAACGGAAATCTTACGCCTCCTTGGGCGCTAGCACGTGGGACGGGGGCGCGTCGCAGTCCGCGTCGTTTGTTCGCGGGCCGCGTCTCCGCCCCGTCTCTTCTCTCTGCCAGGGGGGTTTCACTCCGTAGTTTAGGTATGTTCGGCCGGCGCTCCTCCCGGGAGGAGTATGGCAGTAGGTTGTCACGCGGCCTTCAGTTCGCACGCTAGCCGCGTCGCGCCTAATTAAGCATCTTTTTTTTTCTGTGATTTTTGCAACAAACAATGACTTCTAAACGATATTATTAATAACTTACTTACATACTAAAGGTAGTTTACTGAATTAATACACACTAAAGATAACATATCTTTCTTGATTTATATACCTACCAAATATGGGCGAGTGGGAACCCTGTGCCCTTGGTTTCGGATCAGCGGTGCCCAACAGAATATGAACGCTCGTATCACACGATAAGTTTTAATTTCGCGTGCACGCAGCAGGAGTAGGAAAGTTTTTATACCTAAAGTTGACCTTTGTTCGAGAGTGATCCTTCTGTACGTTAGTACTATTACTTATTCTGTGTCTCTGCTTTGAATTGCGACGCTTCTATACATAGTATGAAAGCTGATTCAAATGGCGCAGCAACTACGACGCGCCCCCGTCCCACGTTTATTCTATGTGGTTTACGCCTTGCAGAGACGTGATCTTATGCCCGGTACTGATAAGAGCCATGTGCGCTTAATGTCTAAACAAAAGAAAAACATAACCAATATTTCTCAGGACGTAATCACGAAACTGTTTATTGTTAAAATTGTATGAAGTGACTACCGTGACGCCCACACTGGTCGCCCCATGATAGTGCTCCTCCAATTAAATAAATAAAAATAAATAAATAAATATCACGGGGCAATTTACACCAATTGACCTAGTCCTAAAGTAAGCTAGGCAAAGCTTGTGTTATGGGTACTAGGCAACGGATAAACATACTTAGGTACTTAAATACATATTAAACACCCAAGACCCGAGAACAAACATTCGTATTTTTCATACAAATATCTGCCCCGACACGGAAATCGAACCCGGGACCTCAAGCTTCATAGTCAGGTTCTCTAATGACTAGGCCATCTGGTCGTCAAAACTCCGTGCAATGCAGGCTCAAGTCCACATCCTAGCCCTACTCACGCTTGTCGGGAAACGAAAAAACTTATATTTTTTGCCCCCAACCGTCACAATAAAGAATTGAGGTAATTTATATCCCGTAGTAACCATAAGCCAAATTAATTATTCATGTTAGAAAACGAATTTACCTGCCGACTGATTACGGATGGTAGCGGTTACATAGACGTGATTACAAATTGTGAAATACTTAATACTAATTACGTATGTGCGTGTGTACGTGCGTGCGTGCGTGTGTAAGTTATTTGTTATTTTTTCAACATCATCATCATCATTTCAGCCGAAAGACGTCCTCTGCTGAACATAGGCCTCCCCCAAGGCTCGCCAAACAGATCGGCCCTGCGCCATTCGCATCCAATGCGTTCCCGCCACCTTCACCAGGCTTTTTTCATGCAAGAACGCAATGGTCCTAAGTCAGTATGACATCGGCCTTGCAGCCGAGTCTGATCTTCCGTTAGTCATATTTTTTGATAGTCCAACTGACTGATTATTACTCATGGTTTTTAGAAATCTAGTCTATTATCTCGTTGTTTTTGTCGTCTGTAACGAAAGCAAGTTTTGCTATCGTTTTTAAAGTTAGGCTGCGTTTCCACCAGAGATGTGCGAGGATGCGTTGCGAGGGATGTGTGTGTCATGAACTAATAGAAACACTTCATTTAAAAGGTCCTAGGTGAATAAAGTGTTTCTATTGGTTCATGACACACACATCCCTCGCAACGCATCCTCGCACATCTCTGGTGGAGACGCAGCCTTAATCTCGACTTGTTTGCTAGTGCTTTAGGGCAGCTGATGACTGAGTGCAAGAGAGTGGCTGAAGGCCAGATGCCCGAGAACTCTGTAGCTTAAATGTTAATGTTATATGTATAATGTACTTAGATTAAGATAATTTACAAGTTAAGTATGAAGTATCTTTTTCTATTTATTTTTATATTTTCTTCAACTTCATTTTTTCATCTATATTTCAGTTTGTATTTAGTTTGAAATATATGGTTTCACGGGATGACCGTAAAAGTAATAAAAAAATGAAGTTGAAGAAAATAAAAAAAAAATTAGAAAAAGATACTTCATACTTAACTTGTAAAAAGTTGGCCTAGTAGCGCCATCTCTTGGTCCAGGTGAGCGGGTAGCTCCGAAGGAGTGTTGAAGTCTCTCGGTAGAGGGCATTAACATAGATGCGCTTTATCACTGCCTAATGTGATTATAACAGACTGAAGTGTACGATGTATGGGAAAGATTCGTCGCTAACTTCTAGACCAGTGATGGTGTAGGGGTAAGCACGCAGCACGGAACGCTGAGGACCTGGGTCTCCCAGCATTGGTCTTTTTTCTGGGGTTTTTTCTGTGCATCTATATTTCAGTTTGTATTTAGTTTGAAATATAAGATAATTTGTAAGTTTGTGCTGTTCAGGCTTTAGCTGTTAAGGTACAAATTTGTGAAGAGTAAATAAATAGATCATCTGATAGCACCGGAGACGACTTGTAAGTTTTTTTTTAAATACTTGTTTAAAAGACGTTGACTGTGAATATTTTCGCTGCAAATGTCACGTTGACATTTCATAAATGCCAAAGACAGTATTGTATCATTATTTGTAAAATGTTTTAACTTGGTACGCGAGTCAAATTCCTCTACTGTACAGGATAGTAAACTAATTTTTATTGTCTTTGAGATTCTATCAGATTCCTATGAGTTTACGTAATAGCGTCCCGGGGTCATATTAATCAAAGCTCTCTTTGTTTTTGACAGCAACCAGTGTTGCCACCTTAGTGATTTTGTAACTAGATCTAGTGATTTTCAGAGCTGTACGGCGATTTTCTGAAATCTTAGGTCGCTATAAATTATTTTAGTGACTTTTAGTGAAAATTGATAGATTTCGAACAATTTTCAGAATTTATAGAAAGCCTTGTAGGCAAAACTGTTGAGCTCTCCACAGACGGACCGCAGCGCGGGCGTGCGCGCGACGGTGACACGCGCGCTGCATAACACTGAATCATATACGCTGTACCGCATAGTCAGAGTGTGTCACCGTATATATGATTCAGTGTTATTAAGTGTTGCGCCCCGCACTTCGGTTTTTGGTGGCCTTAATGGACACTTCCAGAGCAGAAAATGCACTTAGCAACATCGTCTGATATTGACATTCAATAAAATTTTAAGTGTCGTGTTTTTCCGAATTTTGTTTACATACAAACATGTATGTAAACAAAATTCGAAAACTTAAAACTTGAAAAAAAAGGATTTTCAATAACATATCACTGTGCCCCGCCGGCTTGGCAAGGGTTGTCAAACGTGTTGATCAGTCATTAATCTCGCAATGTTACGGAACAACCTAGCTATATTGTAGCCCTCCACAGACCGCAGCGCGAAGGTTGCGCGCGACGGCGACGGAGCGAGCCCAGCGCGCTGTATAACACTGAATTATATGCACTGTGCCGCACTGCCCGTGTATCACCGTAAATATGATTCAATGTTATAGAGGTTTGTAGTGGCCTGTATTGTTATTTATACCGTACTACAATTTTATATAAAACTAAAAAAAAATTATATCACTCTTTAAATAGCATAATGTCAATTAAATGTTTAAGACATTATCTGAATGTTTGGAGTAGCTTTTAGCGATTTCTAGCGATTTTTTTGAAAATAAAAAACCCGAATCTAGCGGTTTTCAAGACCGACTGTAGTGACATATTTGTTTACGAGGTGGCAACACTGACAGCAACCGCCTTCTTACGAGGACTGCGACTGTAACGAGTGTATACGGCGTTTCCGAACGCAAAATGTCAAGGATAAGTTTTTTTTACAATTTATAAGATTTCTTATGTTACTCGGGCGGGGTGAAGCGGGGTGAAGCGGGGTGAAGCAGGGTGAAGGGGGGTGAAGTGGGTTGACTGGAACCTCCAAAACAAGCATTAGTGATGAATAAGCGTCATGAACGTAAAGATGTACAGTAAGATTATTTCCACTTTGGCACTCGGCAATTGGCTTTGTAAAGTTTTCTGAAAAGGCGCTAATTAAATTTTTTTTCGACAGTCGTCGTCTTAAAGATCGACGAACTGCAGCTGTTTAATTTTTATCTCCTATTATTATTTATCGGTAATATTTTTTTAAGTGTCCGAGATGACATTTGTGAAATTTTATGGCTGACAAGCCGTTCGAGCTCAGTCCTTAGTAGAAATAGAAAAAAAAACGAAGTCAACTGTCACTACTGTGATACTGTCATCGTCAAATGAAATTTAACCTTTTGCGTTTCGTTTGCCTTGCGTTTTGGTGTGTTATTTGGATTATGTTTACGACCTCAGCACAAACATCGGATTTTCGATTTTGCCGCATTTCTCTACGACCCTTACACGATAATTGGACCACGATTGGATACTTTTGACGACTATTTTGGGACTGATCTCACCAAAAAGCAAAGCAAACAAAACGCAAACAGTTAAATTTTATTTGACAGTGACAGAAGTTAGAGATGACTTCGTTTTTTTTCTGTTTCTACTAAGGACTGAGCTCGAACGTCTTATCAGCCATAAAATCTCGTAAATGTCATCTTGAACACCTTAAAAAAAATTCCAATAAATAATAGGAGCTAAAAATAAAACAGCTGCAGTTCCTTGATTTTTAAGACGATGACTATCGAAAAAAAATACAATTAGCACCTCTTCAAAAAACTTTACCTAGCCAATTCTCGACACACATCGAGAAGATCGGAGGTGTAATACCTACTTAGGCTGAGGTTTTGTTATTAGTTACATTGGTTTGGATATTTTATGTGATTAAATTCTAGGATTTTATTTAAGTACCTACTCTATGAGAAAAGATGGACCTTTACGGTTAAAACTGAGACACCCCCAGTGTCAAAGTGGAAATATCTTACTGTGACAAAATATTACTTGCTTACATTTGTCTCGTGTCACGGCGTTTGTTATCGAACTCCTCCGAAACGGCTTGAACATTTTTATTATGAAACTTTTTTCTCTACAATCGGTAGGTCTGAGAATAGATCATAGGCTATTTTTATACCCCTATCCTTCGCGAACGGAGTCGCGGGCAACAGCTAGTTGTATAAAAAATTTGATTTCCATTAGGTAAATACTCGACGAACGTAACAATCTTGCAGCTGAATCTCATACTATCAGGCTTCTAGTGAATTCTCGTTCCTAATTCCTTACCTTTATTAAAAGAAGATCTATTAATATAGAGTTATACCTACATAAGTTTTGCGTTTGAAAAAGGAAAGTACTTCAGTTCAACAAAAAGCGGTCGCTCCAAGTTCAGCGATCGACCGCTTAAATTATTTAACTGAAGCAACGAAAAAGGATTAATTAGATTTATTTAATGAAATATTTCTTTACTCCACGAATAACAGTGTAGTGCACGAAAGTTAATACACACAGATATCATGTAAGGTGAATAATTTAGATGGATATACTAGTGATATAGTAGTGGTAGAGCCATGTTGTAGCTAGCCGCTGCATCACGAATGGGCCGGCTCGTCCGGGGCAGTACCACCCTCTCACAGAACACCGGCGTGAAGCAGCAGTAATCCTGCTTGCGTTTCGTACGGTCAGTGAGAGTGCCGGGGGCCCAATACCTCACCCCTTCCCTCTTCCCCTCCCCCAACCCCTTCCCCTATTCCCTTTCCTTTAGGGCCGACAACGCACTGGCATCGCGTAAAGCGCTGCGGGTGTCTATGGACAGTGGTGATCATTTAACATCAGGTGACCCACTAGTTCGTTTGTCTGGCCTTTCTAACATAAAAATAAAAAATAAATAAATCGTTTATTTGCAGGTCCCCACATTAAAACTTTCTAGGCCATCTGGAACTAAGTTAGGTTTTGCATATACGTACAAAACATAATATCATAATAAATTAACACTATAATAAAATTAACAAAAGGTTCCCCGCGTGGCGCGGACCCAAAGACACTGGCAGCATTACCTCGCTGTATAGCAACACTGATACGTTATCTATTATCTTTACTTGAGCAACTTTAAATTTGTGGACCAGCCCTACCGTGAGTGTCCATGTTTTGGCACCGTATGCCATGACGGGTAGGACGCACTGATTGAAGACTTTCGTCTTTAGACTGTGTGGAATTGGCGATGTGAAGACTTGACGCAGTTTCCCATACGAAGCTTGGAAACTTAGCATACGGATAAACAAAGAACTGGACTTAGATGTAGAATACCTACTTAATATCCCAGTAATTGTTCCCATGGGATAGTATTTTTAACATTAAACAAGAATAGAGGGTTCAAGAGGGACTATCAAGATAACGTGCTAACTTTGTCTGCAATGAATAGATCCTGTTGTCCGAGCGACCGTTGTTATTCAAAAATATCGCAATTTTTTTTTCATGGATTTCTAACACGAGTAAAGCCACGCGTCAGAACTAGCCTTTGATAAATCTTTGGCGCTAGTTTTTCATTAATCAAGTAAAAGTGAACAAAATTTACAATTAGAAGGGTCGTGAGAACTCTAGCCCTTTAACTCCGGGGCCTCAAAAGCTAAGTCACCGTGCAAAACGGGCTGATTTTGACGATAGGCGGCGGTGTGACATTGTTTCACTTACCTATATTTTCAAAACTATTGCAGCTACAGACTTGAAATTTCACATACACATTCATTATTCTATGCAGATTTGATAACTAGTCATATTTTTCACTCACAATCACTAATTTATCATATTTCACCCTTAATATTTCACACTAAGAAACTGAATAATTTAGAGTTACTACCACTGTTTTTTAACTGTTTCACCTGATTAATATCTTGTTTATAGTATATTGGACATTTTAAACTACCAAAATCATTATTACTACTAGTAAATTACAAGAAAATCAACAATTAAAACGTGATATAAAAACACGTCTGCAGTTTGTAAATAATAGTGATGTGCGTATATCGATACGGTGGTCGATATTTTCCACAGATTAAACAAGAGTAATAGAAATGTTATCTTTTATATTTCCTTGTGCTTTCGAAAGTTTTACTAATTAGTAGACTGGAAAAAAATCCTTTTTAGGGTTCCGTACCTCAAAAGGAAAAAATGGAACCCTTATAGGATCACTTTATTGTCCGTCCGTCCGTCCGTCCGTCTGTCTGTCAAGACCCTTTTTCTCAGGAACGCGTGGAGGTATCAAGCTGAAATTTATATCAAATTCTCAAGTCTACTGTCCCATGGAGCTGTGAAAAAATCAAACTTCTAAGCCAACGCAATCAAAAGATACACAGCCGTTTATGCCGCAAATTTCCGCATATTTTCGAAATTCGCAAGGGAATCAAAACCTACAGGGTACTTCCCGTGAACTCAGAATATTGAAATTTGGTACGAAGCAAGGTCTTATAGCACAGATAAATGAAAAATTGCGAAAAGCATATTTTTTTTGTCTGTCTGTCTATGTCAGTAACCAATCTATTTATGCCGCAAATTGTCGACACTCGCAAGGGAATCAAAACCTACAGGGTACTTCCCGTGAACTCAGAATCTTGAAATTTGGTACAAAGCAAGGTGTCATAGCACAGATAAAGGAAAAATTGCGAAAACCGTAAATTTTTAGTCACATCATATAAAAAAAATATTTTTAATAATTTTAAAGTTACTACCCTTTTCCTCATGAACGCGTAAAGGTATTGAATTGAAAATCATATCAAATACTCAGGTCTATAATACCTTTAAGCTGTAACAAAATAAAACTTCTATGTCAACGCAATCAAAAGATACAGCCGTTTATGCCGCAAATTTTCAAACTCGCAACTACGCGCAAGGGAATCAAAACCTACGGGGTACTTCCCGTGAACTTAGAATCTTGAAATTTGGTACGAGGCAAGGTCTTATAGCACAAATAAAGGGAAAATTACGAAAAGCATGATTTTTTTTCTCTATCCGTCTATATCAGTATCCAATCTACAATGATCCCACACTACGCACATTTTGCTTAGGAGCAGGGGTCTGCTAAGACTGGATGTTCATAGATACATATAAATTTGTACGGAACCCTCGGTGCGCGAGTCCGACTCGCACTTGGCCGGTTTTTTAGTTAAATCACGGCAATGACCAATTTGTTTGAGAAACTAAACCTAGTAGCGGCTTTCTGGCCAAATAGGCACTCGCGCTTTTTGCTCGTATCACATTCTGATTTTTTTTATGTAAGGTTCTATAATTGATTGATTCAGGCGTTAATTTTGACCCCTCAATAACTCAAAATCTATTTGACTTGAAATTTGGTGTATGTATTAAAACCCTTCAGATCAACTAAGCCCCCAAATTTCACAAATATAGGTGGAACTACCTGTAGAGATAATATCGTCTAAAAATCGGCATTTTTACCACTGACTGACTGACTGACTGACTAATAATCAAAAACCTAATCCACTTCTAGGTGACCTAGAAAAGTAAAATTTTATATCCAGCTTGGTAATTGTGTGTGGTAATTGGTAATTAGAAAATAATGTTTTTTTTTTAAGTTTTAATAATTATTATCATTTCTGCTTGTCACCTCAGAACTCAGTCATTTATTACTCGTTTTGGTAAATTCCTTTTTTGACTGAAGGGGTATTTCTGGAGTGGTCCCATTGTCATCAGGTTAGAATCTGATGATGGGGTCCTGGAGAAATTGAGGGAACTCTTCAAATATTTTTGGTAGATACACTTATAGCAATTTGGGTATTTTGTAGAATAACTCGTGCATTTGCTCTTGAAAAACACCACTTGGTGAAATATAACTGATGATGAATGAAGATCACAGATTCACCGGAGCTACTCAATAATTATTAGTATTTCATGGGTTGCAATTCGATTATTTGATTACTTTAATAACGATTTATGCTTTTTAATTAATTTTAGTAATTATGAAAGCGTGGACCTACTTATTTGACAAAAAATAATGATATCCCATCAAAACATAAATGTGAAAATGGGAGCCAAGGTCATTATTAAGAATATGCGATGCTTGGTTGTCGACTTCCCCGACAAAATAATTGACATCTAAATGGGTGCCAAAAACCCTGGTATTTATTTATTAAGAACATACAACATTCTAGAATAAATTTAAAACCATTTTTTTTTAATTTATTTGCTAAGCAATATTTGCTATTTAAATTCGTTTCAATGTTTAGTTTTTTTTTCGATTACTTTCGTAGAGGTCAGTTAGCTTTTTATTGTTGTTATTAAACATTTTATCTTGTTTCCACCTTTTCAGTATTTCTGCAGGCGGGTTTTTTTGATTTTTTAATTTATTATTTTATTTACACCATAGGCGGGTTTTTAGTTTTCTGACTTTTTTTTTATTTCTTTCTTTTTAGTGTAACCTCCTGAGACCCAGATAAATGATTGAGTATTTGAGTTAGGAATCAGTTGCTTTTTAGTTAAAGTTCAAAACCAATTTTGATATATATGTAGGTACTTATTTTTCCAAAATTTTTCATAGAGAAAATTACTGCTCAAAGATATCTGAGTAAGTAGGTACGTCGTAGTTTTAATGCATTGATTGCCAATTTATTATTCCAAATTAAATTTAAGCACATGACTTGTATAATATTTTTGTAATCTCTTTTAAAATCCTTTTATTTTGATACCCTACTCGATAGGTTTGAATAAAAAAATTTTTTGTAGACTCATAATTTGGCGCCAAAAATCCGCCATTTTAATTTTTCTTAATCTTCATGTATTCAGTGTTACTCGCGTTATCAAGACGAATCCAATGACGTATCATTTATTAAAATCGGTTCAGCCGTTGTGTAGTTACGAGAGGACATAGGAATGGACATACATACATACATACTTACATACGGGTCAAACACATAACCCTTCCTTCTACGCAGTCGGGTAAAGGAGAACGCATCAAAGTACTCACCGGCCTCACTGCTATGACAACTCGATAAAATGTAAGACAACACTAATCGTCGCCATCTTGTAAAAAATAATCTGCACTTATGCAGTACGGGTGTCAACCATAGTTGTCAGTAAAAAAGCGGAAATTTCAAACCTATATTTACTACAGAGCCATCTATCAAAATATTGTGGTATTATTTTCTTTGCATCTACACTAATCTAACTGTATAATTTAGCAGTTAATACCAAGGCATAAGGTCTAGATTAGCTAAAATATTTTTTTAAATCTTACCCTTTCTCGATCAACTGGAGTTGTTACCCGTATTTCAGCGATGCGGGCCCAAAACAACTCTGGTTGTCACCCGGAGTTAAAGGGCTAGGGAATAAAACCGAGACGCATCAAATTAGGCTGTCTAGAAACGTCGCAGTCTGACATGAAATATCTTTTCAGAGGAAAGAACTGGTAAAACTGGTTTTATTTAGTTTAATCGGGTTATGATTGGGTTGTTGTTGTTGTTTCTTCTAATACTTTTTTCTTTTTTTTTTGTTTCTTTAGTGTTCCGTGTTCCGCTAGGAAGAGGCATAGGTCTCAGGAACATTCAGCCAATTATTTTAGGGCCACCACAGACCGAAGCGTTTTCGTTGCCGTCGCGCGCGCGCCCCGCGCTTCGGTCTGTGGTAGCCTTGAATGCTTGAATGTTTAGTTTTTAGGGTTCCGTAGTCAGATAGTTTTATGTTAGAATGATATGTTTTTCTTTTTTTATAATAATTATATAATTTGTGTCTGTTTTGTGTGGCCTTCCGTGATGTTGCTGTAGGTACTGTGGCCCGGCGGAAGACCAGTGCTGGTTTTTAACTAGCAACATGCTGAGCCGGGTCCCTTTTTGTAGCAGCACTAATATGTACATTTCTATGTCTATGTCTATACGTATGTTTGTACTCTTATTTTTGCCTGTGTATGTGTTATTGTTGTTATAAAATAAATGTTTTTCTTTCTTTCTTTTTCTTTCTTTTTCTCACAAATATTATTTTTTGCGGCGTTTCCTGCCTCAAGGCAGCTGACGTTTACTGTACTTAAATAATCGTTTAATAATATACTGTAACATGTTTTTGAGACCTTATGCAGAGACCTTCAAGATCTTCTTTAAGACCATTTCATAAGCAAAGATCGAGAAGAAGAAAGTGGTCTGCCTAGGCGCATTTACTTGGATCAAATAAGGGAAAAAGCCGGTGTCGTAGGAGGTCAAGGAGATGGCTTATAGGACGGATGAGTGGAAGATACTCCACCGGTAAGACAGCTACTCTCAAGTTTGGATGGATGAATGAAAAGAGAGTTACAGCGAGTTCATTTCTCTAGGGCCGTTGACATGGATGAATGAAAAGAGAGTTACAGCGAGTTCATTTCTCTAGGGCCGTTGACATGGATGAATGAAAAGAGAGTTACAGCGAGTTCATTTCTCTAGGGCCGTTGACATGGATGAATGAAAAGAGAGTTACAGCGAGTTCATTTCTCTAGGGCCGTTGACATGGATGAATGAAAAGAGAGTTACAGCGAGTTCATTTCTCTAGGGCCGTTGACATGGATGAATGAAAAGAGAGTTACAGCGAGTTCATTTCTCTAGGGCCGTTGACTTTCTCTCGCTATGTTTCTCATTAAAAAAAACGTGTTTTTTGACTGTTTGTTTGATTTTAAAATGTAGTTGTAGTGTGTGCTAGTTTTTAGGGTTCCGTACCCAAAGGGTTAAAAACGGGGCCCTATTACATAGACTTTGCTGTCCGACCGTCTGTCACCAGGATGTATCTCATGAACAGTGATAGCTAGACAGTTGAAATTTTCACAGACGATGTATTTTGGTTGCCGCTATAACAACAGATGGGTACTAAAAAACAGAATAAAATAAATATTAAGGAGAGCTCCCATACAACAAACGTGATTTTTTTTGCTCGTTTTTGCTCGATATTAATAACGGCAACAGGTAGACACTTGAAATATTCACAGAATATTTAGTTATATATTCACTTAAAAAATAAATAATTAAATTAAAATAAAACAAATATTTTAGGGGGCTCCCATGCAACAAACGTGATTTTTTTGGCGTTTTTATAGATAATGGTACGGATTTTTCACGATGTTCTCCTTCACCGTAAAACTCAAACCGATGAGTTTGCTTGAGGTTTTAGGCTGCCACATCTTTTAATAATAGAAAATTTAGTAATTGCAGTGCGTGTCCTTATTTTTGTCCGCACGTTTACGATCCACCAGAAAGCCTCAAGCATCTGCGGTTTTCTTTAATTTGCACTGTCAAATCTGAGCCTCACAACAAAGGGCTACGAACACTTAGGCACCCTCTCAACTGTTCAGCAATTTGAGACCACCTTTTTAGGGTTCCGTAGTCAACTAGGAACCCTTATAGTTTCGCCATGTCTGTCCGTCTGTCTGTCTGTCTGTCTGCCTGTCCGTCCGCGGCTAAGCTTCTGAGTCTCTGGACTGTTAGTACTAGAAAGCTGTAATTTGGCATGAATATATATATCAGTCACGCCGACAAAGTGATAACATAAAAAAACTAAAACAATTTTTTTTAGGGTACCTCCCATAGACGTAAAGTGGGGGTGATTTTTTTTTTCTCGACTAACCCTATAGTGTGGGGTATCATTGGATAGGTATTTGAAAATAAATAGGGGTTTTTAAACAGGTTTTTTTTTGATAAAGTGAATATTTTTGGAGATATTCACTCCGAAAGTTCAAAATAATGTGTCCCCCCCCTCTAACTTTTGAACCGCACGTTTAAAAAATATGAAAAAAATCACGTAAGTTAAACTTAATAAAAACTTTCTAGGAAAATTATTTTCTACTTAATCAGTTGAGCAGTTTTTAAGTCTTTGTAAAAAAATATTTCTTAACTAGATTGTAATTTAACCGCAAGTGCAAGCATTTTTAGGGTTCCGCAACTCGAAAGGAAAAAGCGGAAACCTTATAGGATCATTTTGTTGTCCGTCTGTCCGTCCGTCCGTCTTGTCTGTCAAGATCCTTTTTCTCAGTAACGCGTGGAGGTATCAAGCTGAAATTTATATCAAATACTCAGGTCTACGGTCTCTTGGAGCTGTGAAAAATCAAACTTCTAAGCCAACGCAATCAAAAGATACAGCCGTTTATGCCGCTAATTCCCACTGAAAAACAGCGTTGTGGTTTGCCGCAACATTATGCTGAGTGGGGCCCAATTTATACTATTCGATGTTTTTTTTTGTATCTTTTCCTGTCAACTGTATTTCCTGTGTATCGAATATGTGTAAATAAACATCTCTCTCTCTCTCTCTCTCTCTCTCTCTCTCTCTCTCTCTCTCTCTCTCTCTCTCTAATTTCCGCAAATTTTCGAAACTCGCAAGGGAATCAAAACCTACAGGGTACTTCCCGTGAACTCAGAATCTTGAAATTTGGTACGAAGCAACGTATTATAGCACAGATAAAGGAAAAATTACGAAAAGTATAATTTTTTTGTCTGTCTGTCTATATCAGTAACCAATCTACAATGATCCCACACTGCGCACATTTTGCTTAGGAGCAGGGGTCTGCTAAGACTGGATGTCATAGATACATATAAATTTGTACGGAACCCTCGGTGCGCGAGTCCGACTCGCACTTGGCCGGTTTTTTTCTTTAAGTACCTATAAGATCACGCTAATAGTAGCTTCTTTCAAATAAAAAGATATGTTACATTTGAAAAACAATCAACATACATACTCAAATACTCAAATACTCAAATACTCAAATTTTTATTGCTTTTCCATAATGTGTGTTACATGTGTTAAATTAGGGTACAATTTAGATCATCATGGACCCTGTTGGGCACAGCAAACATGTGACGAGAGGGCAGCCTTATAACTAGATTTTATACATTTATAATTTGCATGTACCTATTTCGTATATTTACTTATATCTATTTTACATTATAACTTATCATCTAGGTATTCATTTATGGAATAGTAACTTTTTTCTAACATAAATTTTTTAAGTTTACTTATAAATAATTTTTCATTGTTTTCATTCTGTATAATATTCGGTAATTTGTTATATATTTTAACTGACATGATTTGCGTACTAGCTGAAAGGATTTTAAGTTTTGATTGAGGTAAAATTAGTCTATTTTTGTGTCTTAGAGAATATACTAAGGGCAGGTCCTGTCGTTTTTTGAAGAAGTTCGGATATTTACGTACGAATTTACATATTTCTAGTAAATACATACATGGCAGAGTAAGAATTTTTTGGTGCCTGAAGTGAGGTTTACAGCTCTCTGTGTTTTTTATATTTACAAGAATACGGATTAGTTTTTTTTGTAAGATAAAAAGGGTTTGCGCATCGGTACTATTACCCCACAGAATGACGCCGTACTAGTTCTTAGTTACCCAATTCGCCGATAGGTGGCGCTGTACCGCCGACGTTGAGACCAAAACAACCACATTGATAAAGTATGCAAAGATTTTTTCGTACCTGCTACGGAACCCTATCTTGGGCGTGTCCGACACGCTCTTAACCGGTTTTTCGTTTATTAATCTCTTTTTGATTACGAGATTTGCTTCGATAAAAGGCGTTCAGTTCTCATTACGGGTATCCTGGTTTCTTTGCACAGGGTCTCAAACTAGTACGAGCGTGAGGTCAAGTTATAACGGTTCTAGAAAAAATAAGAAAAACGGCCAAGTGCGAGTTGGACTCGAACACGGAAGGGTTCCGTACGTACAATTATCTATAAAAACGGCAAAAAAATCACGCTTGTTGTATGGGAGCCCCCTATTAATTATTTTATTTTTAAAGCAAATATATAATTAAATATTCTGTGAATATTTCAAACGTCTACCTGTTGCCGTTATCAATATCAAGCAAAAACGAGCAAAAAAATCACGTTTGTTGTATGGGCTTAAATATTTATTTTATTCTGGTTTTTAGTATTTTTTGTTATAACAGCAACCGAAATACGTATACATCATCTGTGAAAATTTCAACTGCCTAACTATCACGGTTCATGACATGAGATACAGCCTGGTGACAGACGGACAGACAGACTGACGGACTGACAAATAATAATATAATAATAATATTAGGGGACAATCTTACACAAATCGACCTAGTCCCAAACTAAGCAAAGCTTGTACTATGGGTACTAACTAGACGACGATAAACATACTTATATAGATAAATACATAGAAAACATCCGTAACTCAGGAACAAATATTCGTGCTCATCACACAAATAAATGCCCTTACCGGGATTCGAACCCAGGACCTCTTGCTTCGTAGGCAGGCAGGGTCACTACCAACTAGGCTAGGCTAAACGTATTCCCATGCAAACGTATTCCCCTGTACTGTTTCCTCCCTGGATAATGACATTAAATAAAGCAAACATTTTTTTACCGTAAAATCTTTATCGGCCACGGCCTCATGGCCTCATGGTCGGCGGTACAGCGCCACCTATCGGCGAATTGGGTAACTAAGAACTAGTACGGCGTCATTCTGTGGGGTAATAGTACCGATGCGCAAACCCTTTTTATCTTACAAAAAAAACTAATCCGTATTCTTGTAAATATAAAAAACACAGAGAGCTGTAAACCATGGTTGATTAAAACAGCAGTTCGTAGTCTCCTATGTTTTTCCTCAAAAACTTGGCCAACAATTTTATTTTTCAAATATTATCAGAGGAAGGCTTTATTAATGACCCTACATATCTTTTCGTTTTTTTTGCTAACAAGAGTATTTTTTTATGAGTGTCTGAAAATGACGCTGAGATTGGTCAATTTCCATAATTTTTAAACCAAACATAGGGTCATCCCTATGTTTGGTTTAAAAATTATGGAAATTGACCAATCTCAGCGTCATTTTCAGACACTCATAAAAAAATACTCTTGTTAGCAAAAAAAACGAAAAGATATGTAGGGTCATTAATAAAGCCTTCCTCTGATAATATTTGAAAAATAAAATTGTTGGCCAAGTTTTTGAGGAAAAACATAGGAGACTACGAACTGCTGTTTTAATCAATTTTCTGTACCTATTAAGGCTATTAATGAGCTGCAGTTGTCCCTTTCTTGTTGTACCTATACGGAGGGGTTGGAGTGAGCCAACGACATTTCATTGTAGTACCTATTTTTAAAAAGTCGCTCAGGCATCGTATCCTCTTAAATTGACAAAATTTTTAGGGTTCCGTACCTAAAAGGTGCAAACAGGATCCTATTACTAAAAATCTACTGTCTGTCCGTCTGTCCATCCGTATGTCATAGGGTTCTATCTCTTGAACCGTAATAGCAGATACTTGAAAATTACACCGATTATGTATAAATATTATAACGTTAAAAAAAGGTAACTTAGTAAAAAATTATAAGGGGTCGTCACACAAGAACCGTGTTTTTTTTTTGTGGTTTTTACTCAATCTTTATAATGGCATTAATCTTCTAATATATAAAAATCTCGTGTCACTGTGTTTGTTATCGAACTCCTCCGAGACGGCTTGACCGATTTTTATGAAACTTTTTCTCCGTATTCGGTAGGTCTGAGATTGGTCGTAGGCTATTTTTTATTCTTCGCAGACGGAGTCGCGGGCAATAGCTAGTTAGATAAAAAATTATCTACGTACTTATCTTGTTTTTTACTGAACTATTTTTTAAATAATTTACGGAGGTACGGAACCCTTCATGTACAGAAGATGTACCCGCTACTAAGATTCTATCATTCAGATCTCAAATACAAACGAAAACTCTGCGGAACTCAATTTTTAACAAACACAAAGTATTTTTTTATGTCACAAAATACTTTCTCCAATATAAATAAAAACACACATTTGTTAAGGCAATATTCCGCTGGCCGTACAATTTACGAAAATGTGATGTCTTCATTTAGAATGGAATTGAATTTATGTGACGGCCTGTCGACGTTCCTGTTACGACGACGGTTCGGGCCCGTTGGATTAAATTGTAAATTTATGTAGGATCAGTAATACGGAAAATGGGGCACTGACTTTTCTCTTAGGTACTTCAAGCAACAACTGATGAAGTTTTTATTTTGGTAACCCTTTGCCTATGCCAGTGCTGGGCGACGAAGGGCGCTAGTTAAAAGCATAACAACTAGTGATGTGCCGAATATCCGTATCTATGAACGTAGATACCGAAGAGAGAAGAATGATTCTTAGGGCCTCCCCAAATCTATCGAAGCGGAATCGGCTTCAGCCGATCGGAAAGACCTTTATGTCAACGTAATAAGAGCGAAAAAGTCGTCCATCGGCTACGCGGGCCGAATGGAGCAGAGCTAATCGACGTCTTTTTCGTTCTTATTGCGTTGACTTAGGTTTTTCCGATCGGCTGAGGCTGATTCCGCGTCCATAGATTTGGGGAGACCCTTATCCGTATCCGTTAGTTATTTTGCGAATCTTTTAATAATAAATCATGGAACGAATCACACTAAGCAAAGCTTGTACTATGGGTGCCTATTAGACAAAGGATGAACATACTTATATCGGGCTCGAATCCACGACTCTCTAGTTAAGAGACCATAGGTAAAACTACTAGGTTACAAAGGCTTTTTGATAGATTCGATTTGTAGCATTCGAAGATGGCGGATGTAGACAGTATCTAATTTTGTTATTTCTGTTTCTTTGGCTAGTTGAAGTATAATTTTGATGGTGTTTTAAGCGGCGATTATCCTTAATTATCAGTGATCACAAAATTCTATATTGCTCTCGTGTCTGTCATTTTTTAATGCGCAAGTTGTCTCCACGTGGTTTATGGAATTTTACTATCAAGTTGCAAAAACTACAATCACCGTACAACGTCGCTCTCAAATAGAGCTTACTTTGACACTGGCGAAATTGTCCTAAAATAGGACAGAAGCCATATTTTAAATAAATAATAAGGCTTTTTGATATTTCCTATACCATTGTTAGTTTAAATAAACAAGAAAAGATGGCAAAAACCATAATAAAACAGCGAAACGTATCAATTAAGCGAATGAAAAAGTAATCCGAGAATCAAAACATTATTTATATTTATCCGAGACTTTTCTTATTTTCAACAAAATATAATAACCACCCTCATAATGCGAGTTTTGGCGTAGGGAAGCGGATAATATTTTATCGATATCGACATTATATAATCTGTTTTTGATTTTGACAAGTACTAAGTTGTGCTGTCGCGTTGAATTGATCATTTGAGCACATACCTAAATCTTTGTGTGATTAAACTTGCTCGATAAAAAAGTACGGGCAGCTAGCCCAGTTTAAATCTGCAAGGAAAATTGTGCAAGTTACATTACATTGCGCCTTCCGGCTGACCACTTTAAACTCGTCCATATTACGGCCTCGCAGTGTAATGCAACTTGCACAATTTTTCTAGCGAATCTAAACTTGGCTTTATACAAGTATTGTATTATCTATGACATTGTTAAAACACAAGGAGTTTTCAAACAAATACATCTTGCTTGTTTATCCTCCACCAGCTGTTGCTTGCAGCACAGCATTGTCTACGTCGCATCTTTAATTAATATATCAGCTTGAGTTTACTTTGAATGTAATAATGAAGTTTACCTACTGTGTTACTGGCATTATTTTGCTGATATCTATGTTTTTCATTCATGTTTTTGTTTACAATAAATATTTTTATTAGTTTAATTAAGGATGATATACTGTTGGATTAGCAGTCGCCATAGTACAGATCGGCCGCGGAAAAATAGTTCGATTATTAAATCTAGATGGCGCTGAAATATAGCCAGAAGCTTTGAAAGCAAAACAATAAGACTAAAGATGTTTCATATTACTACAAATGTATTATTTTTTAAAAATATTGCATAATAATACATTTGCAGTAAGTAATATGAAACATCTTTAGTCTTATTGTTATTATTACTTTGCTACTTAATGGTTTTAATTCATAGCTTTGGCTCAATTAATTTATTTTTACGTCGTAGTAACTTCATAAATAACTTAAACTTATGTGTCCTTATTTACAAAATATATCGAATAATTAAAATTATGTCTGCATTTTTCTGTTCTAAGAGGTAAATCTGAAATTACTGAAGTTTTTTTTTATAAATTTGATGGTTACATGACGCAGTGCAAGGCGCAGCTATTATTACTAACATAAATAACAAGTTAATAAAAGCGTGTTAAAAAGAAAACATATTTTCAAAAAAACCGGCCAAGTGCGAGTCGGATTCGCGCACCGAGGGTTCCGTACAAATTTATATGTATCTATGACATCCAGTCTTAGCAGACCCCTGCTCCTAAGCAAAATGTGCGCAGTGTGGGATCATTGTAGATTGGTACTGATATAGACAGACAGACAAAAAAATATATACTTTTCGCAATTTTTCCTTTATCTGTGCTATAAGACCTTGCTTCGTACCAAATTTCAAGATTCTGAGTTCACGGGATACCCTGTAGGTTTTGATTCCCTTACGAGTTTCGAAAATTTGCGGAAGTTAGCGGCATAAACGGCTGTATCTTTTGATTGCGTTGGCTTAGAAGTTTGATTTTTTCACAGCTCCAAGGGACCGTAGACCTGAGTGTTTGATATAAATTTCAGCTTGATACCTCCACGCGTTCCTGAGAAAAAGGGTCTTGGCAGACAGACGGATGGAAGGACGGACGGACAACAAAGTGATCCTATAAGGGTTCCGCTTTTTCCTTTCGAGTTGCGGAACCCTAAAAATCAAAAACTTTACATACAGGGCTCGAAATAATCGCCACGTCATGCTCGAGCTCATTCAAATTCACGATAATACTATCGATATCATTCCCGCTCGCGGTCCATCCCTATTATCATCAGCGATTGGCCCGGGGCAAAAAGTGGTAGCCATTATTACGAATTCCAGGGTACACCGGTACGACTTGAAACCTCCTTCAGAATAAAATTTTTCGACCTCATTCGTTCTTAACATCGATTTTTTGTTAGATATTTGGGTCATCGGGAAGCTGGGAACTTATCGATACTGCGCTTCCACATCACAGTTCAGAAAAGCGTGAGCGAAAATCGTGTGTAGATAAATTATCGATGTTTTATGAAGAGGTGACAGCACAATGGGCGACAGCAACGTTAAAATAGACTTTGCTATTATCATGATATTCCCTCGGGATTACTTAACGGCTTAGCTTGAGACATAAAATTGTGTGTTCTACATGCAACACGAATGATAATCTTACTTATTATAAAAGCGAAAGGTTGTATGGATGGATGTATGCATTGCATGTTTGTTATCCTTTCACGGTAAAACGGTTTGACGGATTTTGGTGAAGTATGACATCATCATCATCATCATCATTTCAGCCGAAAGACGTCCACTGCTGAACATAGGTCTCCCCCAAGGCTCGCCAAACAGATCGGTCCCGTGCCATCCGCATCCGTGCCGCACGCACACGGTCTTAAAGGTCGCGGGTGAGCAAAGTAATTGTTTCAGTTCATTAATATTGGACCTTCGCAAAGTAACGCCTGATTCAATAAATTATTTCAATTTAAGTCCCATGAAATTTGATTAAAATAAATAATATTAATTAAATTTCCGTACATTACAAATCAAGTATAAATAAAGCTTAAGGCTTAGGTTATTTTTATTAAAGTTATTTAACTTTATTATTTCATAATAGTCTCGTCAGCTAAAAAATCATTCACCGAGAGTAACATTTCTCTATTAGCAAGGCCTTCAATTTACTTTTTAAATATTTTATCAACTGCATTCTGTTTGAGTCTGGATATTAGAGATCAATATACCTACATTTATAGTAAGGGCTATTTCTTTGCATAACAAGGTTAATTATCGGAACCAATAACTTATTTCTATATTTTTCCCTAGTTTTATATGTATTTTTTTACCTCAAACAAATGTGGGTGTTTTCTTACAAACATTGCCTCTTCCATTATATGTATATATGGAGGGTAGCGACTAAAACTATCTCTATACTAAATTTTGTTAAAATTGGTTCAACGGTTTAATCTTGAAGAGGTTACAGACGGACACACAAACTTTCGCATTGTATAGGGTACATCAGTGTTGCCATTTTTCAGCAGGTTAAACTCATTCGTGACGTGTCGCGCCGGTATCGAGAGTAGACAGAAATGGGGTCGCTCACCCTCTTATTGGGTAGTGTTGTGATTGTCGATACTAATGACATTTTTATCGATAATCTTTGTAATTTTTCAAGATATTTCCTTTATATAGTTACCATGGGACTCTCATACTTAAGCACCGCTGTTTATTATGATAACGGCAACCGAAAGACGCTTCAAATATTCATAGAATATTAAGTTATATTATAATTATATTCACTTTAAAATTAAATAATTAACTTTCGACGCTTAGTAATGTTAGTAATGTTTTGCTTATCACAATCTTAAAATATAAAGATTTTTGTAGCTGTTGGTTTTGTTGATGTATTTGTTTCTTTTATTGAATTAAACAGTTTATTTTTTTTTGCACTATAAGTAAAAACTATTGTTATCATCAGACTGTCGAAGGAGGGTTATGTTTTTCGAGTTTATATATTTGTTTTATGTATGTTTCATTATTTGGCACGCCCTGCACCCTAAATGGCTCATCATCCCAGCCTATATACCTACTTCCCACTGCAGGGCACAAGGCCTCCTCTCAGAATGAGAGGGCTTGGGCCGTAGTTCCCACGCGGGCCCAGTGCGGATTGGGAACTTCACATACACCATTGAATTTCTTCTCAGGTGTATGCAGGTTTCCTCGCGATGTTTTCCTTCACCGTAAAAAGCTCATGGTAAATTACAAATGTAATTTCGCGCATAAATTCCAAAAAACTCAGAGGTGCGAGCCCGGACTCGAACCCACGACCCTCTGCTTGAGAGACCATAGGTCAAACCACTAGGCCACCAATCGTTTTTAAATGGCTCAACAGATTTTAAAGTGTGAGGTGTCATTAGATTCGTCTCAGTTGTGAGGGTGGCATATATTTTTCCGGAATACCCAGTGAAACGTATTAATATAGGCGTTATTTTTCATCTAGTATTGAAATTAAAGTTATTTCGCGACTTTTTATCGATGTCGATGCCAGACTTTATCGACAACACAGCCACGAGCGCATCACTGTTATTGCTCGTAACGCAAACACGAAAATACTTGGATATCAGTACGTAATGTCGTCTCGCGGGGAGATTGACTATCCGAGTGAGACGTGCAGGTCTGTTTGCTATTTCTGTGCAAAAACACAAACAGGAATATCTAAAATAAACTAGTAATGTGCCGGCTCGTTAAAAATGTATATCCGTCGATATTAATGCGGATTTTACCTTTGTTACTCAATCGGTGATGGTGCGCTCACGATAGATAAGAAAGAAGAAAGAAAGAAAGAAAGAAAAACATTTATTTATAACAACAATAACACGCACACAAGCAAAAATAACAGTACAAACATAGACATAGACATAGATAGGTTATGCATATTAATGCTGTCACAAAAGGGTCCCGGCTCAGCATGTCGCTAGTTAAAACCAGCACTGGTCTTACACCGGGCCACAGTACAGCAAACTTACGGAAGGCCACACAAATTATATAATAGTTGACCCCACTTGACGTTTTGCGTGACATATTTAGTAGGTTTTCATTGTTACTAATCGTCTGTATATTATGTATAGAATTTCATCTACACGTATGGAACATCGTGAGGAAACTTGCATACACCTGCAAAGAAATTTAATGGTGTGTGTCAAGTTGCCAATCCCCCCGCAGCATGGACTCGAAGATACTGGTAACATTACCTCGCTGTATAGCAAATAGCAATGCTGATACGTTGAACCTCAAACTAAGTATAGAAACTTCATTAATTTATAAATAAATAAATAAATATTAGGGGACAATCTTACACAAATCGACCTAGTCCCAAACTAAGCAAAGCTTGTACTATGGGTACTAGACGACGATAAACATACTTATATAGATAAATAAATACTTAAATACATAGAAAACATCCATAACTCACGAACAAATATTCGTGCTCATCACACAAATAAATGCCCTTACCGGGATTCGAACCCAGGACCTCTTGCTTCGTAGGCAGGGTCACTACCAACTAGGCTGAAGCGGTCGTTAATTTATTAAACAAGTTAAAAACCGCTATCAAAAAGCTACTGTTAGAAAAAAATTAAACATACATACTTTGGAACCTGAAGAATGGACCGAAGTTTGCAGTCATGCCATTAAAAGAGATGACGAATTTTTAATACAATAAAGCTGGAATCTGTTTAGTGAAAGTTTTATCATTTGTAGCACTTGTGACTTCTGAGCTATCGGGGTCTTAAAAGGGTTAAAAATATGTTATTCTCACTTGACAAAAACTGGAACTTTCCAGCAGCCGTTCACGAGCTCCATATTTAAGCTCTCCCGAGATAGATCGTAAAGCTTATCTTTGCGGCCTCGCCCTAAAGGTCACTTTGTGTATAAGCCATCCTTTTGCTAACAGTTCAGCGTTTTATAGCTTTTTTAAGCTTGCACCTAATTTAATTTAACTAGCTAAGCGAAAGCGAATATTAAGTTCGCTTTGATGCAAATGCGAGACGGGGTTTTACTAAGCCTTTTTTATAATTCTTTGTTATTTCTAAGTAATTGTATAATAAGCTGTTATGGGCGATCCATTGTGAAGAAAACATTAATATCTAAGGCGTACTATAAAATTAATGACTATATCATGGACAGGGATGTTTGGAAATAATTCCGATCCGCATTGGCGATCCCTAGTCTCAAATAGCGTATCTACTGTGTTAAAAAATTTAATTGTATTAAATACTTTAGATGTTTGTAATTTAATAACAATGTAGATCTGATTGAAAAAAATATACCTTGTTGAGTTTCTTGCCGGTTTCTTCTCAACAGGGTTTTTTCCGAACCGGTGGTAGATTCTTCGACGTTCATAGGAGCATCAATTGATGCCTAAATTGAATAAATAATTTTGACTTTGACTTTGACTTTGACTTTGATTTTTCGTCTACACAGAAACCGTTTATTACTATTCCCTGGAAACTCGACTCAAGTCATAATATCCACAGCCACCGAGCGTGTCAGACAAAATAATATTCTTCTATACAGCTTCTGTTAACGTATAATGCCTAGTTATTTATGATACAAGTGCGGAAAGTAGGCAATTCCCAACGAATGGCGGAGATTTACAAACACGAGCGAAGCGAGTGGGTTTTAGCCGGCATGAGTTGGGAATTTCCTACTTTCGAAGTGTATATCATACAACGTTTTACAATGCATTAAGTGAGCATGTTCGGGAAAAGATACATGTTCCGTTCTTATTTATCTTCCATTAAAAGAAAGTCTCGTAGGTGTTTACATATATTTCAGTATCGACTTATTTGGCAGGAGGCTGTCAATGGCAATTTGTGCTTGGTGGAGGACGTCAGGCGGCGTTAAGTCCAGTGTAAATTTATCACTTGAACTCTCCATTTTAATTTCTTCTTCTTCTTCTTTTTCAGGCTTTTTCGATCCACTGCTGGATGTAACCCTCTCCTAATTTAATTTACTAAACAAAAATTAATTCACCGGACTGAACACAATACATGAATGAACATTACTTTGGCGGGTTTTCGTGACAGGCGCAAACGGGTATACAGGCCTCTCAGAATGAGAGGGCTTGGGCCGTAGTTCCCACGCGGGCCCAGTGCGGATTGGGAACTTTACACACTATTGAATTTTTTCTTCATTTTTTTTATTAGAATTCCGGTAGTTGCCTCTATTAGCAAAGCATATCAAAAATGGCCGAGACAGTTGCAAAAAAAACTTAACAATTCCAATGTCAATTTATTGTAGGAAAAGGAATACGAATAAAAAAAATTGATTGATGGCACCCGGCGTACGGCGTGCGCTAGGAAGCGTAATACCAAACCTTAGTTGACGAACTCTGGCTTGGTTTAACTTGCGACCGTACGGTATTTCTATGTCCACTGCTGAACATAGGTATCCATCAAGGCTCGCCAAACAGATCGGTCCCGTGCCATCAGGATCCAATGCGTTCCCGCAACCTTAACCAGGTCGTCGCTCCATCTTGTTGGAGGCCTACCTACACTATGTCTTCCGGTCCGTGACCTAACATTAATAATGTTCAATTTCAACAAAAAACCCATCGGTTCTACGAGCGATGTGCCCTGCCCACTGCCACTTTAGTTTGAGTTTGGTTGTTTGGCACCAACACACAATTACATTTTGAAATTTACCATGAGCTTTACGGCGAAGGAAAACAGCGTGAGGAAACCTGCATACACCTACGAAGCAATTCAATGGTGTGTATAAAGTTCCCAATCCGCACTGGGCCCGCGTGAGAACTATACAGCCCAAGTTCTCTCATTCTAAGAGGAGGCCTGTGCCCTGCAGTGGGACGTATATAGGCTGGGATGAAACGACAACTCTATTACATAGCAATGAACTTGATATGGGCTTCCGCAAAGTAACACCAACATTAAGTAAAATCTAACCTAAAAGTTACCTGGCGACTCCTGATTAAGGTTGCGGGAACGCGTTGGATGCGGATGGCGCAGGACCGATCTGCTTAGCGAACCTTGGGGAAGGCGTATGTTAAGCAGTGTACGTCTTTCGGCTAAAATTCACAACAACAACAACAATATTTAACAAAAAAGAGACAACAACAAAATTAGTACCTACTGGGAAGTTGTATGGCTGTGCAAATTCTTTTTCAGAACATAATTCCTGCTCAGTCTTCGCATTCGTAGGTCTCTTAGTGCCTCTCACCCTCATGGAGACAGCTCGTATTACTGAGATTTGTACATTGACTTTTAACCAAAAATTATTTGTGAGTTTTTGCTTTTCCCCATTTTTTGTTTAATTTGGATGCTGTTCTTTTCAAGTAATTGTTGTATTCAGTCCCTAAGGTTCATCACATGAGATGACTAATGGTTTAAATGAGGCCCTTCCTCTTCTTTCGGCTGCAATGATGATGAACCTAAAAGTTCGCGTTACATCAATCCGGTTACCATCTTACGCCTCCAGCCACAGCCCCGCGGGAGTGCTGAATAAAAAATACCTAATGTTTTTTGAATGTGCCTTTGTTTTCAATCCTTGCCCCTGTATCAATAATGTTTCTTATTTCATTTCTTTGTTTACAGCAAGCGTATTACGTACATTCCGGGATATTTCTTTGATCGAAAACTGGAACACCCCTCGAGATATCGGAGGCTGGTTGTTCCTATTTGCTTGGAATTGTTATGTTTTATATACGCCCCACTGCACACAGGCCTCCTCTCAGCATGAGAGGGCTTGGGCCGTTGTTCCCACACGAGCCCAGTGTAGATTCACACACACCATTAAATTTCTTCGCATGTGTATGCAGGTTTCGTCACGATGTTTTCCTTCACCGTAAAGCTCATGGTAAATTTCTAATACAATTTCGCACCTGAATTTAGAAAAACTCAGAGGTCCGAGCCCGAGTTCGAACCCACGACCCACTGCTTGAGAGGCCATAATGATAGGTCTAACCACTAGGCCACCTCGGTTTTATAATAATCATCATCATCATCATCATTTCAGCTGTAGGACGTAAACTGCTGGACATAGGCCTCCCTCATTGACGTCCAATCATTACGGTAATATTAGTACACCGGTATATTTATCATCATCATCATCATCATCCCAGTCTATATACGTCCCACTGCATGGCACAGAGCTCCTCTCAGAATGTGAGGGCTACCGGTATAGTAGTGAGATTTAATAAGAAGAACTAAAATCTTCCCGAAGGTACTTTTAACCTTATAAATAAACTTGCATATTTAAACTTACCAAAAAGTTATTTTGCCAGCGTGCTTCGCTGCACAAGTTGAAAAGCTTGCGGTGCGCTAAAAGCTCTGTAAGCCAATCTCCTCTAAAGCTTTTTGTATAACCGTTTACAATGCAGGTAGCATTCCTTTATCCGAGTTATCTACCCGGAGACATCGAAAAGCGTTAAAGAAAACTGCAAGACGAGTTTTTATAGTTTAACGACGGGAGATAGAAAATGTAAGTTTTTATTAAAGTAGCGGCATCGAGTGATGGCACATTTGACAGCTGGCAATGGTGCTGTGAAACACTATTTTAGTATCGTAAAAATTTCAGTCAAGGCCGAGAAGTATATTTAAAAAAAAAACCGGCCAAGTGCGAGTCAGACTCGCTCACGAAGTAATTGTTTCACTTCATTAATATGGGCCTCCGCAAAGTAACGCCTGATTCAATAAAATTATTACCACTTTCTTCTGTAGCGTTGAAGAATAACCGTTTAGCTCCGACGATAGAGTGCGACAAACTCCAAGGCTATATCGATAAAATTAAGAGAAAGAATTGAATCCCGACAGCGCGGCGACAAATAATGTCCAGCCCCATGAGTTATGGCACAATCTTGCCAAGCAATTCTTGTGGTCTTTTACTTAAATAGAAACATTCGGATGGAGAAATCTTTATTGCTTCGTGGACATAAATTTTAGCACAAAGTAATAAAGCGCGGGTTTTCTGAAACAAAATTTGCAAGTTTTTTAATTTATGACGGGGATTGCGTAGCTTATCTTGGCTCTACATATTTACTGCCACTATTTTGGTAGTAAACGTATGATAAACAATTTATTGAATTAGGCGTTACTTTGTGGAGGTCCATATCAATGAACTGAAACAATTACTTTGCTCACCTACAACCTTATGATAACAACGTTTTATACAAAAAATGTGTGTTCTTGCAGTTCCTCCACCTACACACTGTGCGAACACACACAAATCACACAAACCCATCTATCACCACCACCACACTAACTCGCGTTTCGATCTCAATAATAATATTAGTAGGATAAAGATTAAGATAAATAAGCCGTAATTAAAAATTGTAAAAAAAACATTTACTATGTTTAGTCGAAAAAACTCAACCACCTTCTAAAATATTCCGCTTTTTTTATTCAAAGTTAGTGTACCTATGCAATGCAAAACTTTTTCTTGAAGTTATTTAAAAATTAAACAAGTACTAAATCACCAATGAAATGTTGCAGAGAGTAAATCAACATCTTCTAAATCTTCAAATAAAATAAATATAAAAAATAAATATTAGGGGACAATCTTACACAAATCGACCAAGTTCCAAACTAAGCAAAGCTTGTACTATTGGTACTAGACGACGATAAACATACTTATGTAGATAAATAAATACTTAAATACATAGAAAACATCCATAACTCAGGAACAAATATTCGTGCTCATCACACAAATAAATGCCCTTACCGGGATTTGAACCCAGGACCTCTTGCTTCGTAGGCAGAGTCACTACCAACTAGGCTAAAGCGGTCGTTTCGTCTTCACTGACCAAACAAGGCAATTGAACGCTCCATACAGCGAAATTGTGTCATATAAATAAAAGAGATAGTATCGTGACAGCCGCCGACAGATTGCAACCCATGAATAATGGCGTCTGGTGGCGCCATTTTGAAATATTATGTTCGTAGGACAGCAAATATCTCCGTATGCCGAATATTCAGTAACTTTCGGCAATATTGAGGGAACTGTCTGTTTGTACAAATGGAGTACTACCTATAATAGCCATCGGCTGTTATGAATACTTTTTTGAATCAGGCGTAACTTTGCGGTGGTCCATATCAATGAACTGAAACAATTACTTTGCTCACCCGCGACCTTAATAGAGGTCATCATCATCATCATCATTTCAGCCGAAAGACGTCCACTGCTGAACATAGGCCTCCCCGAAGGCTCGCCAAACAGATCGGTCCCACGCCATCTGCATCTTACGCGATCCCGCAACCCTAACCAGGTCGTCGCTCCATCTTGTTGGAGGCCTAACTACACTGCGTCTTCAGGTCCGTGGACGCCACTCGAGAACCTTTTTGCTCCATCGGCCTTCAGTTCTACGAGCGATGTCCCCTGCCCACTGCCACTTGAGTCTGGCGATTCTTCGAGCTATGTCGGTGACTTTAGTTCTTGCGCGGATTTCATCATTTCTAATGCGATCCCGCAGAGATACTCCGAGCATAGCCCATCCATTGCCCTCTGAGAGACTTTGAGCTTCCTTATGAGGTCCATCGTTAGCGGCCACGTCTCAGTGCCATTAGTCTTCACTGGCAACGCACACTGGTCAAAGACTTTTGACTCTTGAACTAGAGGTCGCGGGTAAGCAAAGTAATTGTTTCAAATCATTAGCTGTTATGAACTAGATAATTCCTGACATTGGACAACTATGAAGTTTCTGGATGCTGACAATGTGACTCATACGAAAAAATACTATACCCACTATTCTGTCGCACGCAACAAGTCTGTTTAACTTTTATTTATACTGTAATAACTGTTATTTCAATTTGAATAACAGTTACTGAATGTCTTTTAATAGTTTTCGGCATTTTAACGCACAAATAATCCACAATCCAAGAAACGCACCACGAGCAATCGACACCTCACTTAAACAGCAATTGGCAGATGACATTAATGATACGTCTTCAAAGTTACTGTAGCCAGTTGAAGAAATGAGTTCCATTAGTTTTCCGCAATATGGGGAGGGTAAAGAATCGTAGAATGTTTACTTCTCGAGTAAATCGAATTATGTCAAATGTAGCATTATACCAAATGTTACAGTTATATCAAATGTTGTTATATCTATCATTACACACCCGTTTTTATTTTCCTGGTCGGGCTTTAACTAAAAATCACGTTCCATTTACCTATGGCTTTTGTTATATTTACGCACTTACGCACGCATTATGAATTTAATAATAATTAGTAGGATATTAGAAGAAAAATTTCGAAAATAGAACATTTCCCCAAACGGAAATTGACCGCGTTCAACTTTACACCAAGAACTGGCTGAAAACTAATAAATTCATAGTCTCGTACAATTCAAAAAAAATCCACATGAATAAGATGAAGGATGAGCGAAACGTCGAGAATGCCTGTCACATTCCATGCTAGTGAGAAATCATTGTGCTTTCCCTTTGGGCTCCCTTGCTGATCTGGGAATTCCATGATTTATGTAGGCCGTGCAATTTGTCACAAAATACGTTATTAAGGTTCCGAACGGCCAACGGGACCCTATTACTAAGAGTCATAGGGTCATTTTACATTAACCTGGGTAGGCCGTTGTATGTCTTATTGAACCTTTTTCCTTTAGTGTGTCATGTTTGTTCCTTGTAGCAATGTGTCTATTGCATTTTCCCTCTGCTTATTCACTAAGCTAAGTACCACGGCTTTTTACCTCGGTATTAACCCTCCAATGTGTATGTGAAGTTCCCAATCCGCACTGGCCCGCGTGGGAACAACGGCCCAATCCCTCTCATTCTGAGAGGAGGCCTGTGCCCTGGTAGTGGCTTCAGGTGGGTTCAGGTAGTGATTTGAATTATGGCCTCTCAAGCAGAAGGTCCAAGAAACACATAAACTTGTGCTGCTTTTTTATTGTACGTAAAACACAAAAATGATACAAAAAAAAAACAACAAAACAAAAAGAGTACAAAGGCGAACTTATCCCTGAAAGGGATTTTTTCAAACTAACCTGGTTTGAAAAGGAAAACGAAAAAAGATACGCAAACAGTACTTTATGTACAGTGAGAAGGGAGTAAAGTTCCCAATTTGGACATGAAAACCACGCTCCAAACTCTTTCAACATGAAAGGTGGCCTGAACCCAGCAGTGGGATGTAGGTATATTAGGCTAGAAATGATCCCACCACAACCAACCATAATTGAGTTACAAGGGATCGAAGCTTTATGTTAATTCCGTCAACCAATCTGAAACGGGCGACACGATTTCATTTCAATTCCGATTGGATTCAATTTCGTTTTGCAGTTAATTTGGAAGCCACCTCAAAATGATTTCAAAAGCTACTAGTTTTTACCCTGTTTGGTTTGGAGCGTAATTACTGCCAAACTGAGTGATATAGTAGGTCATATTAATCCTAATTAGTGATGTGCCGGCTATCTACATTCGAATCCACATTTTCCGATATCCGGAGAATCAAAATCTGTATCGGTATCCGTTGTATCGGACCGTTTATAAAGACTGTCATTAAATACATTTTTTTTTTTATTTAATCAACTGACTTCATAATTCTAGCCTTTTTACGTCCTACTACAGAGCACAGCCCTCCTCTCAGAATGAGATTTGGGCGGTAGCTAACATGCGAGCCCAGTGTGAATCGGGAAATACACATACACCATTGCATTTCTTCTAAGTTGTTCGCATGTTTTGTTCTTGTAATTTTTGTGATTTCGAACATAAATTCCGAAGAACTCAAACTACTTGGCAGCCACAAATTATCGGCAGATCAAGACACTAATTATCCACATGAGTTGACAGATATACATTTTAACGATACCCTTGACAACAGGACACAATGCAACAATACCAACTGTTTAATAAATCGTTCTCGTTTACACAATAAAACTGAAACAACGTAGAAAGAGAACAACAGATATTAAGTCGCGCGCAAGTGCAGGAAAGTGCCGCGGGTGACACCTCGCTTACGCGGTAACTGGGAACTGGGTAAAATAGTAATTAAAATCTTACGACTGAGCGTTCAGATGCAGTGTTTGATGCATCGTGATCGTGACCCGTGGCTCACTATGAACAAAGATCTTGAATAAATCAGAAATTAGCTTACTCCCGCGCCTTAACCCCAGGGAATAATAGTAAATAGGTATGAACTGAAACAATTACTTTGCTCACCCACGACTTTATGGTAAGGTCGCGGCTGAGCAAAGTAAAATAATTGTTTCAGTTCATTAATATGGACCTCCGCAAAGTAACACCTGATTCAATAAATTACTAAATAGGCAGTTTCCTGTGGTCCTCTTTAGTGATTAAACGCCAACCATTTTCTAGATTCGTGCACTCGGTGAAATCGAAGCCCCGCTTTTATGGAAAAATTAATGCGTTATTTGCTACAAATATAGGCCGTGATTACTTTTAATGAGCACAATTGAGGTCTGTTTGTATCCATGGCGCCGGTAGTTACGTCAAAATATCACGAGCTCATTAAAAGTAATGACAGTAACAGTGTAGCAAATATGTCTGTCCATTATGGAGATACCATAAAAGACAAAACACACTGATACATGAGGCAAAGGTACTAATGATTAATAAAATCATGAACAGGGATAATTGGCAATAGTTCTGATGTGAAAAAAAAATTAAATAAAAAATAAAACCTCCTTCAAAATACATCCAAAAAACTATGAAATAATAATTGAACCAAACCGACCACAATAAGCATGAAAATATCTTTCTTCTAATCTGTTTGAAGTCGGTGCCTCAGCTCGAGCCAGCAGCAGGAGTGGACCTAGTAATGTAACTTACCCACATACCTACTATCTATAGGGCTTCTACACTCCTGCTGGCTTGTGCTGTGCTGAGGCACCGACTTCGAACAGATTAGAAGAAAGACATTTTCATGCTTATTGTGGTCGGTTTGGTTCAATTATTATTTCATAGTTTTTTGGATGTTTTTTGAAGGAGGTTTTATTTTTTATTTAATTTTTTTTATTTTTTGCTTTTTATTTGTTTCTGTATAAAATAAATGCGTAGGATAAAATCATCAGTTTGACTTCGAAATAAGTTTATGTTGAAAATTCTATTTTTGATGCTCGACGGGGTTGTATCGTTTTATTACAGAGTTCCATGATACTTTCTGAATGCTAATGCTCGATTTGTCACCGAAAATACTAAAATCGCTATACATTTCTCTTGCATTTTTGAGGAGTTTCTTCAATTCCTCATGGATCCCATTATCAGAACTGGATTCTGGTAACAACGATCCAACCCTGAAGCATGTGCTACAAACAACGAAAATATTTTCCAAATCGGTTCTTAAATGACGGAGTTCTGAGGTAACACACGTTAAAAAAAAAGAACATACAACCGAATTGAGAACCTCCTCCTTTTTTTGAAGTCGCTTAAAAATACGGATAATTCACGTCCATGAACGAGTTTAACTCGTCATGTTTCGGGCTAATCTGTAGCCCTTCCTCCTGGAGCACACGCCAGGGCGGCTGTTAGCAAACGCGCCATACGCGCCACCGGTCTACTCTCGCGGCTGCTTAACGAAACTGAACCTGAATTGAACTGAGTGTTCACTATCGTAGATCTGTTAGAAAAAAATAAGCCTTGTTGAGTTTCATGCTGGATTCTTCACAACAGGGTTTTTCCTAACCGGTGGTAGATTCTTCTACAGTCATAGAGCTTGTTGGAGTTTAAATTTAAAAGATGTTTTGACTTTGACTTTGACTTATCTCCAGGCAGATATTATGGCTGTTGCATACATACGAGTTGAAATTTATAATGTAGCAGTTTCTCTACGTAATTACTAGCTCAAATAAATCCAAGTCTAGGGTGAATGAGAATTTACTAGGCAAGCATGCTCCATCGTAGGCCTCATCTTCGCTTTTCATCAGGCGTGATTGTGGTCAAACGCAAGCCTATATTGTATAAAAAAACTAAGTGGCGCTACGGTCACTACATGTCTAAAAAAAAAATTTAAAAAATTTAAAGCTGTTTATTTCAAGCAAAGAACATTTCATAAAACATGCAAAACGAGTCCTAATCCTAATTTTAAGGATTTTGCGTGGCCTCGGTTAGCGAAAGACTGAGTTGCTCACGCGTAATTAGCCTAATTATACAATACGAGTAGATAGTAAATTTATTATATAAATCATGATTTCCCATGCATGCAGTTTTTTTGTTTTAACTTACATATAACCTAAGTCTGAGTGCGCATCCGTCCCTTCCCTCTCAAATATATCTCTCATCTGAAATGGCACGTTGATTAAATGTGCGCAACATATCTGGAGAATAACGGAAGTAAAACTGCTACTCCCCTAAGACCAGAGAAGCATGCCAGTGCCCAAAGTTGAAATGTAATCGTAGATATTGAGACTGAATTATTAAACCCTTTTGAATTTTTTATCTTCCCGCCGTGATTTACGTTCTACGTCAGTTCTGCCGCGGGAGCATGCGGGATGCATTAATGCTTTCTACGTATACTATTATAAAATGCAGAGAAGTTGCAAAGCTTCGGTTATTATAGCGGAGAATGGCTTTGCTGAAAAAAAAACGCAGGTTTTCAGGTTACAATAAGAGTGGTTGAGTGGCTCAACGACTCATGAATATCTAACAAATATGCTTAGGTCTGTACAGCTGAATTAACTAAATCATAAAACATTTACAGGGAAGAAATTCTTTAAGATTCTTCTTGAATTGCGCACCGAGCACCGTCTAGTGACTTGATATCTTCCGGCAAGTGATTGAAAATTTTTACTCCATTACAATATGTGTTCTTTCTAAGTATGTAGCTAGAGGGCCGAACTAAGCATTAGTCGTGTCTATACTGTGATCGTGATCTTAGAAATCCACAATACTGAAAGGAATGCAGGTGTCCTTTGCCAACAAAGTTGAAAACCTCATGAAAAAGCTGTTTCTCCGCCTAGTTATCTTCTCTGAAAAGTAGACAGTTTGTAAAATGTCTGAAACCAGTACGAAAACAGCTATTTAGCCTGTAGTGCCTTAAGAGAAATGCTTAAAAAATATAAATATGAAATATTTAAGATAATTACTTAATTTTTCTTAAACAAATGACTTCGATGAAATAATATACTACTTTAATTTATAGAAATACACTGTTAACTTCAGATGCCCCTACAGCATACTGGACACAGGGCAAACTGCACCGTTTCAAGGTCAAACTGTTCCAGTGTTTTATTTTGAGCGTGACCTATCTGGTTTTCAATCTAAGCTTTAGCAAAACTCGTAAAGATGAGCGGCATTGATCTGCTAGCTTTTATAGTATCTAAACCGACCAAGTTTCTAAGCTACAGGGATGCAATATAGAATTTTATTAACATAACATAAGGTGCGGTGTCGTGTTGTTCATTTTAACCAACGTTCGATCTACTTTGAAATATTTCATATATGTCTTTGGATTTCCAGAGCCTCTAAGAGTATGAACTTTACCCGAGGCTTCGCTTGCAAAGAAATATCTTTACAAGAAACTTGAAAAAAAACTTTGCGTAGGATTTTTAATGCACCAAGTTCGCTTGGACAACGCCATCTATTGATTGTAGACGAAGTTGAAAACTGAGTTACGGTCAAGGGCATACGTATACGTACGTCAAAAATATGTATACAACTCTATGCAGTTAACCACACAAGACAGAAAACGAACAAAAGAAGAGATTGTTGAATAGTCGTACTGCGTCAATGGTGAGTGTGAACGTGCTTTTACATGGTGATGTTGTTAGTATTGTGTGCTACCCTACATTTAACAATGACAATAAAAATGGCGATGTAAACGCGGGTAGTTGTGCGCCGGTATCAGTTTCATTGAGTAACCGGGCTAGCAGAGCGGTGGCGCGTAGTGCGCGTTTGGCAGCCGCCGTGGCGTGTTGCTCCGCGAAGAAGGACTATGGATTGGCCCGAGTTCAACTCGTTTTAAGACGTGACTAATCCGTATACTTTCACTGTGAGTTAGCCATAATTGATGTTTACATAATATTGGACGTGATAGCTGTGCCTATAGATATTATATACCTGTATTTCAACGTTCATTGAGAGCGCCCTCGATTCTAGTTAAAGCTCCAAATGCACAGACAGCGGAGGCGTGGCGGTGCAGTGGCGGTAACGGCTGTAATATTCTAACTTGTATGAACGGTTGTTCGGTACCGTACCGCGAACTCGTTCATACAAGTTAGAATATTACAACCGTCACCGCCATCGTATCGCCACGCGTTCACCTGACTGTACGTTTGGAGCTTTAAAGTTAAAATATTGTCCCAGGAAAACGCTTTATCAGGATTTAATACAAATTCAAAATTCAAAAATATTTGTTTCCCATATATAATAGCTGGTACATCATCCATAGCTGTTAGTAAATTAAATGCCCTTGATCTTAATACAGAGTTTTGTTTATCTGTACACATAGTTTCATCCAAATCCGTTAAGCCGTTATTGCATGATCGACTAACAAACATTCAAACATGCAAATATAAAAAATATTTATTTCTGGAGTAGCAAGAAAAAAGGTTTTAAGCTTACCTAAAAAAACATAATTAATTACACATATTATATCCTGAATCTAACAGAGAATACTACAAGCTACCATTCCATTGAACTTGTCAAAAGTTCATTGAACTCAGCATTCCAATTTCTAAAAATATATCGGCGAAACCAATAATCCCGAGGGATCTCATTACTGCAGCAGACTGAATATATATCTATATGTTAGTGATATTGGATGCCTATGATATACAGTCTGTTGATTGGACTAGCGAGATCCACTTATAGGGGGTTCAATTTTTTATGTGATGGAAAAATGAGCGAGGAAGTGCCTTAATGGCAATTACTGCCGCACATGGCCCCCCATAATATAAGATAAGTAGAACTACGGGTACATTGCCGGCACCGAAGACACAATCATAAGATAGAATAACAAGCTACCGTTAAACTTTTTATAAGTAAAGATAACAACTGTCAAACATAATCCGAACGCAACGACAGCACACACATTTACATGTTTGTTTTTGTCTTTCTGAGAGGAGGCCTGTGCCCTGCAGTAGGACAGATATAGGCTGGGATGATGATGATGATGATGATGTATGTATGTATGTATGTATGTATGTAAACTCTTTATTGTACAAAAATAAGGAAAAAAGAAATACATTATTGACAACCGTTGAAATGCATGTACAAAGGCGAACTTATCCCTTTAAGGGATCTCTACCAGTCAACCCTTGAGTGGATGAAAGGAGCATATTGTAAGGGACCGACAAAGAGTAAGTCAAAATATATATCTATACATATAATAAATCTGTAACAAGTCGGTGTCTGTACATTGAAGATATTTGAGAAAAACTGTCACTAGGGCTATTTATTAGCGCAATAGAACCCAAAACAATGATTTTTAGAATTATTGTCTGTTTGTCTGTTTGTCTGTTTGTCTGTGCGTTTGTGCGCGCTAATCTCAGAAACGGCTTAACCTAGAAGGATGCGGTTTTCACTGATATGTTGGTATTTTCTTGGATTAACATTTAGTGTTTGTTTCATTTGAATCGGTTCACAAATAAGAATGATACGTCTATTTTAAGAATTTATCGAACAGGTTTTTTTGTTTGAACACGCTAATATCAGGAACTACTGCTCCGATCTGAAAAATTCTTTCAGTGTTAGATAGCAAATTTATCGAGGAAGGCTATAGGCTATATAATCATCACACTAACACCAATAGCAGCGGAGCGGAGCGGAAGAATGTTTAAAAATCGGGGGTTTTTGAAGTAAAACTTCTATAGGCACGCTTGACTTGGGAGTACGGTGGCGAATTTGAACGCGGGTGTGCGGGGGGGTTTGGTGGGGGGTTGGTTGGGAGGGGGGTGCGCGCGGGGGGGGGGTAATTTTTTTTATATAGAGGAACTAAGGAGAGCCGTAATTGATGAAAAAGCAAATTGGATATAAAAATAAGCTGCCCAAATTACTGATTCTACGCGGACGGAGTCGCGGGCAAAAGCTAGTAATACATATATATATAATGTCCTTCTTGTTCTTGTTATGTACGATCGGTTGTCCTCTTCTTCCACTTATGAATAAGAATGAGTAATCTTTGTGTCGCATAAGTAGTACATATTCATGCTAAGAAGAAAAGAGAGAAAAAATGAATCAAAAACAGAAATAAAAACTGAAACCAGACATTACAATTGTATGTACCTATATAAAACTATTTCTTGCATGAACTAAAACAATTACTTTGCTCACCCGCGACCTTACAATAGTTACGTTTATGCAAGAAATGTGCGTTCATGCAGTTCCTCCACCTCCACACTGTACGAACACACACAAATCACATAAACCCAACCATCACCACCACCAAGCTACACTGACGCGTTTCGAACTCAACCAGAGCTCATCTTCAGAGTTACCACAACCGTATGCTATGCTACCAACTGTTAAACTCTCTCTGGAGTTCAACAGTTGGTAGCATAGCATACGGTTGTGGTAACTCTGAAGATGAGCTCTGGTTGAGTTCGAAACGCGTCAGTGTAGCTTGGTGGTGGTGATGGTTGGGTTTATGTGATTTGTGTGTGTTCGTACAGTGTGGAGGTGGAGGAACTGCATGAACGCACATTTCTTGCATAAACGTAACTATTGTAAGGTCGCGGGTGAGCAAAGTAATTGTTTTAGTTCATTAATATGGACCTCCGCAAAGTAACGCCTGATTCATTAAATTATTTCTTGCATATAAAACACATGAAATTAACAGACAACAAGAGAAACAGATCCGATAGGTTAACCTTTGAGCGATTAACAGGACATCAGAAACAAGATTCCAACAACAACAATCAGGAATAAGATTTTATCTCGATTCTATAGGAATATCGGAAATCTAACTTGTGTGTTATTTCAGACCTCCAGTCGTTTTAGCGTGAAAGAGTAAGTAAATAAATATCGCGGGGCAATTCACACCAGTTGACCTAGTCCCAAAGCAAGCAAAGCTTGTGTTATGGATAAATAAACATACTTGTTTAGATAGATACACACTTAAATACACATTAAACACCCAAGACTCAAGAACAAACATTCGTATTAATATTTGCCCCGACGCAGGAATCGAACCCGGGACCTCAAGCTCCGTAGTCAGGTTCTCTAATCGCTAGACCATATCGTCGTCAATAAACACACACACACGCACACACGCATGCATACGCACACATACTCGCAAGCTTTCGCATTTATAACATTAGTACCTACCTAGGACTAAAACAATATACCCTTCGCTCCTGCTCCAACAAAACCCACACTAAGCAAACCTATAAATAAACTCTACTGTCTAATAAATAACCAGCTAGAACTAGAACCGTAGATCGTTAGAGGTGCTTACTAAAATAATTCTTACCTAGACTTTCGAAGCAATGGGAGTTTTGACAGGAATGTGGATAAATGGCATTAATATAGTGAAGTCTGTTTGACATTACAGTCTTGCTTGCGATTGGCTTATTTAGTTATAAGAGTGAATCAACTTTCCATACCAGCCACAGGTAAATACTGTAAAAAGATACAATTGAACCATTGAAGGTTTTCTGCCTGGTGCAATATCGCTAGACGGCGTTAGTATCGTGTGGTCCGTTTGACTTGACGTTACAGTCTTGCCTGCGATTGGCTCATTTAGTTATAAGAGTGAATCAACTTTCCATACCAGCCACAGGTAAACACCGTAGAGAGGTACAATTTTGAACTATTGAAGGTTTTCTGCCTGGTGCAATATCACTAGATGGCGTTAGTATCGTGTGGTCCGTTTGTCGTTGACGTTACACTCTTGCTTACGATTGGCTCGTTTTGTTATAAGAGTGAATCGACTATCCATACCAGCCACAGGTAAACACTGTAGAGAGGTACAATTGAACCATTGAAGGTTTTCTGACTGGTGCAATATCGCTAGATGGCGTTAGTATCGTGCGGTCCGTTTGACTTGACGTTAAAGTCTTGCCTGCGATTGGCTCATTTAGTTATAAGGGTAAATCAAATTTCCATACCTCCATACCAGCCACAGGTAAACACTGTAGAGAGGTACAATTGAATCATTGAAGGTTTTCTGCCAGGTAGAATATCTCTAGATGACGTTAGTATCGTGTGGTTCATTTGACGTTACAGTCTTACTTGTGATTGGCTCATTTAGTTATAAACCATTTCCAAACGTAACTCAAATGTCAAACTAGTCCAAACATAGGATATGATGTAGGACAGAATATGTAAAGATAGTAGGTATGACAAGTACGGTAGGATAGCTATCTTACTCACTACACACGCACGCATGCACTCCCGCCCGAAAAATCTACACACTACAGCGTTTTTAACGGCGGTATCTGAGCGGAGCCGGTATGTAGCGTGTACGCAGTGTCACCGTGACGGGTTTTTTTATATGACAGGGGACACACGAGCAGCCGCGTCACCCGATGGAAAGCAATCACCACCGCCCATGGACATCCACAACACAAGTTAATATACGGATGCGTTGCCGGCCTTAATTACTAACTAGCTTTAATTATTAAGGCTACCACATACCAAAGCGGGGGCGTCCGCGGGACACCGAAGGAGCGGGCCCAGGGCGTTATATAACACTGAATCATATACGCTGCGTCGCGTTGGCGGTGTGTGTCACCATATAATGATTCAGCGTTATACAACGCGCTGTGCACGCACCGTTAGCGTCGAGCGCACGCCCCACGCTACGGTATGTGGAAGGCTTTACGGAGACATGCCCCTTGCGTGCACGGCATATACCCGCTCCGCTAAGAAACTACCACCAAAAACTCTAGCTTGTAGAGACTCTAAGTTAGTACGCATAGTATACTTTATTTAGCTTGGCACTAGTCCAACTGGTGTAAACTGTCCCTAGAGATTCATTTATTTTATTAATTCAATGAAGATTGTGCCAAAAAAATATCCATAAAAGCAAGACGCGGGTCAAATTTGTTGAATAATACAACATGTTCTTTTTTGTATTACGACAATGATTCAGTACAAAGCTTGTTTTCTCGTACGTGCCTCGACTTCCGATCCTTACCTTCAGTCGTCACAGCACACAGAATAATAACAGTACCCTACCTACCTCATCTCGGTTATCTTACCGGTGTACAATTAATTGAAGGGCTTCTGTACGTTTCGCGATAATATTTTTTCAAAATGGTCGCAAATTCGTTACGAGTAACTTTTTTGACATTTAATTAAGAGACTAATTTTGCAAGTCAAATTTTGCCACAAAATAAGCCACAAGAAACTATGTGTTTGCATTTATTGGTTTACTAATATTTCGGCGAAATTTTTTTCGCAAGATGATTCATTTGGCAAAATTTATTTTATCTGAAACTAAATTTTTCAGGATTGTTATAAAACAAACCTAACCTAACCTAACCTACAGGATAGTACTGAAATATATCCTGTATAGTTTACACGTTTACAGTTTCAGACAAAATAAACAGTTGCCAAAGGAAACATTTGCCAAATGAATCATTTTGCGATATAATTTTCGCCGAAATGGAAGTACCCCGTTTTTATTACTTACTATTTTATTATAAAGTAAGTTTGAAAAACTCATTAAATTGCGAGTTCATTTAACATCTTGATCTTCTATCTGTACATTCAACTTTTTAGGTAGCTACGGGATCCTATTACTACTCGTAATAAATCTACACAGTCTGTCCTTCCGTTCGTCTGTCTGTTACAGAGCTGCATCTATCGGATCGTAAAAGGTAGATTTATGTATGTTATTTTTTTTGCAAAATATTTATAAAGAAAAAGCGACTACCGCTCTAGTTTAAAAACGTATTTTTATGGATTTATACTGTCTGTCTGTTTGAGTTATAATTTACACAGGTATCGGGGGTGTAACGTAATTTTACATTTAAATTACGATTTATTTTTCACACCACCTGCTCGACAATGCCTTATTATATATCATGCAAACCTCTCTCAAAGTAAGTCATTATAGCCCTTGGCTTTCGCCGGGGCGTAATGTTGTACTGAATTTCATTATAACCCGGCGGGCAGTAATGTTGTACTGAATTTCATTATAACCCGCCGGGCAGTAATGTGATTCTCACTTCTCGTAGTTCTTATTGGTATGCACTTAAAGTCTAATTTCAAAATGGCACGGCGTGCAGGCCAGCGCGCAGCTCGTGCACGTGCTGGTCGCGGCGGCGCAGCCCGTGCTGCTGCTGGTGCTGGTGCTCAACGTGCCCAGCCCCGCGGGGGGCCGCGCCGCGCCTCATTTATTTGCAGCTCCGCAGCCGAACGAAAACAAAGTCAAATACTTAATAATAATAATAATAAAAAGACGTAGGGATGTGACGACCTCATCGCCAACTGGTGTTGTTGTGTCACCAGTGCAGTCAGTCATCGCAGGGCGGCTTGTGGCGAGCTGTTGGTGCGTAGCGACACCACGAACCCAAGACCTCCAGGGGTACACATACACACATGCGCTTATACACACACTCACACACAGCTACACACCCACCCCGCCTCTAGTTTGCCTTTGTTGGCCGCCTAGAGTGGAGCGCAAGAGCTAAATGCTCGAAGGATGGATGTGTTTCCGTAAGTGGCGAGTTGGCATTTTGAAGTTTAAAGTCCAGGAACACCTCTCCATCCTTAGCCGTTCACACCAATGTTGCCGCCTCGTTGCCCCGAGTGGGCAATAGTTTGAGGGGCCCATTTAGTGAATGGCGAGTCACCGCCTACCAAAGGTTCAGTTTATGAGATATTGAAATGGTAGGTGTCCGTTATCTCACTCCATAGCCCGGTAATCCCGTCCACAACATCCCAACCCCATAGCCAATTCCATGTCGATTCCTACCTGGCAATAGATTGGCAACTGTGGAGGACTGTCCGCTAGCACATCCTCATGGTGTATTAGGGGATAGACCTCCATAGTTGCGCCCATCTCATTTATATTATATGGTACCAAAGGCCTCTTCATGTTGGCTTTGGCCCCATGAATGCCTTTCAAAAGACCGGTCCCCATGGGCCCGTGATCGGAAATCCGTACCAACATAATAATAATAAATGTATTTATTTAGGCATTTTTTTAGAACCCATACAATTTAAAAAATAAAATAAAAATTAAATAAAAATTAAAAATTAAAATTCATATTACAATCATTCAATAACACATTATCATTTCATTTCATTTAAAAGCATTACATTAAATTAAAAATAATATTCTCAAAACAAAAGCCGCGAGTGTTTCAATACGCTGCAATTTTAAGTATCAAAACTGCAAAAGAAGATAAAACATTAAGAAAATATCGAGTGACGAAAGTGATTTGACTCCTGATTCCATTAAATTAGACGCCTTAGGACCACTTGCACAGTTCAGGGTAAAAAAATTAAATCGGTAACCCATACATTTTGACACTTGTTAACCCTGGGTTAGCAGTTGACTCACTCGGAGTTAAGTAGCTAACCCAGGTTTGCGCAAGCCGGCCTTAGAAATTGTTAATAAGAAGAGAGAAGTCGAAGGAAAAATACTTGAAAGCTTACAAAGATTTCGACAAATGGAAAACTGCGAAATGCGCAAAGTCAGTGTCAGAATTAGTGCTTCTGGGTCTATTCCAAAGAGTATTGTAATATTATATGAACAAGAGTGGCAACTCTATGGTCAAATATGCATGTATGGAAGGTGCTGCTGCCCTACGCCCTGGTGAAGAACTAATGTGACGTATCTATAGATGTATACCTATCTATATGTATATGTTGGTAGTGATGTACAGCTATAATTACGCGTAATTTTAATTGATAGGCTAATTGCCACTATTCGTATTTTAGCCGTCTAATTCAAATCAGCATATACGAAGTATAAGCGGCTAAACCCGATTTGCACTATACGGCTAAAATACGAACATTGGCAAGTGGCCTATCAGTACAATTTGGTACGCCATGGCCATGGCCGATGAATGACAACTGACAAGTTTGACAAGTCAACCAAGATGGCCGCTAATTTAGTTCTTTACCAAACAACCAGAGATCGCTGTAGTCGCATGAAAAGTGTGATATATGTAAGTGTGCCCCCCCTGGTCTATTCCGAGTATTTTTCTAGTAGCCTTGGTTTTTATTATCTCGCAAAAGGTGAGAAAAGTAGAGTATACTCTTGTAAAAGTTGGCCTAGTAGCGCCATCTCTTGGTCCAGGTGAGCGGGTAGCTCCGAAGGAGTGTTGAAGTCTCTCGGTAGAGGGCATTAACATAGATGCGCTTTATCACTGCCTAATGTGATTATAACAGACTGAAGTGTACGATGTATGGGAAAGATTCGTCGCTAACTTCTAGACCAGTGATGGTGTAGGGGGGGTAAGCACGCAGCACGGAACGCTGAGGACCTGGGTTCGATTCCCAGCATTGGTCTTTTTTCTGGGGTTTTTTCTGTGCATCTATATTTCAGTTTGTATTTAGTTTGAAATATAGAGTATACTCCTCGGGGATAAAACTGATTTTGCCTTGGCGCGCTTAAATCCTTCACTGCTCTCAGGACTCCATCTTAATTCAATTCAATCAACTAAAAAACCCCTCGCTACGCTCGGGAGTTAAATCTGAAGTCCCTCGGTACGCTCAGGATTCAATATCGCGCCCGTGACATAATGCAGTGCTTTATCCCCTTGGTGTACAATCTACTATTAATTGTCTTCACAATTAAACAATTAAATTACTGTTCTCAATTATGTTTCTGTGCAAGGCAGAGTCAGATGAAAATTTCAAAGAAATGCCTTTTATTTCATGTTCCTCTCAGACGTAGAAGGTTTTTATTTTGTCTCAGTAGCTCTTTTCGGTGAAACTTCAAAGAAATATGCATACAACTTGGCGAATATCATAACGATAGTGGAATGTTGCTAACACACATATTTAGTACGAAATTGCCACTTTTATTTCATTTTTTTGACGAATATTAAGTGTCCTACCTGTTGGGCAGACTGATGCTTTCCCTTTTTTTACAGGCTTCTATTATAGAATTAATAAATAAATTAATAAATTAATAGTTTTTTCTCAAACATGCTATGAAATATTGACGTTATGTTCCTTAAAATACGCCACGAACTGTCACGTTGCAGGTGCGGCTAGACGAGAGGTCAATAATGGAATTTCATACAACATTGCTGGCCTTGGCCAGCAAAGTGATCGTCTATTGTTTTATGTGACACAGCACCATGACGTTTAATAGGTCGACGTGGTCGACGTGGATGGATGGATGGACGGACAGATGGACGGACGGACGGACGGACGGACGGAGGGATGGATGGATGTTGATGGATGGATGGATGGATGGATGTTGATGGATGTTGATGGATGTTGATGGATGTTGATGGATGTTGATGGATGTTGGTTGATGGATGTTGATGGATGTTGGTTGATGGATGTTGATGGATGTTGGTTGATGGATGTTGGTTAATGGATGTTGATGGATGTTGATGGATGTTGATGGATGTTGATGGATGTTGGTTGATGGTTGTTGATGGATGTTGATGGATGTTGGTTGATGGTTGTTGATGGTTGTTGATGGATGTTGATGGATGTTGATGGATGTTGGTTGATAGATGTTGATGTATGTTGATGGATGTTATTGGATGTTGATGGATGTTGATGGATGTTGATGGATGTTGATGGTTGTTGATGGATGTTGATGGATGGATGGATGGATGGATGTTGATGGATGTTGATGGATGTTGATGATGTTGTTGGTGATGGTGATGGTGATGGTGATGGTGATGATGATGGCGGTGATGATGGTGGTGATGATGATGATGCATGTTTGAGAAAAAACTCTATACAAGCCTTGGCCACGAACAGGGATTGCCGGCCTCGTATCTCTAACACTCGGCCATCTATAACTACTCGGCCGGCAATCCACTATTTCGCGGCCGCTGCAGTAATGTACTAATGTTTGAATTGTGGGTAAAATGGTTCCAACGGAAGACCAGCGTCAGCTTCACGGCCGACATTATGCTGAGTTGGGACCGTTTCGTGATAATGTTGTGTCTGTTACCGTTTTTATTTGTTACTTTAAAGTTTATGTCACGAATAAATATTTTTCTTTCTTTCTTTCTTTCTTTATTTGACTTGCCGTATTCGTGTGGGCCAAATCTTGGAATTCAAATTAAATACACTTTCAGTGGATTGACTTGAAATTTGGAATACGATTTTTGTACATAGGCTGTCATCATCATCATCATCATCATGGTTTCAGTCGAAAGACGTCCTCTGCTGAACATTGTTATACTTCCCCCAAAGTTCACCAAAAAAATATAAGGTAACCCTAAATTATAAAGCAACAATACATTTATTATACAATAAAATTATGTATTCCTGTAGCCGCTGTAACAACAAATACTAAAAATAAAATACTTACTTAAATTAAAAATTAAAGGTAGTCAAGAACTGAAACAATTACTTTGCTCACCCATGGCCTTAATAGTAATAGTAATAGTAATTTCAGTTCATTAATATGGACATACCTCCGCAAAGGTATCTAGTAGTACAAGAAACGTATTTTTTTCAGCGTTTTTTTATTTATTTAAGGAGAACCAACAGCTTATAACATAATATAGGTAGGTATTGTCAATACTAACACAGAGCCAATTGGGGATGCCTATTTTTTTGCAATGTATAGTAAATCGAAAACCATTTCGAGATAAATGCTTTTTAACTCGTTTTCTGTAGTTATTTAATTTTAATATTATGTAATGAATTTATTATATAACAAATAAGCAATGAACTTCATTTGACATTGGTGTAAATTGCGTGACCGGTTCAAGTCGTACTTTATTCTGTGTGGTTAGAATTTACGCGTGGATTATACTACGGAGTTTGATTTGGACCCGCTGTCTGACATCTAGCACTTTGACAGTGCCAGTAAAGTGACAGAGTGTATAGTGTACCACTACGCAGAAAATAATTAAAGGGGTTGCCTTATCGAACGCATTCAGAAAGATTTAGAAATTTGGCATTGTGGGAGCCCTCAATTATAATCTGACGTCATCAACTAAAATAGTTTCAATAATTAATTTTGAAAAAAGTAGAGAACTAAATGACAAAATATTGAAATTAGTTTCTTATAATTGACTTTTCTATACAAAAAAAATATAAAAACCACTGGTAATTTTTTTTAGACATCCCCAATTACAGGAACTAACTTGATCTTTATAATGGCATTAACTAGATACTTGAAATTTTCACATAATATATACTAGTATTGCTACAGTCACTATTACATCACGTCATCATCATCATCATCATCAGCCTATGTTCGTCCACTGCTGGACATAGGCCTCTCCCATGGCACGCCACTGAGCACAATCCTCGGCCACTCTCATCCAGCTCTTGCCAGCCGCCTTGCGAAGATCATCGCTCCACCGAGTCTGAGGACGTCCCACGCTACGTTTGCCGATCCGTGGTCTCCTCTCAAGAACTCGTCTACCCCAACGGTTATCGGTTCTTCGGGTTATATGGCCTGCCCAAGCCCATTGCCACTGCAGCGTGCTGTTACATCACGTAACAAAAATAAATTCCATTCATGAAGGAGTCCGACTCGCACTTGACCGGTTTTTTACGTAACGTAAATGCAATTTTTGCAAATTATAACTGTCGAGTGTAATAGTTTTCGTATTCAACCCAAGTAAGTCTATATACAGCTACGACTATTTATTTAACTATATCAATTGCTTTTATCCCGTGCAAATAGATAGATTATTAAGGGAATAGAATCTCCTTAATAGTAAGCCAATATGCACGACCGAATCCATTTTAACGGTCGAGTTGATTTGAATTAAAATGGGTACTATCCTTCCTTGGGAAAGGCTTGTTCTTACCGACTGTTGTTAAGTATACTAGATACTTATATTCCTAGTATTTCATAATCATCATCATATATTTTAGAATTTTGTGTACAATGAATTGAAACAATTACTTTACTCACCCAATAGGGATGTTGACACCACCAATCAACTAACGTACCTACTTTTTGTGAACTGTCAAAACACAATTCTCCCATAGAGTTTGAATGGCAATAGCAACTTATGACGTCACTTGTTCGCCAACTCAATCAACTAACTATTTATTTGTTTTAAAGCAACAAAAAAATCTAATTTTGCAGTTAATCGAAAATTAATCTGGTTTTCAGGGCTAAAATAAAGCGTTTTTAGGGTTCCGTAGTCAACTAGGAACCCTTATAGTTTCGCCATGTCTGTCCGTCTGTCTGTCTGTCCGCGGCTAAGCTCAGAGATCGTTAGTACTAGAAAGCTGTAATTTGGCATGAATATACATATCAGTCACGCCAACAAAGTGGTAAGATAAAAAATAAAAAAATATTTTTTTTTAGGGTACCTCCCATAGACGTAAAGGGTGGGTGATTTTTTTTTTCTCGGCTAATCCTATAGTGTGGGGTATCGTTGGATAGGTATTTTAAAACCATTGCGGGGTTGCCAACATGATTTTTCTATTCAGTGATCTGTTTGCGAAATATTCAACTTTAAAGTGAAAATTTTCATTAAAATCGAGCGTCCCCCCCCTCTAAAATCTAAACTGTTAGGTGGAAAAATTTTAAAAAATTCAGAATGGAAGTAAATATATCAAATTTACTAGGAAAATTATAGCGGCTAAGATTGCTTGGAAATTATTTGTAGTTTAAGAGTAAACAATAGCCTAAGGTATAAAACATACCTAAACTTGGATGATTCCGTACACATACGAAATCCTTAGAAAAATATTACTTGATTTTTTTGTAATGGCTACGGAACCCTACCTTGTGCGTGTCCGACACGCTCTTGGCCGGTTTTTTACTGTAGTCGTGTCTTCGAATTATTTTTTAATGGCGTCTACATCCCTATTGTGTGGCATAAACAATATCGGTAACGGTGAGCAAAGTAATTGTTTCAGTTCATTGGATATGGTCCTCCGCAAAGTAACGCCTGATTCAAAACTGTCTATGGATAAAAAATATCCCTAGGAACTTTTGATGAGTGCAGTTTAGTGACAAATGCGTATGTAGTTCGAGTGAGAAATGTTTTTCCATGACAGCGCCTTTATGACATTGACATAACACTGTATTTCGCTTGGCCTGTGGAAAAACATTTCGCACTCGCTCGAACTATGCCTAGTATTTGTGGACTAGGTGAAAATACTTTCGCGGCCAGCGAGATTGGCCACAATGTCCATCAACACCTTGTGCTAATAAATGGACAGGCTTTCGCGTTGAACTCGCTTTAGCAATGAAGGTCACTACAACACGGATGTAAATAAATTACGATAACGTATATCAAAAGATGCCTGAAAAATATTGTGTCGGTACAAGCACTCAGTAACGATAAGCAAGTTATCTCGCCGTAATTAATACATCCCATTGCAAGACACAGGCCTCCCCTCAGAATGAGAGGGCTTAGGCCATACCTACTTAACCTTTTTTTTGTATGGAACACAACAATGTCGCATAAGTAGGTCCGCTGCCAACAGTATTAAAAGTCAAAATAGTTCAAACTTGTTTATTTTTTATGCCAGGCAGGCCACTAATACCTATAGAAGCGTGGCGGGCCCCATGCGGGCTACGGGCCGCAGGTTGAGCATAACTAGCTCAGGTTGTAGTCCCCATGCGAGCCCAGTGCGGATTGGGGACCTCATCATCATCATCATTCCAGCCGTAGGACGTTCACTGCTGGGCATAGGCCTCCTATTGATACCCAATCACTATGCTTGGAAGCGGCAAGCCGCAATGCAAGCATCCACCTTGAACCAGCAGCCTTTACCAAAAATCATCCCTCACGCAGGAGGATTTGGAGGCTAACCTAAGCACCACAACCGTTTCCTAAGCTACCTAATGTTAGACACACAACATACAAACTGCATGAACACGCGTTTCTTACATAAACGTAACTATCGTAAGGTCGCAGGTGAGCAAAGTAATTGTTTCAGTTCTTTACTATTTTAATTCGTTAATCCTTTGGAACTAGCTGTGATATCGTTTAGTTTTGGGACATCCTGTATTATCGCATAAAAACCGTGTGAATCTAAATCTATAAAGTCCTTTCCGCTAAATTTTCTAAAAACTGAAATCTGCTAAGAAGAAAAACCTCACGCTTTACTTTGTAGCAAAGGAAAATGACCTCGAGTCACTGTCCCGCGAAAAATTACTTTAAATTCATAGAAATACTGTGAAATATTTTTGCTGGCTTTTAAATTTGTACAGAACCCTCACTGCGCGAGTTCGACTCGCACTTGGACGGTTATATTTAACGTCTCTAAGTACGCCAGGTAAGCCTATAATTATAACAATTACCATATCTTACATTGCCACTAAAACATCACATTTCAAAGGACGCAAAGGTATGTTTGGTTAGGCCGGACACAGGGACTGAAGAAATCCCTTCCAGCTTACTATCCTAGTCGTGAGGGAACATAAAATGCTAATTCGCGGACAGGTGACGGGCCCCACCTTGCTATTATACAAATTAACAGGCTCGATACAATTAAGGTGTTGGTGGTACGAAATCATTATTTTGTTTTAGTGTACGTAATTCCATTAGGGGCCATAGTAGAAGCTTTGCTCGATATTTAGGCATAACTGTGGAATTCAGATTAAAAGCATGTCTACCATGGATATTATGTTCCTCCTAGAATTATTTTTTTCAAGAAGGAGGAGGGAGGTTTACCTTAAGTATTTACGTATCTCGATCATAGGGCTTTTTTTTCAAGGAATGTCCTTCTTGGTCTTCCTTTTCCAACATTCCCGTCTACACTTGCCTTACATATATCTTTCTTAATTCTTTCTTCATCCATCCTCTCCAGATGCCCAACCAATTTAACATTCCTTTCTCTACAGGAGTTACAACATCACATTTTTCTTATACCTGGTTTACACTCGCGTACGAGTGGCGAGACGAACTGCGGGACGAGCCACGAGACGAGAGTGTGAACAGGCGCGCCTCGCGCCTCGTCTCGTGATTTGCCTTGATTTTGAGGCTCGCGTCCGGAGCGAGACGACGAGGCGAGGCGCGAGGCGAGGTGACGAGGCGAGAGTGTAAATCAGGTATTAAAGAGTCTGCGTGGCGTGTGATAAACGAAAGCTTCGCAGATAAATTCACGGGAACAGCTTTATGAAATTAGTAGGATAGTATTTGAACGGCTTAGGCTTAAAAAACCCACTTCATGAAAGGTGCACATTCTCTAAAAGTGGACTTTCCACAAAATTTATACTCCCAAAAAGGACACTTAACTAAAGTGTACATTTTCTCAAAACGCGGGCATTTTCACTTTAAATGGAGCAGACAGAAACTTTTTTTTTTAAATAGATAAATTAAACACCAAAAATTCTTCATTAATAGTACATTACTGCAGCGGCCGCGAAATAGGGGATTGCCGGCAGTGTAGTTATAGATGGCCGAGTGTTAACGAGGCCATCTAGAGATACGAGGCCGGCAATCCCTGTTCGTGGCCAAGGCTTGTATAGAGTTTTTCACAAACATGCATCATCATCATCATCATCATCATCATCATCATCACCATCATCATCATCATCATCATCATCTTCACCACCACCATCATCATCATCATCATCATCATCATCATAAAATCATCGTCATTATCATCACATCATCATCACCATCACTATCACCATCATCATCATCATCTTACCTTACCTTAAATAAGCGTAGTGGCAGAATGTCATAATGAACCAAAACGCAAATATTGCTTATAGTTTTTTTTAATGGCTTAATGCCTATAAACGTCATGGTGCTGTGTCACATGAAACAATAGACGATCACTTTGCTGGCGAAGGCCAGCAATGTTGTATGAAATTCCATTATTGACCTCTCGTCTAGCCGCACCTGCAACGTGGCACTTCGTGGCGTATTATAAGGAACATAACGTCAATATTTCATAGCATGTTTGAGAAAAAAAGTTTTCTGAGCCATTTAAAGTACCCACGCATACTTTCACACAAAATTAAATGTACACTCATGTCATCTTCACCACAAAGTTGTCTTCGGATGGAGATCCTAAGCCATGATGGGGATGTTAACATTTATACCTGTAGAATGTAGATACCTAGGATTTATAAATCCTTCGTGCTCGTGCATTTTTACCGTTTATCGAATAGCTTACATAGGTACTTATTAGAGAAAACAAAAAAAAAACCATATCTACCTCGGTTGTCACAAGTATGGAGTGCAAAAATCTAGATAGCAACTAAATACCTACCTGGTTTTCTAATTTAGATGACGGATTTGAAATAGCACTTTTGAAAAAGTGGACCACTTGAGCAAGTACTCCATTTGAGAAAATGCACGTTTTAGGAAAGCGCACTTTTTGGAAAGGTACACTTTTTGAGAAAGTGGACTGTGCAACAAAGTAATCCTGATCTTGTGTATCTCTAGAAAAAGTGCCTCTAGAAGAGTCTTATGAAACGTCACTTTCTCAATACGCAACGAATACTAATCAAAATTCTTAACACAGAGCCTACAATTCATTAAAACCGTCTCACAAAAACGACGGCTCCCTCAAGCATTCATACATTATCATACATCAAAACTTGGAGGATTTGCATTTAGAGAGCATAAGTTGTTGTGAGTTAGGGCTTTAATAGGGAACAATTAGGGGTGTGGAAAACAATGTACAACCTTTTCGTATTACATTTTAGTGAATAGTAGATCCTCTTGTTATCCGTTAGCTTATTGTTTCTAATTTAGACAATAGTTTGTCGTATAAAAGTTATCTTCAAATTCAAAGTCAAAATTATTTTTTCAATTTAGGCATCAATATTGATGCTCCTATGAATATCGAAGAATATACCACCGGTTCGGAAAAACCCTGTTGAGAAGATTCCGGTTTTGAAAGTCAACAAGGTATATTTTTTTCAAACAGATCTACATTTTTATTAAATTACATACATCTAAAGTATTGAATACAATTTTTTTTAACACAGTAAGTAGATACGCTATTTGAGACTAGGGAAATTCAAAGTGAATTTTTAAAATCATACAAAAAATTGTACGCGGGGTCTTAGGAGACTATACTACCTACTTAGGGAACATTTTATCTGACATCTTGTGCATGAGAGTTATAGTTACAAACTTGAATTTCGCGCGGATGAATTCGCGGGCAAAAGCTAGTATCTCAATAATTACTTATATTTTTATACATATAGGTATATTTTTTGAATATTGACGTCAACTGTATGATAAAAAATGACAAGTCATTTTAGCATTACATGATCGCCCCTAATGTAATCACAGCTAAGAGTTAAAATCGCGAAACTTCGAGACAATAAGTATAAAACATTGAACTTATAAATATTACGAGTATGATTGATGTTCTGTCTTTCATTTAAATTTCAATTTCATCTTTATTCTCTGGAAAACTAAATCCGAATCGTTCCAGCAACAGAATCTTTACTTCAAATTGAAAGTTTTTAGTGTTGATTAAAATTAAAAGCAAGAGAAGTTTATTTTGGGATTTACTTAAAATTATTTGTCAAATAAATGAAACAACTTCTATTAGTGATTGAATGGTCTTGAAGATAGTAATGTATACATTGCGGGCCTCGAATGATCCATCAAACCATAACTAGTTTGGTATCCCGCAATCTACAGCTACTCAGATAATTTATCTTGTATTATGAAAATCTGGCTTAATGGTAGGCTCTCTTTGACTCTTGCGATGTATTAATTTAAGGTATTTTAATTCTATTTTATACTAATGAGGGTTGATCAAGGGACGATGACAAATGGAAAGCGGTAATGGACGTTGTACTGACATAGAAGCAGATTCTACTGAAAGTAGGGACTCATTTGATTTGATGGCCGGATGGGTGGTTTGGCTTGCTCAACAAACATTTACATAATCTAGATTCTAGGTGTTACCACGTTCCCAAAATACCAGATTTTTTTAAAATACTACATTAACTATTTAGCACAATTCTAGCTTACCAGATTCTCGTTACACCACATTACAAAGTCGAGGATTACTCAAGGAAGTGATTTGTTTGGTGGAATTATTTATTTATTTATTCATCAATAAAAATTACAGCATTATAACAGCATATCACCAATGCGCTGTTAAAATCAAAAATACAAATGAAAAGACAAGAAAACTCAAATAAAACAGACACAATAACTATTTAGGGATTTTTGAAGGACATCTCTTCGCTTCCCTAAAAATCTTTGTCGTACTGTGTTTGCGATTTTTTGATACATTGAAGAGTTCTGGAAATATACGAAATAAGAGTGCCGTTAAGTACAATTCTACTTACTTTCTCACGTGTTTTTTGGCAACGCACCTGTGATGCCCCCCGTGTTGCGGGTGTCCATGGGCGACGGTGATCGCTTTCCACCAGGTGACCCGTCTGCTCGTTTGCCACTTCTTATATATAAAAAAAAAAAAAAACGTGAAATAAGCTAAAAATGCCATGACAAATATGGAAACATTTGTCAACCATAATAATTAACAAATGCTAAAAATCTTTCTAGAAGTTTTTAGACAGACTTGCCCAATCTTGGTAATGTTCCGGATGATTTTATGGCGCAGTAAATATTGTTGGTGCTAATTACAAAGGCGATGATATTATAGTCTTCATCAGCAGCATCCCAGCCTATACAGTGTGAAATCTAAACATTGATACAAAATTAGTTTTTCTAACTCAGTTCATCATCATCATCATCATTATCATTTCAGCCGAAAGACGTCCACTGCTGAAAATAGGCCAAATAGATCGGTCCCGTGCCATCCGCATCCAACGCGATCCCGCAACCTTAAAAAGGTACTCGCTCCATCTTGTTGGAGGCCTACCTACACTGCTCAGCTAATGCTATACTCAGTTAATGCACTAACTCATTAGCTTAAATTAGTCTTATTTAATTTGAGGTGTCCATACACTGAGTTTGTGATTTCATTTCAATTAACAATCCATCCATCCATAGCAGCTCTTAGTTCATCCGTCTTCGGACATAGGCCTCCTCTCCATTTCTCCACGCCTGGCGATCGACAGCCATAATGCATCCATCCTCCACCCGCCTGTCGGCAGATATCGTCCTTCCACCTCATTGGTGGTCTCCTTCTACTGCGAGTGTTTTCACGAGGTCTCCACTTGAGTGTTCGCCTCGCCCAACGATCGTGATTCATCCTGGCAATGTGCCCTGCCCATCTCCACTTATTCCTCTCGATCTCTTCCACCACGTGTTGAACTTTTGTTACTGGTCTGATCCACTCATTCCTTTTTCGATGCATGACAGTTATCCCGAGCATTGACCTCTCCATTGCTCTCTGTGCAACACGGAGTTTCTCTACAGACCATAAGTGAAGACGGGCAAGATACACAGGTTGAAGATTTTGGTTTTAAGATGCTGGTGAATTAACAATAAGTGTTAAAAATCCTAAATTTTATCAGACTAATTTCAACAATTGATTTAATGCATTATGTTGCACAGCATTAACACTAATTTTGTATCACCATTCAGACTTCACTCAGTATAAGTCGCACTGCAGGGCATTAGGCATCTTCATAGAATAATACTGGGTCGTAGTTCCCACGCGGGCTCAGTGCGGATTGGGAACTTCAACACACCATTGAATTTCTTCGCAGATGTGTGCAGCTTTCCGCACGATGTTTTCCTTCACCGTAAAGCTCATGATATATTTCAAACGTAAATTCTGAAAAAGTCAGAGGTGCGATTCCGGGCTTGAACCTGGTACCTTCTGCTGGAGAATAGGTCAGACTACTCGTAGTTACCTTGGTAACTATCGTTTGTGATATAAAGTCAACCAACAATTAAATTTCAAAGCCCCACAAAAAACCTTTTAATCACTTCAGCACGAGATAAAGTGTCAAAAGGAAAATTAGTTCTGACCCGATTCTGGGCCGTATTCTTTTGTCCGTCCCCTATCTCGTCAACGTCGTTAAGATAATTTCATACCTTTTTATGCATCGCTTGATTTATAACTTCCTCCGTCCATTATGGCGTTTTTAAACGTCTCTGTGACGATGCCAGACGCCAGAATGGCATTTTCTCTCTTTCAGCCAGTTTGAGGCACAAAACAGCCTTATAACAGGAGTTGGCTTTATATAAATGCTAGTTGTTGCCTGCGGCTCCGTCTGCGAAGAATTAGTTTTTTTTTATACAATAGGCTTGCGTTTGAACATGATCATGCCTGATGGAAAGCGAAGATGTGTGGCCTACGATGGAGCACGCTTGCCTAGTAAAACCACATTCACCCTAGACTTGAATTTAGGGGAATAAGCACGACCTGACGATTCAAATCCTCATGTTATTGCCACAAGGCTTAAATTAACAGGTATTGCATTATTGTCGTTCTTTCCTTCTTCTTTCGAATTCTTAATTTCATCTTGTCTCTCACTTGCCACTGCTTTTTCATTTACCTGCATACTAAATAAATTTTATTTATATTCGTCCGGCTTGAACAATTATAAAAACACATACACACACCCAAATACACACAAACACATTCGTACACACACGTACACACCCGGTTCCGGTTTATGTATGTAGGTACGCAAAATTCCATCTAAGCCCGAGAAACCGTTCACGCGTACTCCGACCAACAAACTGACCTTATAAACTTCCACTTTCACAATTATTCGTCGTATATCCAACGAATAAATAACCCCATACAAACTCCATCCCAAACAACTGGATATAACATAAATCCGTATGACCCACATTAAACACCGTGAAAGCACGACAGGCAATTATATTATAATGTTGGCATTAAAATAAGTTATTAAGCAAGAGGGTCTCGTCGTTAAAGAGGCTGATGGCCTTTATCTGAAGAGTTAGAGCGATAGTAAAACGAGAACGATCGATTCTCCGAGGCGTTCTTAGTTTACCGCTTGTCACACAATTGTATTTTCTCAAAAATATCCGTAAAAGTGTACATTATTCTTTACATATCAGAACGTGAAGTGCATAGTTTATGGTCAGTAAAAAAATTAAAAAGTCCAATGTCGCATACAAATCCCTTTTAGGGATAAGTTCGCCAACTCAAATGACCGGTATCAGTTGTTTTGTTGGAACTCCAGACTTTTTTTATTGTGTTTGAAACAGCTTGTGGCGTTTTCGGTAGAAAAATACACCTGCAGTTTTTTTTAATGAAAAAAGGCGAGAAAGGGTTTAATGACATTTAATTTTAAGTGATTTGCAATTCTTTGGGACCTATTTAAGTTAATAAAAATTGGTTCTATTTTTTTCCTTCACCATTTTTGAGAAAAGCTTTATATTAGTCTCGGCTGGAATAGCAATTGCTGGCTTCGTATTAGTTAAACGGACTCGCAAGCTCGTCCGTTTAATACTCATACTCAGCCAGCAATTGCCTACTTCCAGGCCACGACAATAATGTACTATTAGGCAAGCATTACGAATCCATTTGGAATGTTTGCATGTTTGGTTGGACGTGTCACTTAACTACAAATTAATGTAGCTATAGTAATAAATTAAAATTTTTAATAACCCCCAACGCAATTAAGTCTAAGATGCAAAAGAGCTGATAATTTTGAAACGGCTGGATCAATTTTGACCAAACATGTCTAAGAACCATCGCTATGAAACCTGTTTTCAAATAAAAAAAAACCACATCCAAATCGGTTCACCAGTTTAAGAGTTGTCGTGTCATAGAGAGACAGACAATCAGACAGACACACACACGCACACACACAAACACGCATAGCGGTCAAACTTATACCTAACACCCCTCTTATGTGTCGGGGGTTAAAAACTAATTTTAAGCATGTCTAAAGCAAAACAAATTAGTTCATTTCATTTCATTCAAGGGTCGAAAAAATGGCTCTCATTTCAAGAACCTAACCCTATCCTTACTAAAATTATTATTAATGCGAAAATAACTTTGACTGCTTGTTACCACTCCACATTTTAACAATTTAGATGACATTTGGTACATTTGTGAGACCCTCCCTAGAAAGGACATAATAATAGTTTTTCCCCGGAAAATTGTGCTTTGTGTGAATTCGTAATGTTGGCACTTCACTTGGCGTATTTCACGAAATAGTTGCGTGTGCGAGAGAGGAGCACTATGCCGATTCTAGCGTGAAAGACGGAGATGGCAATAGCGCAACGCGAACACGCGGCGCCAAGTGAAGTGCCACCATAAGGTAACGATAAAGAATTCTTCGCAGACAGAGTCGGGGGCAACAGCTAGTTTTGTATAGTAGAAACTCTCCTATGATGATGATGGCCAAGTAAACCGCAAATTATTTGTATAATTAATATGGCCTGTGGCATAATTATTATCATGGAGGGTCTTGGGTTTAAGCCCGGGCTAGCACAGTGTCAGTTTTTCGGAATCTACAAGTATGTGCGAAATTTCATTTGAAATTTACCATGAGATTTGTTTTTGTACCCCGCGAAAACCCCCGAAGTTAGCTGAACGTTACCGAATACGCCGAAATTTACGCTAAAAGACGCACGAGAATTCACGACCATTCGATTTTTAGCTCACCGGCTCACTGAACAGCTTTATGATATAGGTACCTGGATATTTTCCTAGCACGAACGATTTTTTTTCTTCTAATTCTTAGTTTATCGATGTCTTATAAGTGGCATTATATCAATGAGACACGTTTGAAAATATAAAACAATAATACCAAACCAAATCGATGTTATTATTATATGAAAAACTAATCACAAGTTGTTCGTGCTAGGAAAATATCTAGGTATTATGACCAATACCAAAAAAGGCAAAACGTGGTTTTTCGGCCAAAAATAGCCGAAACTAAACCGAATTTTCAGTCAATCGCTACCACAATCTATCAATATTAACTTAGAATAAGTCCATTCTGCTCGCAATGTTTAGCACGTCCTACTGCAATTGTCCGTAACTCTTCAAATACTAATAAAACTTTGTAAAAGTTACGTAAACTGGAACGTTAACGTAAAATTCGTCGCTGGCATTGTTTACTCTGCGTTGTCTTACTTAGTTTGAGGGTGTGGTAAAGGTTTTGTTGTTATTTGGACTTAGAAATACCTTTGGAGATACTCACTATTCTGACATTCATGTAGTCACGGTTTAACTTTTAGGTCTAGGTATAATTAAAAGGGTCACATTGAAATTGAGCGATTTAACTATGTTACTTCTGTTCGATGCTCTCAGAACTTTCCTTTTACTGCCCGTCTTTCCAATTCTAAATTCTGTGTCCAGGCTGTTCGGTTATAGAACTCCCTTCCAATAGTCCTTCGGTGTGCTAAATCTTTGCCCATCTTTAAAGCAACACTATCTATTATCCTGTGCTTGAGAATTGTATTATAGTCCATTTTTTTACAAGTATATTGTGTTACTTATGTATGTATTATGATGTGTATTATTGGTGTTTTGAGTTTTTTTAATAAAATGTCTGTTTTTAATTATTATTTATTATATTTTATATTGCACCACCTGCTGAAATGCATTCCTTGCTTTCTTTGGTTTTTTTTAAAGGTTGTCTGGAAGAGATCGCTTCGAAGCGATAAGGCCACCCATTGCTAACCTTATTTCTTTTTTTCATGTAGTTTTTTTTCTGTATTGTATTTATTATTTGTGGTGTACAATAAAGAGTCATTGTATTGTATTGTAACCCGTAACCGAAAAATGGCCGAACCGCGATTTTTGGCAGTAAATAGCCGAAAACGAAACCGAATATCGTTCGGTCACTTAGACAATCGATCAATGTCTTAGAATAGTACCCTTCTGTTCGTAATGTTTAGCACGTTTTACTACAATTGTCCGTAACTCTTCAGTACTAATGAAACTTTGCGAACGTAACGTAAACTGGGGGGCTACTCCGAAATTCGAAAATCGAAGTTCGTATCGCATCGTCTTGCTCGCTCTTGTATTAAATACTATTAGCGTGAGAGGAATGGCACGATACGAAGTTCGAATTTTGCACTTCGTAGTATAAGGCCTGGACCGTTAACGTAAAGTTGGTTGCAAGCATTTTTGTAGCGATGTCGTTGCGGGTGTGGAAAAGATTTGGATGTTGAATAAAAGCTAACAAATACATAATACCCTAGCTGTAGACCACAACTCCGTCTGCGAAGAATCGTATCGCTATCCCCTGGAAAATATACAATTTTCCGGGACAAAAAGTATCCTACATGTTAATTAAGGGTTTATATTATACCCTATCTGTGTGCCAAATTTCTTCAGAATCAGAGTAACCGTTCTAACGTGACAGATTAACAAACATCCATACATCCATACAAAGTTTCAAGGATATGGTATTAGTAGGATAAGAAAATTAATATTGTATCTAAGGTATTTGTATAAATATTTTTATATATTGTACAATTAAGCTCAAAAGTAGCTGAACCAGTTTCAAGTCGATTTTAAGTTGTCCCTGTGTTATTATTTTTACCGTGACCAACTACATAGAGTTCTACTACTTTTGCGTCTGACTGTACCTCAATGCTCAACCTATAACTTCAGCTCGTTTTTAATATTGACCTTATTTCACTAGCTTTACGGGCTTAACCCTAAAAGAACGAAAATAAACGTTTTATTTCATTCCTTAACAGAATCCTTAATTAAAGGGGCATTTCAATTTTGATTGTGCAATTCATCTGAATGACGTTGGAGGCATCTAAAAAAGCTGGGGCTCAGAATATATTGTGGGATAGGCCACAATAGCGAGATCTCTCTTCAGGCAGATGTTATACCTGGGGGCCGAAGTCCGGAGGAAGAGAGTTGGAAATATATATATAAATGTACTCGACAAGATTTCGTAATTGAAATAAATAGGGGATAAAATTTCTTCACTAAAAATTAAAACTAGATTAAAATAAAATAAACTAAAATTACATTAAGTCTTAAAATGGCCCCTGCGGCATGGTACCGAGGATGCTGGCAGCATTTCTTCGCTGGATTGTAAGACTGATGCGTTGAACGAGGAAGCTGCCAGCTCTTCGGTCTCCTGTGGTATCTCTGAGTCTCTTTGATAAGTCTTTGAAGAGTTCAGAGCGCTAGGGCCCCACGGACCAAGGGTCTTGACGCCGAAAGGTACGATTTGAAGTTAAATTTGAATAAGATTTATTCTGTATATTTTTTTAACTCGTAGGTAATTCATTAATTTTAACTTATAATTCGTAATTTAATTTATTTTGAATTTTCTTCTTACGCAATTTTTTAATGTTATTTTTGCTGCTCTCAGAAGCGTACATAATATGATCTCTTAGTTTAAGTTATATCCATCACTTGTATAACCATTAGGTACGTGTAATAAGTATTGAGCAGTAGTAACTGACAATTCAATTTCAATTCGTTGTAATTAGCTTTCATGGCCTCGGATTCATTAGGAACAACGTACATTTGAAAATAACGAGGCATTAACTCTTTTGTTACCGAACAATGGCGTGGACCGTTCCTCGCTGGGTTAACAATTTTAAGGATTAATTAACGAACGGATTAAAGGTCTTTGGAGTTTTATCCGTCATTACCATTGTAGCGACTACTAGCGCCATCTAGTCATCACATAAGGAACTAATTACTACAATCCTACATCACGCCATCGAAGTTTCTCAACTCGGCTGCATAAATACAACTTCCAACTTTCATCCATTGGACTTCAGTCCCCAGGCATAACATCTGCCTGGAGAGAGATCTCTCTATGGTTACCACCCCCAAATTGGTGACCCACGACATTGGACAAAATTGCAACCTTCAGACACACAAGACGATGACGCAGTCTCACAGCAAGCCATACTCACCACACTGTGCACCATTAGCATGTATCTATTGGCTGCCTGGTGTCTACAGTTCGCAAATCCTCCTCCCACTACTTCCACTTGCCAAACAATCAACCAACGCTCGCCAACAAGGCTCTGAGCAATCACGCAACAGGCATGCATCCAGAAGTAGCAGAGGAACAACAATGCTCGCCGACGAGGCTCTGAGCGACTGGCCCTTGCAAGCGCCCACATGACGCACAGACTGCACTCCACTGCAATTCGTATCGACCTCCGGTCTAAAAGGGGGGCTGATGTAGCGACTACTAGCGCCATCTAGTCATCACATAAGGAACTAATTACTACAATCCTACATCACGCCATCGAAGTTTCTCAACTCGGCTGCATAAATACAACTTCCAACTTTCATCCATTGGACTTCGGTCCCCAGGCATAACATCTGCCTGGAGAGAGATCTCTCTAATGCAGCCTATACCCCCAAACCATCATATCAGCAAAAAGTCGTTCACGGTCCGCATGGCGCCCCGGAACTGCTGGAACGCGACGTCTTTCGGCCAGGAGGCAGCACTCGCCACGGTCTCCACCAGCAGCAGCAGTTTTCATCATATCAGCCAAAAGATGAACCACAGCTGGACAAGACCTCCCCGAAAAAAACCCACAAGGATCTTCACAATGTCGTCGGTTCATATTATTGGGGTCTTCCCACCACACGTCTTCTGGTTCGCGACTGCCACTCTAGGATCTTACTGAGAGAGAGAGAGAGAGACAGATAGAGAGAGAGAGAGAGATGTTTATGTTTATACACCGTGAAATTTTAGTGGTAGTTTTCCCGAAACGAGGTGATTTAGTTTCGATTGTACAATCGATTTATAATTACTATTTTGACTAGAGTCAAAAATCCAATTGTGAAAAACGAAAGTTGAAAATGATCGCAAACCAATAGTAACGCTTCGTTGGTACAAGTAACGTACGATCGTACGATAGGTTAGGTACCAACAAAGCGTTACTATTAGTTTGCGGTCATTTTCGACTTTCGTTTTTCACAATTGGATTTTTGACTCTAGTCAAAATAGTAATTATAAATCGATTGTACAATCGATACTAAATCACCTCGTTTCGGGAAAACAACCACTAAAATTTCACGGTGTATTATTTATGTCAGTAATTAGGGCTATTATCTAATAAGTATATAAAAATCTCGTGTCACGGTGTTTGTTATCAAACTCCTCCGAAACGGCTTAACCGATTTTTTTTCCTTTTTTGTCTGTATTCGGTAGGTCTGAGAATGGGTCGTAGACTATTTTTTATACCTTCCCCTATTCTTCGCGAACGAAGTCGCGGGCAATAGCTAGTTCCATGTAATTATAAGGTACTAGCACATAGCGTGACTTTGAAACACGTTGATCATATTTCGACCACTGATACGCTGACGGTATTTATTTATACTGTACTTTTGATTCAATACATAAAGCTATCGGTGGTAGATTCTTCGACATTAATAAGAGCTTCTATTGAAGCGTAAGGCCGGGGCCGCACTGGTAAGGCAACGGCGACGCGACAGCGATTTGACTAAATCAAAATATAGTTCGAGTTATGTGAGCGGCTGCATTGATCAATACGGCCACTCACATAACTCGAACTATGTTTGATTTAGTCACATCGCTGTCGTGTTGCCGTCGCCTTACAAGTGCGGCCCCGGCCTAACCTGATTAAAAAAAAATTACTTCGACTTTTACTTCACCCGATCTCCAATATAATATTAACAAATGACGAATAACTACTGTCATATCGTTAGGAAGTTACGTGATATTTACAAAACCAAAAATACTTCACCAATTAAGTATGCCCCATAATCAAAGTTACAAAATGTTTTTATTATTCAGAAAGGCAATGGACATAAAGTAATTCGGCCACTGTCAGCTGTCATTCATGTCAGCTTAACCCTTTTTTTAAAACCCAGCCTTCCCCGGTCGGTTAGGCATTTTTATAGATCCGCTCGAATAAAAAAGGTTTAATACTATCTTTACATATTGTGTATACGTTTGTGCAGATATGAGTTTGTTTTAGGATTCCTAAAGCAAATAGGTCGTCATGAACAAATAAATAAATAAATAAATAAATAAATATTAGGGGACAATCTTACACAAATCGACCTAGTCCCAAACTAAGCAAAGCTTGTACTATAGGTACTAGACGACGATAAACATACTTACATATATAGATAAATAAATACTTAAATACACCGAAATAAATATACCGAAGGGATTACTTCAGCCCTTAAGGCCAAGAGGCAGGCACTAGTTTTGGCTCAGAGTCACCTCAAGCAGTTGTCTGCGCATGTTGCGATGACTTTGTTGAGGAACTGCTTTGCCATGCCTCGGATGGTGTATTTGTTGAGAACAGCTCCGACCTGGCTCTTTCCGGATGAGGTTAAGTTGCTCGATGAGACAATTAGGGGCGCACTGGAAGGCGTCATTAATGTCCACATGAACGATTCGCAGTGGTGTCAGGCTGCTCTTCCGGTTAGGATGGCGGTTTAGGGGTGCGGCGCGTGCGCGATGTCGGTCTGATTGCTTTTTTGGCTTCGGCTCATGGGGTGGGGGACCTCGTTGCTCGCATTCTTCCTTGTAATGGCAGTGGGGTCCCTTTGCCTTTTGTGCCGGATGCTTTGGCGGTTTGGGCGTCATTGGGTGCGGGTGATCGGTGGCCGGATGATCGCGCTAGACAGAGGCAGTGGGATGATATCATTTGCGAGTGGACTAGTGGGGGGTTGGTGAGTGATGCTTCGGGATCCGATATGGCACGACTTAAGGCGTCTATTCGTCCTGAATCGGGAGCTTGGTTGCAGGCTTTACCGTCGCCCCAGCTTGGCACCTTGCTGGATAATGACTCACTCAGGATAGCAGTGGCACTGAGATTGGGGTGCAAGGTGTGCGAGCGGCACCGTTGTGTGTGTGGGGTGATGGTGGAGGAGGATGGCCACCATGGCCTTAGTTGTCATTGGTGTGCTGGCCGGTTCTCGAGGCATCATTCTATTAACGGCCTCATTCATCGGGCTATGGTTGCGGCGAATGTGCCCAGCGTTTTGGAGCCTCCGGGGTTGAGCCGTAGTGACGGCAAGAGGCCTGATGGTCTTACGCTGGTTCCTTGGCAGAGAGGGCGCTGCCTCTTGTGGGATGCGACGTGCGTGAGTACCTTCGCACCATCTCACTTGAGTTGCACGTCGAGGTCTGCTGGATCCGCGGCTGAGAATGCCGCGAGGTCCAAGCACCTCAAGTACTCGGCTTTGGAGCCTTCGTATGACTTCGTGCCTTTTGCGGTCGGAACGGCTGGTCCCTGGGGTGCTGAGGCTAAGTCTTTAGTCTGGGAATTGGGCCGTCGGTTGCGGGACAGGGGCGGCGACCCCCGCTCCAGGTCATATCTGGTTCAACAGATTGCGCTGACCATACAGCGGGGCAATGCAGCCGGTATTATGGGCACTTTTGAGCCGGGAATGGCGCGGGGTGGTGGTACTTAGTTTTAGTGTTTTTTTTTGACATTGTTATATTTTTGATTATTTGTTTCATGATTAAATACATACTTAAATACATAGAAAACATCCATAACTCAGGAACAAATATTCGTGCTCATCACACAAATAATGCCCTTACCGGGATTCGAACCCAGGACCTCTTGCTTCGTAGGCAGGGTCACTACCAAACCAACTAGGCTAAGGCGGTCGCAAAACAGGATGGTACATTTAGATCGGTCAGTGTGGACATACAAAGATCTGTTCTAAGGAGTCATGTCGTCAATTTTAGTGACAAACAAACTGCATTCATAGATTAAAAAAACTTACTTGGATCGGGAATCGAATCCGGTCATATTGAAGAAAAATATTTACATTCCAGTCCCTGTACCCGTGTGTCGGTAAACAAATCAAGCAAGTCAAATTTGACCTAGTTGTCGTGGTTGGATTTACTTTAAATATGATATACATATGTATATAGGATGTTTATCTATTGATTATTTTAAATGATAAAATTGTAGATACTTTAATCGATTATTTGTACTCCATATTATTATTGTATTATTTTTGGCTTTATTTTATTTTTAACTTATGCGTATTTTCATTTTATTGACATCGTCTTTTTTAATTATTTTATTGCATTTTTTACATTATGTTTAGTTGTTTTTTTTTTTTAAAGTTATTGTTTAAGTACTGTGTGCCCTTACAGGGCGTCATGGACTGACTTATTTTACTGATAATATCTTGATTATAATGTACATGACATTGACAATGTGTAATAAATAATAAATAAATAAATAAAAATACAGTTAGCAAAAGTACAGTCAGCAAAAACCTTGTAAGTAGGTATTCAAAATTAAATTACCTATTCAAAAAACGAATTTGTTTTTTTTTCTTGTTTATCCTTTACATGGCACGGGACCGATCTGTTTGACGAGCCTTGGGGGAGGCCTATGTTCAGCAGTGGACGTCTTTCGGCTGAAATGATGATTATGATGAAGCGACCCGCATGCTCGTTTGCCCCCTTCTTACAATTCTTTAGTTTGATACAATAAGTTTCAATTGTTAAAGTAAAACACCCACAAAAATTTCAAATCATTTTTATTTTCAATAGTTTACGTTCGCTATCATTCACAAACCATTCCCACTATTGGTCCTTCCAAATCTCTCTCCATACACGATCATACAAGAAATATACAACGTACTCGTATCATATATTATATCTTCAAATAACTAATTTATTCACATTTTTACAATTATTTTTAAATGTATATTTTAAACTTTTGACTAGCCAATATTTTTAAGTTGTTGATTATGACAAAAAACGTGACATTTAAGGTAAGTTCCACACAGGAGACCTGATTTCATACAGTGAATGATTATATTTAATTAGTGAAAGCAAAAAAAAAATATATTTTTGACAGTCCTGTAAAAAGTACATACTTGGACGCACTTGTAACCAAGCTATAAATCAGTCAAGGAAACAATCTAAATATCTTTTGTAAAATACTAGCTGCCGTCATTTTTTTCATACATTTTCTTTCATACAAACCTTTTCTACAATTTTACAAAACACAATTAAAAAAGCCGATTTCAAGTTATGCGCTTACGTACATTCAGAAATTGATTTTTATTTATTCAATAAAAATGGGAGATTTATAAAACACCGTTCTTAATTCAGTCAAATGGCAATCATTTAAAAAGTTTTACGTATCTTTATTAATGACCTACCGTGTTCTTTAGATAGCACGTTTTATGTCAAAATCAACATAACTTTCCCTAAATAAACTATACGAGTGTGAAATTGTTTAACTACGCGTATATTTTGTCTATAACTTCAATGTTAGAAAAACTCCAACTAAAGCATTCGAGTCGTTTTGGACCTGTAAAACCAAATAAAGTTTTTATAATTTTACAAAGCATCATAATCATAATTCCATCATTAAAATAAAACTTATACTAAAAAACTTTCTTTTGCAGGTCCAAAACTACTACGCGTTACAATGAGTTATTTACAGTTTTGATTATTAATAAAATTTTAAAACAATAGTTCTATATACTGTAGTGGCTGTAATAAAATTAACATTGTCCTTTTTAAAGGACTAAAATGAATATGTTGTTTACAATATTAACTAGCATTATAGTAAATAAATATCTATTCTTTCAAAAATTAACAGGTTAAAGCATATTATTATTACGTTGTATTTTTTAAAGATTTTACACATACATGGTGTAGTATATAATAAATTGGAAAATTTTCAATTCATGTGTATGTGTATGTTTTACATATTATATATATGACTCTATACATTTATTGTAACATAAAATTAATGCATATTTAAAAAAATGGGTCTTAGTAATATGGAAGAAGTGACACACTAGTCACTTTTGATCTAACACACTCTCTCTCTCTCTAACTCTTATGAAGCAACTGTAAAGTCTATTTCAATAGAATCTGACACTCTCTTAGATACTTAACCTCCTGCTGCCCAGTGTCCTTTATATAGGACTTGTAATGTGATATCGTACTCACTCAAACGTGTCATAAAGTTTAAAGTTCGTTAAAACTAAATTTGACGTGAGCGGCAGGACGATGTAGTAGCCAACTTTTTTTATACATTATAGGCTTGCGTTTGACCACAATCACGCTTGCCTAGTAAATGCTCATTCACCCAAGACATGACATGGACATCCGATTATCTAGTTTCCTAAAGTTATGATGATAATCGAAAACCTATAAATAAAAATATTTTATAGACACCACTAGGGACCTAGGCAATTCGACGTCCATGCCAGTTGGGCATCGAGATCGAGTTCTGATTGTCTACGAGATTGTCAGATTATATTAAAATGAAGTTTAGTTATTTCCGCGTTATGTAACAAAGTATATTGTTCTAAGGGGCTGTTTCACCACTTTTCTTAAAGTTCGGATTAGCTTAATCATAACCTTATTTGACAGATGGAATTAAAATTTCCGTTTCACCAGTCTCGATTAGCGCTAAGTGACGGACAAACTGTTTCTTAATTTGACCATCAGATCAGGGACATTTAGCAATTTTATCCGTCACTTAAAGTTAGTTTATTTTTTTGTGGCCATGGTTGGAGAGCCCTTCAGCCGGTTTCAGAAAAATAAATCAATGTATTTTTTATTTTTTAAAGAAAAAGGCCATGCTAAATTGAATAAAATAATTGAAATATCAAGATTTGAATAAAAAAATGTAGGTACACTTTTAGTATGTAAAAATAAATCCAAAATTTCGTAATATTTTTTAATAACAAACTTTTTTTCAGTGGCTCAATCGTTTGTTCTACCTGAACTTGTATGTCGCCATTAAAAAAAAGTTTATCTGTCAAATGGTTTGGCGCCACTTTTCGATTCGTTTTACGTGATTTTATTTTTCTTTGTTATTGTTAACAAAGTATCGTAAATAAATACCGTTTTTGGATCAATTATAATGTTACATATTTGTTTATGCAAAAAAAATAGATGTATTCAAAAATTATATAGTTAACCATTTCTTTTGCTTTAATAATGAGTGACTATTTGAACGAAAGTGTGCGAACAGGAACGCGTGGTCGTGAAATGCGATGTTGCCATTCCGAGTTTTTGTTAAACCCACGATAAGTTAAGTGGTACTTAGTTTGCACAGGACCGGAGTGGTGAAACTGAAAAAACACTAGCTGACAGATTTGTCCAGTACTTAGTTTATTCATTGGTTATGTAACCAGCAGTTTGACAATAAGGTGGTGAAACACCCCCTAAACTAAAGGTGTTGTATGTTCGCGTGCTTTCATTTGGGGCCCATTTCGCAAAAATATCCTTTGAATTCCTATACAATATTACAGGACTGTCAACCTTAAGTGGGTCCCAAATTAAAGTTCGTGACTGTACCTAATAATGTGAATATTCAATACATAACTAAAGTAAAAGTGTTTATTTAGTCGCTTCACCTATTTCGGTTGAATCTATATTGTTTTCCTGGAATTTAATGTTTCCGGTATTATCTAAAGTTTAATGCGTTATCGCGAATTGTTGAACCGTGAAATTGATAAAGGAACAAACTTGTGTTTATTAAACAAAGCTAAAACAATATTGTATTAAAGAATAAGTATTTGTGATAAACTAGCTCCAATTCGCCGCTTCGCTGAGTTGGAAATATTTCTACAACTTTTAAAATCTTCGAGTTCGGCTTAAAAAAAGGTCACGGTGACTGTTAGCGACGTGCTCATTAGGGTTCAATACAATACAATACAATACAATACAAATATTCTTTATTGATCACCAGAAACAGTACAGTGACATTACAAAAATAAAAATTCAGGTAGGCAATAGGCGGTCTTATCGCTAAAAAGCGATCTCTTCCAGACAACCAATTACTCAGAAATTAATAAATATCAACAGACGAATGTAGGTGGCAGAAATAACAGACAAGAGAAACGCAGTATTACTTAATAGACAACAAACAATAAAAACAATACAAATATAATATAAATTATATAAATAAACAAATACATTCAATATAATACTTATACACTACATATACTTAATACAAAATATCAATGGAAAAAAATGTCAAAAGGCCGCATGTGAGAAAAGGATTTAAAAAGGAAATTAAAGAAACAATATAAACAAAAAAGAAAAAGAATAAAGAAGGGTCAAAGACCGAGGATTACGTTAGTGACAAATAGTGAGCCTTTAGAAGGTTTTTAAAAATGGGAAGGGATTTTGCTTGCCTCAACGACAAAGGAAGAGAATTCCAAAGACGAATGGCGGTCATAGTAAAGGAGTTATGATAGAATTTGGAGGAAGAAGGAGGAACAGTAAGAAGAAAATTTTGTGCAGAGCGAATAGAGGACATAAACATAAAACGCTCTTGAAGATATTGAGGAGTTGCAGGATTGAAGAGTATGCTGTACAGAAGAGAAAGAATGTGAGTATTACGGCGAAAACGGATGGGGAGCCACTTGAGATGGGCGCGATAGTAGGAAACGTGGTCATATTTCCGCAAACCAAATATGAACCGAATACAGACATTTTGGATACGCTCAAGCTTATTCAATTGCTCCTCTGTAAGATCTAAATAGGAAACATCGGCGTAATCTAAAATAGGAAGAAGGAGAGAATTAGCCAACGCAATCTTGGTAGCGAGCGGGAGAAAGTTGCGAAGCCGCCTCAGAGACCCCACAGCAGCAAACATCTTCCTGCTAACCTCATTAACTTGGGGCGCCCACGCCAATGACTGGTCCATGAAAACACCCAAGTTTTTTACTTTAACCGAGAAAGGTATCAGGATACCATTAAAAATATAGGCGGCAGATTAATAAAATTTACTCTGGAAATAAAATGTGAACTGCCGACTATAATAACCTGAGTTTTTGCTGGGTTAACGCTAAGACCATAGCGACCACTCCAGTTGGCTATTTTGGCCAAATCGAGATTCACGGCAGCAATAACATCCGGGAGATCATCAAGTACACCCTGAGAATATATAAATAAATAAATAAATAAATATCACTGGACAATCACACCAATTGACCTAGTCCCAAAGTAAGCTAGGCAAAGCTTGTGTTATGGGTACTAGGCAACGGATAAACATACTTATATAGATAGATACATACTTAAATACATATTTAACACCCATGACCCGAGAACAAACATTCGTATTGTTCATACAAATATCTGCCCCGACACGGGAATCGAACCCGGGACCTCAAGCTTCGTAGTCAGGTTCTCTAACCACTAAGCCATCTGGTCGTCTAAAATAAATATATCTGGAGATCGTCGGCATAAAGGTGATAAGAAGAGACAAGATTATGAGAAATGGAATTTATAAATATGGAAAATAATAGAGGCGACAGTACACCAATAAGCTATATACTCAAAATGTATTTCTTTTTTTTATTATGTTATTTATTTCAGGTAGGTTGCGTGTGTGACGCGCGATCGGACGTTCAAACTAACGAACGTACATACGTGAGTCTACCTTAGCCAACCGCGCGCGACGCACGCGCACACGCCCTTTTGTATTTTTTTCTATAATTTGTACGCTCTTGTGTCGGTTTCTTCCAATAAACTGGGTTTTTCGTTGTGATCCAAAAGTTTCATTAAAAAACCATCCGCATCGCCCACAGTAACATTTTGAAACACGTTTGCTCAGACAACGCCATCTATTGATTGTAGATGACGTTTATATGTCATCTTGACAGCCGATATACTTACTTCGAAGTTCTTGGACAACGACCTCTTTTGACGTATTCTAAGATTAAAATATTATACTTACCACGGGAACGCATTACCGGGATATTACAGGAAGATTATTTCAACTTTGACCCTCGGGACGTCCCAGTTATAACCGTAAAGGTTCGTGTTTTCTCATAGAGTACTTATAAAATCCTAGAATTTAATCACATAAAATATCCAAACCTATTTAATTTATTAATAACAAAACCTCAGCCTAAGTTTTGCACTTCCGATCTCTCTCGATGTATGTCGAAAATTACCGAGTCCGAAAGTGGAAATAATCTTACTGTAATATTGTTTTAATCCAGATTTTAGTGTAAGTTTCATTTAAATCCTTTCTGCCGTTATTACAGCAACCATGCAAACATCTAAACATCTCCATAATCTTTCTCATTTATTATTTTAAGTAGTATGTTAGTGTTTGACATGTTAGTACCCAATATATGGCATCGTTCTGTCACTTCAATTGCTTATGACATGTAACAAAAGAGGGTAACTATTGGGACACTGACCAAGACTCTGACGTTAACTTAGTAAAGGAAAAATTGTTAAATGATTATTGTAATTTTGCGAAAACAAACTCGCCGTGAGGCTTCCATATTATTTTAAAAAGAAGCAAAAAAATAAGTTCTAATTTCATAGTAAATATTTCTATGAAAAAAAGTTTTTTTGCAGATCAGTGATATTCGGAACTTTTCATTTACATAAAAAAAAATATTTAAAATAATTTATTTTAAAATAATTTATTTTCATAGTTACATACATCATAATTATTACTATTATTGATGATCACAAAAAACAATGTGATAACGGAAAGCAGTGAATAGCCGCGTAGACTGCTACGGCGTAGCGAAGTCTACGCGGCTTTCGTAGCAACGTCTAAGTCACATAAAACTGAGTGATTTCAAATATTTCTTACTCAGATTCGAAATATTAACCGATTTTAAATTAGAACAAAATAAAAACTGACAAATTGATTACCACCGATTAAAATAATAGCCAAGTGCGTGTCGGACTCGGATTAATTTCGATCGTTGCTCAATATTTTAATATTAAATAAAATTAAAAATCATTTTACTAAACTACGATTTTCAATTTCGTGGAATTTTGACATTTCTTAGTGTTACTAGGCAAAAAATATTTACCGAAAATTTAAACGAGATAAAACAAAAACTAGGAAATACACAGCACAAATTCCTTAGTATACGCATTAAAATTGGGTATAATGTAATAAATCATTAATTAATACGTAGTTAGAATATTTTTTGATCTAACTGTTCAGATGTAATAAAATATTCAACCCTTTTATGAGTAAAAAATAAATTGTCTCGGGTATCATTGCGATGATTGACATATATCGCAAACTTTCGGACTTAAATTATAATTAATAGTTATGTATTAAGTTTCAATCGTCGTCTCAAGAGGTTTGTAATTTAAAATTTCATAGACAAGGTTCATACTTAAAAAATAAAAACCATCAAATATCATTCTTCTGTCAAAACAATATTAAAGTCATTCGGCTTCTGTCTTGAATGTTCGAATGTGCTCGCTCTCCTGTTTCCGTATTGTTTTTGTCGTTTTCGTTGATTGATATTATTATTTCCTTGAAAAGTTTTTGTTTTTTGCTATGTGTTATGTTTTTTAAAGAGGAATAATATCATTATGAATTGCGTCTCACACAAACCATGAATACACGAATCTCTTAAAAACCTATGAAATAAATATAGACTATATTTATCTATTTATTTATTTATTTATTTATTTATAATTAGTAATGTGCCTATTTTATTGTGTTTCTAAAATAATAAATAGATTTAAAATGAAAAAAGGTTTGTTGCCTCTGAAACGTCAAAATCTGGCAATTGTCAGAATTCCACGAAATTAAAAATCGTGGTTTAACTAAATAAAATAAGGCTTGAACAATTTTGTCCCATACATGTTAAAACAGCATTATAAAACAAGCAATTTACTTTAACCTATTGAAATGACTGTCATTTGGATTTTTCCATAAAAACATAAATATGTCGTACAGTCATAACCATCTTGCAAGTGTGCTCGCAAAACAGTTAATATTGCCATAAATATAATTCATTCTTTTAAGGACATTACCTTGACTTCTCTAAAATAAAAGTCATTTCAACATTAGATACAGATAGTGGCGCCAAAACTTTCCTTAAATCTAATAAAGGTTACATTTAACAACTATATCACTTGACAATACACGTTACACTTGCGTGGCGGTCTCACCGACATTAAAAAGGAAAGGTTCTTTCAACTCACTAGAGCCCCGTTTCCTCGGTTTGGGAGGGGGCTTAGGAGCTGTTCGTGTCCTATTCAAACTGTTCACACTCACGCCAACTCTTAAATCACGAACGTGATTCTTCAAAAGACTCTCGTTCTCCGTCAGCAACACTTTCAGAGGTCTCTGTTCCGAAGGTTTTGAGAGCCTCCCTTGTACAGCACTATAGCTCATAGCTTGTAGGGCTAGCAGCTGGTTATGTATGTTGGGGGAGCTCAAACTGCTTCTGGGTATAGTAGCATGAGGAGTCCCAGGCGCCGGAGATGGTGCTGGTTCAATTTCCTCACAATCCTGGTATCTATTTTTATTGATGCCTAAATCCATCTCGCTCTTGTTCAAGCTGTAATAGTTTGCACCGTTGTGGAACAACTTCATGTTGAACTGGTCATAGTAGGGTATGACTCCATTTAGGGTTGAGAAGACCTGAGGGTTGCTTTCAGGGAACCAGTTGGTTCGTGGTCTTCTTGGAAGGGTGACGTACCCTGTCTTCGGGATAGCTGACCCTTGAGAAGTCGTCGGTAATCTATATCCTGGGGGTATAACTGTGACTCCGTATCCTGGCGACTTGATAGGGCTTTCGGTTGCATTGGTTTTGGATCGTTCTTGGCTGGTACCGCTGGCTGGTGAGATTTGTGTGCCTCCTCTAAGAGGGAAGGTGAGCAAGTCTGGAGGGTATGCTTGGTGTTCTGCAGTGAGACGGTCTAGGAGTAGCGTCTCCTGGGATATCTTGGGCAGGTCTACGTCGAAGTGTCTGCTGTTGTCTTCTGTGGACGCTGTGGACAAAGAACTATTATTAGTTGCTGATATAATCTAAAACAGATCCAGAGGCCTTATTGCTTAATGGAATCGAAATGGCAATCGTTTTCACCGCTTCTTTATGTCACATGGTATAAGGCGATGAATGCGTTCGCAAGCATGTCAAACAATAACAACTTCGTAGTAGTTCCACATTAAAAAGCTATTATAATTTTACTAGCTGTTGCCCGCGACTCAATCCGCGAAGAATAGGGGTTTTAAAAATAGCCTAAGACCTATTCTCAGACCTTCCGAATATAGACAAAAAAGTTTCATATAAATTCCGAATACAGACAAAAAAGTTTCATACATAGTTAAGTGATACACATCACACAAGGATCTAGGGGGATAAGGCCCTACTTATATTTTTTTGGCATTTTCCGCATAATGTTGTTTCAGTAGAAATCAAAAAATCTCATGATCCATGAAATATAAGTCTTCAAGAATTATACGTAAACAAAATTGGCCGCTATTTATTAAGTACTTGGAGATGTAACAGAAACAAAATCTCGCAAACCTGGTTAAATAACGTTGTTTTTATATCATTTCCATTTGAAAAGCCAATACGAAAGCAATATTATCGAGTCAAATAATTTCTTCATTTTACTGGTTTCCGCGCTCATCTTGTTTCATAAAATATTACGAAAAATTCCGACAAATAATATGTTTTTTACACGTATACCTTTGTAGTATAATGAGAGTCAAATATCATTCGTATTTAAGGCTGGCATTTTCAGCCAATCAACATAATGTACGGAGAATTCGAATAAGGCCTGTATATAATTAGATGACGTCTGATTTCAGTAATTGTAAGAAAGGTATGAAATACCTAAGCAAAAACACTAACAAGCTGTACAGTATTGAAATAAAATATATTTATATCAGATTTAAAAATAAATTGGTATTTATATTATATTAGTGGTATGAAAAGACGTGGTGGCCTAGTGGTTTGACCTATGGTCTCTCAAGCAGAGGGTCGTAGGTTCGAGTCCGGGCTCCTCCAAGTATTTCGAAATTTATATGCAAAATTACATTTGTAATTTACCAGGAGCTTTACGGTGAAGGAAAACATCGCGAGGAAACCTGCACACACCTGAGACGAAATTCAATGGTGTGTGTGAAGTTCCCAATCCGCACTGGGCCCGCGTGGGAACTACGGCCCAAGCCCTCTCATTCTCAGTGGAGACCTGTGTCCTGCAGTGGGACGTATATATTATAGGCTGTGATGATGATGATGATAATGATGATGATTAGTGGTATGCCAGTTTGTGTCCTGATCCATAGCAGAGAATTATCGCGGAAAAGTAAGATCTGTATTTGTAACTGTATTTTGTAAATATTTTTAATTAAATATATTTACAGAGTTAAAAGTGTAAAAAGGTCATATTATAAAAACATTTCTGCGACTTGCTTTTTGCTGCTTTTGATAATTTCTCTAAGATTTGATATTGTCATTTATTTGTTTGTCATTTGTTTTATTGCCACGTTTCTTACGGCATATTCTCTTGGCAATGATAGTCCTTCCGAAAGCGCTGTAAGTTACTTTGCGAAGGTCCATATCAATGAACTGAAACAATTACTTTGCTCACCCGTGACCTTATTATAATGATACTTACGTTTATGCAAGAAATGTGTGTTCATGCAGTTCCTCCACCTCCACACTGTCCGAACACACACAAATCACACAAACCCTACTATCACCACCACCAAACTACACTGACGCGTTTTGAACTCAACCAGAGCTCATCCTCAGAGTAACCATAGTGATTATGCTACCAGGATGTTAGACTGACAAACCAAAACAAACGTTTTAATTTGTAACTGTAACCTCTCAAGTACCCACTTTATTTTTCTCAAAAAAAGAGGTCGCGAGTGAGCAAAGTAATTGTTTCGGTTCACTTTTATTTAATGTTCCTACGCAACACCCAGCGTACTCGTTAAAAGCAACAAACAACACGGAAGGATGATCCTCAAATATAATTTAGGCCTTCAGTTCTTGAGATGAAGAATTTCTGTGAAACCTTAAAGAACTAAGTGCCTCATTACGAATGTATACTTCGGTGACTAATTCAAACATAGACTCAGAATAACAAGTATTCGAACGCTAACGTAACGGTATACGCTTTTATTTAAAAAAAAAACCGGCCAAGAGCGTGTCGAACATGCCCAAGGTAGGGTTCCGTAGCCATTACGAAAAAATCAAGTAATATTTTTCTAAGGATTTCGTATGTGTACGGAATCATCCAAGTTTAGGTATGTTTTATACCTTAGGCTACTATTTACTCTTAAACTACAAATAATTTCCAAGCAATCTTAGCCGCTATAATTTTCCTAGTAAATTTGATATATTTACTACCCTTCTGAATTTTTACAAATTTTTCCACCCAACAGTTTAGATTTTAGAGGGGGGGGGACGGCCGATTTTAATGAAAATTTCCACTTTAAAGTTGAATATTTCGCAAACAGATCACTGAATAGAAAAATCATGTTAGCAACTCCGCAATGATTTTAAAAGACCTATCCAATGATACCCCACACTATAGGGTTAGCCGAGAAAAAACAAATCACCCCCACTTTACGTCTATGGGAGGTACCCTAAAAAATTTTTTTTTACTTTTTTTTGTTCAATCACTTTGTCGGCGTGACTGATATATTTATTCATGCCAAATTACAGCTTTCTAGTACTAACAGTCTCTGAGCTTAGCCGCGGACAGACAGACAGACAGACGGACAGACATGGCGAAACTGTAAGGGTTCCTAGTTGACTACGGAACCCTAAAAAGAGCAGCGGCGTTCATAGTTCAAAAAGAGCAGAAAATTTTTAATTTTTGTAAATATTTCGTTGTCATGTAATTTTTGTTGCCTTTGTAGTTTTATTTTTGAGAAAAACACTATACAAGCCTCGACCAATAAGTGGTACTGGACTAGTACATAAAAATCCTCGCCTATGGCTTGGATTTATAATCGTACTTGTCCAGTATGGCTTACTTACTGGTCTCTTCAGTAATGTACTATTATTGTTTTTTTTTTCTCACTAGTTCCTTCACAAGAGATGAAGGAAGAACTGCGTTTATTTTTTGCCTTCGTTCCTTGTCGCAGTAGCACCTTCAGTTCTAGCAAAGGAACGTAAGGAAAAATTAAACGCAGTTCTTCCTTCATTTTTCATGCAGGAACTAGTCTCCTTCGAAGGAACAACCAAAGGAACTAACGCGAGTAATCTAGTGAAGCACGCATGCAGAGCATCTAGACTCTGTTTAACCACGAGGCCACCAGCCTTTTTTGTCACATTCACTAATTGGGATGTCTATTTTTTTGCAATGTATAGTAAATCGAAAGCCATTTCGAGATAAATGCTTTTTAACTCGTTTTCTGTAGTTATTTAATTCTAATATTATGTAATGAATTTATCACATAAGAAATAAGCGATGACCTTCATTTGACATTGGCGTAAATTGCGTGACCGGTCCAAGTCGTACTTTATTCTGTGTGGTTAGAATTCTTCACAATTTACGCGTGGATTATACTACGGAGTCTGATTTGGACCCGCTGTCTGACATCTAGCACTTTGACAGTGCCAGTAAAGTGACACTAGTCACAGTGTATCACTACGAAAAAAATAATTAAGGGTTACCTATCAAAATTTAGAATATTTTTTTTCCGAATATTTAAAATCCCGAATGCTTCATTTATCCGAATGCATTTTTTTCTGAAACTGTAATTATTTCAGGATTTTTATAAAACAATCCTAACCTAAAGGGTTCTACACGATGGTCCTGAAATAATTCCTGAATTATTTACAGTTTCAGAAAAAAATGCTTTCGGACAGATGAAGTTTTCGGGATTCTAAACCTTCGGAAATAAAATTTTCTAAACATCGATAGGTTCCCATAATTAAGGGGTCGCCTTATCGTACGCATTTAGATAGATTTAGAAATTTGGCAGTGTAGGAGCCCTCAATTACAATCTGACGTCATCAACCAAAATAGTTTCAATAATTAATTTTGAAAAAAGTACTGAACTAAATGATAAAATATTGAAATAAGTTTCTTATAATTGAATTTTCTATAAGAAAAAAAAAACCACTGGTATTTTTTTGAGACATTCCCAATTGCTAAATAATAAAAGGCAGCATTTTGTTTGCCAGCTTTCACTCCCAGAAATTTACTATGGACATTGTTAAAGCGATTTTATCGCATTATAATTGCTTTGACCTCAACTCCTTTATGGCATTAACAACTGACTGTAGTTAGGCAACACGCTTATCTAGATTTTAGGTCACCTAGGTCCAACAAACTATGTGAAACTTTGTAATTACTTTGCATTTTCCAGGTCAGGTTAACCTTTGCGTCATAAGTATGACAACAAAAGTTCCGGCTTTATGATGTTTCAGTGAAATAATAGGGGTTTATAATGGTGGGAACTCGGAGTCGCGTCTGGGCAAAGCGTTACCACACTATCGTTGGTAAATTGTAAAAGAAAGAAAATAAGTACTTTTATTTACTACAAAATCAAAAAATCAAAAAAAATCAAAATCGTTTAATGGTATCAAAAGTACAGAATGTTGATAGTGGTTGGCACCTCTTTTTAAGTATGAAATACCTGTATTAAGAGGCACCTATAAACTACAACACAGACACATTCAATATTTTTACAAAGGAAAAGTGAACATGTAAGCTAATAGAGTGTGTCATTGCGGTTGTAAATTGGACACTGTCTCAGCATAATGCTGAGGCGTTTCTAGCACCCCGCGCTGATTTTCAGCCAGTACCGTTGGTGCTTATTAACAACAAGAAACAATATCGATAGGCCTATTTAGGGTGATATTTCACTAAAAATTATGTTACTCGTATCGTATGCTACGTCGCTACGGATGTGTTTGATATACACCGTGAAATTTTAGTGGTTGTTTTCCCGAAACGAGATGATTTAGTATCGATTGTACAAGCGATTTATAATTACTATTTTGACTAGAGTCAAAAATCCAATTGTGAAAAACGAAAGTCGAAAATGACCGCAAACCAATAGTAACGCTTCGTTGGTACCTAACCTATCGTACGATCGTACGCTACTTGTACCAACGAAGCGTTACTATTGGTTTGCGGTCATTTTCGACTTTCGTTTTTCACAATTGGATTTTTGACTCTAGTCAAAATAGTAATTATAAATCGATTGTACAATCGATACTAAATCATCTCGTTTCGGGAAAAACAACCACTAAAATTTCACGGTGTATACCAATCATAAAGAGTACATTGGTGCATATAACATAGCACTTGCAGAAACGGGCTCAACTAAAGTACGTTTTTAGAGTTCCGTAGCCAAATGTCAAAAAGCGGAACCCTTATGGATTCGTCATGTCTGTCGGTCTGTCTGTCTGTCTGTCTGTCCGTCCGTATGTCACAGCCACTTTTTTCCGAAACTATAAGAACTATGCTGATGAAACTTGGTAAGTAGATGTATTCTGTGAACCGCATTAACATTTTCACACAAAAATTTAAAAAAAAAACAATAAATTTTGGGGGTTCCCCATACTTAGAAGTGAAACTCAAAAATTTTTTTTCATCAAACCCATACGTATGGGGTATCGATGGGTAGGTCTTTAAAAATGATATTGAGGTTTTTAATATCATTTTTTTCTAAACTGAATAGTTTGCGCGAGAGACACTTCCAAAGTGGTAAAATGTGTGTCCCCCCCCTGTAACTTCTAAAATAAGAGAATGATAAAACTAAAAAAAAATATATGATGTACACTTCCACCGAAAGTTGGTTTGACCGAGATCTAGTAAGTAGTTTTTTTTAATACGTCATTAATCGTAAACCGCAATTTTTTATAGATAATGGTGCGGAACCCTTCGTGCGCGAGTCGGACTCGCATTTGGCCGGTTTTTATTTTAAATGAAATGATGCGTGCTGTAAATGCGTACTCTGGATCTTTCTCGAACGGCTAACGTAGCTTTATGAGTAGTGAAAACGATTTCCGTTGCCGCAACATTATGCTGGGTGGGGCCCAATTCATACTATTCGATGTTTTTTATTTGTATCTCTCTCTCTCGTGACTCAGGTGCGAGCCGGGATTTGAACCCACGACCCTCTGCTTGAGAGGCCATAGGTTAAACCACTAGGCCACCACGGCTTAATAATTAATAATTCATGTTGAAATTAATATTGTAATGCCCGCTTAATTTGGGTGTGATTATGTTTCACAAAGCTAGCCTTGTCCGAAACTCAAGAGTTTTACATAAAACCTTTTGTATGATGTGAAACCGATCGCTCTGACACAGTTACCAGATTGAATGGGAATTTTATAGGGAACTTTGATTTTACGTCGGTTAAAAGCAAATTATTAATAACAGTGTATTGTTTCCATCTAATTTACATCGAGTCGGGGATTACTTTCTGCTTTGTTACAGACATTAAATTTATAATTACTTGGTGTAAGCCGCTTTGATGATGAGTTTCGAACTTTGATCATTCAGGCACCTACTTATGTCAAAGTATTACCAAACACTAGATTTTGACAGCAACCGCTTTCCGTGAACCGTCAGTTGAATTGAGAATGTCATCATATCACCTGAAAGAGCCGTGGTGGCCTTGTGGTTTGACCTATGGCCTCTCAAGTAGAGGGCCGTGGGTTCGAATCCGGGCTCGCACTTCTGAGTTTTTCGGAATTCATGTGCCAAATTATATTTGAAATTTACCATGAGCTTTAACTGCACCTGCATACACCTGAGAAGAAATTCAATGCTGTGTGTGAATTTATTTATTTATTTATTAAAAAAAAAAAACAAAATTACAAGGTTATACAGAGAACAGTATTATCCGGTAAGCGCCAAACTAGGCTGAGCCTGTATCTTGGCACTCACAGAGTCAGTTTACAAACATTATGATATTATCACTTTAACAGATTACACAGTTAAGTAGGTTGTCCCGTTGGCTTTAGTGGAATTATAACCATAAACACTGCAGTTGCAATGTGACAAAATATTCTATGAAGCTATCAGAACAATATCTTGAACGGAGAAAGAAAGAAAAAAAAAAAATTAAATCAAAAATAACAAAAACAAAACCGGCCAAGAGCGTGTCGGACACGCACAAGGTAGGGTTCCGTAGCCATTACAAAAAAATCAAGTAATATTTTTCTAAGGATTTCGTATGTGTACGGAATCATCCAAGTTTAGGTATGTTTTATACCTTAGGCTACTATTTACTCTTAAACAACAAATAATTTCCAAGCAATCTTAGCCCCTATAATTTTCCTAGTTAATTTGATATATTTACTACCATTCTGAATTTTTTCAAATTTTTCCACCTGACAGTTTAGATTTTAGAGGGGGGGGGGACGCTCGCTTTTAATGAAATTTTTCACTTTAAAGTTGAATATTTCGCATGGCAACTCTCCGAGCTATGTCAGTAACATTAATAGGACAGATGTCTGATGGGACCAAAAGATTTTCGAATGGCGTCCAAGGACCGGAAGAATCAGTGTAGGTAGGTCCCCAATAAAATAGAGCGACGACCTTGTTAAGGTTGCGGGAACGCGTTTGATGCGGATAGCGCAGAATCGGTCTGTTATTTGTATCTGTCTTTCGACTAAAATGATGATGATGATGATGATGATGATGATGAATCCTTTAGTATTAGGGTAAGTTGCAATATCTGCGGTCGGCCAGCGTACGAAAAACAGTCACGAATGTGTGTAATCGCGCGAGTTTATGGTGTGTGCATATTTCTTGATCAAAATTCTGGCCAATTTGAGGGATTTAGAAGGTCTTCGGAAAACAATCAAGTGTACACACACTTTGGACATTGACTGGGCTAATACATAATGTAATCAGCGGCGGGCACCAGAGGGCAGACCAAGTTGAATGGCTTCTTTTATGTTGAGAGTGTGCAATGCCAGGGACTCTGGGCCTATCTTGTCAGAAAACTCAAGACCAGTAATTTAACGCTATCGAAGGGTTCCCTACACGAAAACTTAATAAAAAAAAGTTAATTTACTTACTTAACATGGATTCGTTGTCCAGTAAGGTTCTATTCAGTTCTGACATCTCCGTAGCTTCGCTGGTGAGAGATGGTGGAGCTTCATGCTTCCTAGGAGGCTTAATGACCGGGTTCACCTCCGGCTTCAACCCCTTCTCCAACTCCGATGCAACAGAGTTCTCTATCAGTATCTCCCCGTTAGAAGACGTGTCTGTCTTAATCAGTCTTTTAGATTCATTGTTCTGCGTAGTAAAGTAGCAGACGCCTAGCACTGCTCCACAGATTAAAATTACAGCTGTCAGATAGCCCACCAGAATGGCAAAAGTGTCAGTATCCAAACCTAATATGGTACCAACACTTCCGTATTTAGAAAGGACCAGAGTCAAAGTCTTCTCGTCCCGGCCTCCGGGATTCTCAGCCACACATGTATAGTTCCCTCTATCGCTATATCTCACGTTTATGATGCTCAAATTGACCCATCTAATCAGATCCATAGTATTCTCAGTTAGGACGTATCGGATTTCTCCAAAAGAACGTGTCTCAATAACACGGTTGTTATACCTCCAAACAACTTCAGGGGTTGGATTCCCAACCACTTTACATATTAAGGTTACATTTTCGTCGTAGCTTCTCACTTTGGCATCAGGTAAGGGCTCTAGTATGGTTGGTCTGCAAGCAAAGTTGGAGGAGTCCAATTCATTCCAAAGTTTGTCTTTGACAGTTGCAGGTTCAGCACAAGCAGTTGGAGGGGTATATAAATTATGTGTTATCACCCAATCTCTGAAAGTTTGTAAGTTACAATCGCATCTCCAAGGGTTATTGTGCAGATCTAAACCAGATAAGTTATGCAACGCCATTAGAGTCTCTGGCTTCATGTGAGTCAAGCTGTTTCCGTCAAACCGCAATATCTTCAGTTGTGGCAAGTTCGCGAACGCTTTGGTGCCTATCTTCACTATCTTATTATTGCTCACCTCAACTTTCTGGAGGAACTTTAAGTTTCGAAACACACCGTCCTCCAACTTGTCTATCAGGTTGTTACTCAAATTGATTAATCTAAGTTTTTCTGTCCCTTTGAACGTGTCCGGGTGTAGATTGCGTATCCTGTTCCGGGACAAGTCTAGTTCTATCATGATAGCGAGCGTTGCAAACGCCGTTTTATGTATCGTGTCTATGTTACATTCTTTGAGGAAGAGTTTTTTGAGGTTGCTTAGGCCTACTTTTTTGAAGCCTTCTTGGTGTAACGTTAGCAAAATATTGTTGGAGAGGTCCAGGATTTGTATGTCGTTGCTGAGATTGGCAGGGATGGATCTGAGGCTGGAGTTTGAGCAAATGGCAGCTTTGTTGCCGGATTGCCAGCGGCAGTCACAAGGTCTTTGACATTCTGTGGTGAAGTCCGCCAGACTTGTAGCGAGAAGGATGGTTGCCCAAATGGTTTTCATCCATGCCTTCCAATGTTCATGAACCATTTTGCTATGACGCTCATCGCCTTGTGCGGCATTCCTGAACGGTGCTGTGAGCCGGTTTCATCGGTTTCTGTAACAAAGAGAAAATATGTTAATAGGCATCCGGAGGTCATTGACTTCGGACCCGAACCGCGTATAAATGAAGGCAGTAGGCATATATAATGGCTTAAACTAACCGTCTGGAAAAAGGGTCGTTATTATACATACGTAAAATAAACATGTTAGTTTAACGTTTGGGATCTTAAGTAAACTAAAAAATACAGTAGTAGGCAGATTGTACAAAGGCAACTTTATCTCTGAATAATGTTGCACGCTCAGCCGAAATAAAAAATAAAGATAAGATTTTACGAATAATGAAATGTATGAGGTATTTATTACTGGCTTCTTCTTGCTATTTTCACTTAGTTCGACGATAGTAGACGTTTTTTAAAGACCTAACACTAAAAGAGATAATTATATTATGTTATGTGAGTCTCCATCCATCCATCTATAGCAGCCCTTAGTTCGTTCGTCTTCGGACATAGGCCTCCTCTCCATTTCTCCACGCCTAGCGATCGACAGCCATACGCATCCATCCTCCACCCGCCTGTCGGCAGATATCGTCCTTCCACCTCATTGGTGGTCTTCCTATTATGTGAGTCTAATTCTGTCGTCGTAAGGAAAAGGGGCACATCTAGCATTTTTTGTGAAACAGAAAAAGCCTAAGTGCACACTTGTTCTTTGTAAACTTATGCCGTTTCTGTTCTGAGTAAGTTTGCAGTTGTGCCTTTTATGAATACGACGGCAGAATTATCTATCACTTATCTATGTGACAAGGATTTTGTTCTTATTTTTTCCATAACTTGCCTTTTGGGACAACCTATAGACGTAATTCATCATCATCATCATCATCATCATCATCATCATCATCATCATCATCATCATCATCATCATCATCCCATCCTATAAACGTCTCACTGCAGGGCACATGCCTGCTCACAGAATGAGACGGCTTGGGCCATAGCTCCCAATCGGGCCCAGTGCGGATTGGGAAAATAAATAAATAAATAAATAAATAAATATTAGGGGACAATCTTACACAAATCGACCTAGTCCCAAACTAAGCAAAGCTTGTACTATGGGTACTAGACGACGATAAACATACTTATATAGATAAATAAATACTTAAATATATAGAAAACATCCATAACTCAGGAACAAATATACGTGCTCATCACACAAATAAATGCCCTTACCGGGATTTGAACCCAGGACCTCTTGCTTCGTAGGTAGGGTCACTACCAACTAGGCTAAGGCGGTCGTTATAAATAATAAATAAATATTACGGGACAATCTTACACAAATCGACCTAGTCCCAAACTAAGCAAAGATTGTATTATTGAGTTATTATAATTGACACATAATTGAATTTCTTTTCAGGTGTGTCCAGGTTTCCTCACGATGTTTTTTGTTTTCCTTCACCGTAAATCTCATGGTAAATTTCAAATGCAATTTCTCATATAAATTCTGGAAAAGTCAGAGGTGCGAGTCCGGGCTTGAACCCACGACCCTCTGCTTGAGAGGCTATAAGATCAAACCACGCTACCACTACCACGCTACGGCTTACACATATAATGTAATTATATCATAGTAAATTTATATTTCTTCGAAAGTTTTCAATTAGTGCGTCCTACCCGTCATGACATACGGTGCCGAAACATGGACACTCACTGTAGGGCTGGCCCACAAATTTAAAGTTGCTCAACGTGCTATGGAAAGGGCTATGCTCGGAGTTTCTCTAAAAGATCGAATTCGTAATGAAGTGATCCGACAGAGAACCAAAGTTATCGACATAGCCCACCGCATTAGCACGCTGAAGTGGCAATGGGCAGGCCATATAACCCGAAGAATCGATAACCGTTGGGGTAGACGAGTTCTTGAGTGGAGACCACGGATCGGCAAACGTAGCGTGGGACGTCCTCAGACTCGGTGGAGCGATGATCTTCGCAAGGCGGCTGGCAAGAGCTGGATGAGAGTGGCCGAGGATCGTGCTCAGTGGCGTGCCATGGGAGAGGCCTATGTCCAGCAGTGGACGAACATAGGCTGATGATGATGATGATGAAATTTATATTTTAAAACTAGTCTAGGATTATACGTAGATATCTTCGAAACGGCTTGACTGATTTTTATGAAACCTTTTTGTCTGTATTCGGTAGGTCCGAGAATAGGTCGTAGGCTATGTTTTATACCTACCTCTATTCTTCGCAGACTGAGTCACGGGCAACAGCTACTTATCGTATGTTTATTTCATGTTCACTCACGAATTTGATTACAATATTTTAATGAATGACTTTAAATGTGAAAACAAATGGAAATATTTTAATGAATAGTCATTAAATAGTATTCGGTTGGAAAGCTTTCAAAGCGTGTATTTTATCTTGAAATTAATCATGTGAATAATTACACTTTTGCATTGATTTCATCTACAGAATACTGATAATATTCTACAGTTATTTTATATATGCGTATACTAAATGAATGAGCATTGTTTAACATACCTAATTGTGAAGTCGGGTGACTTTGGCCCTAAAGGGTCACTTTGCCCGTTAGTATTTACTCAATCCAGATTTTATTGCCATATAGGTACAGTCAACCGATTTGATTCCAAGGCCACTATAGAACCATGTCAAAATTAATCAATTTGTTTATCTTCTACGACAGTGACTATTGGGTGATGTATGTCATGAAGACAAATTAGATATTTGCGAACGTGTGTAAACAATATTGAATAGGAAAAGAGTTTGCTTGTGTATTAATAACTTGAATTGTCACTGGCCGTCTGTCAAAACTTCTTTTTCCTCTCATGTCATAGAGCGAAAACATTTATAAACTCTAAGTTTATTGCAAATTCTGTTCGGATAGTTGGTAATACACTGACTGACATTATAATTGTCTAGTAGTTAATGCGACAAGGTTCTATAGTGACCTAGGAATCAAATTGGTTGACTGTACAAAGTTAGCGTCTTAGATATTGGTAAGATTCTTCAATTTCTTCTTCTTCTGCTTCCCATTCCTCTCCTATTGGAGGTTGGACAACATCATGGCGATACTGGTTTTGGAGGCCGCTGCTCTAAACAAGGAAGTGGTACTGCAGTTGAACCAGTCTCGTAAATTCTCCAGCAACGAGTATGTTCTCCTGCCCACGTATCACTTTCCGACAAAATGAAAAAAATGACATAAAAGACACTAATTTCAGAAAACTTAATTCCTTTCCTTTCCAGCACTATTTCACAAAACTTCTTTGATTTTTCTTTGTCTCGGTTATTTCACTTCTTGTTTTAATCCGCGCAGAGTTGTATACTTGGCAAGTGAGTTATATTATAGTATAGTAATTTATGATTAAGTAATTTTGTTAAAATTATTCGTTTTTATGATCTACAAATTATCCATTTACGCATGTAGTTTATGTAGTTCATCGCTTATATTTATAAGTGTACATTTTATCTATCTGTGTGGCGTTCCGGGTATTACCGACGGTACTGGCTGAAAATCAGCGCTGGGGTGTTATAAACGCCTCAGCATTATGCTGAGCCAGTGTCCAATTTGCAACCGCAATGACACACTCTATTTTTAGCCTTTGTATTGTCCTTTTTGTTAAAATATTTATGTGTCTTGTGTTGTTGTAAATAAATGTATTTTCTTTCTTTCTTTAATTTAGTGTACTTTTGTCTAAGTTTGGATATTATGTTCCATTTTGAATAACGGATTTCAGCTTTCAGTAGCAAGTTTGGGATTGTCTGTTTGAGTTTGATCTAAATCTAGGCATTAAGTCCGCCTAAACCAATCCTGGGCTTGTTATCTTCTAGTTTAAATTTGCGCTTAAGTTAAATTGTTGGCTCTGAGATATCGGTGATTCGGTTAAAATTTAATAACGTCAAGTTCAACTCTACCAACTTAAAAGTAATTTCGGCTTGCAAAGTTACTAATACATATATGGCATAATAGCCGTGGCAGCCTGGTGGTTTGACCTATGACCTCTCAAGCAGAGGGTCGTGGGCTCAAATCCCGGCTCGCACATCTGAGTTTTTCGGAATTAATGTGCGAAATTACATTTGTAATTTACCATGAGCTTCACGGTGAAGGAAAACATCGTGAGGAAACCTGCATACACCTGAGAAGAAATTCAATGGCGTATGTGAAGTTCCCAATCCGCACTGGGCCCACGTGAGAATTACGGCCCATCCCCTCTCATTCTGAGAGGAGACCTGTGCCCTGCAGTGGGACGTATATAGGCTGGGATGAAGTGAATTCTACCATAATAAGCTCCATACCAAATTTCATCCAAACTGGTTTAGCGGTTTAACCGTAAAGTGATAACGCACAGAAATAGTTACTTTGGCATTTATAATATTAGTCTCTCCGTATGCGTTGAATTCGTTTACCGGTATCCCGCGGGAACTATGCAGTTTTCTGTGATAAAATCTATCCTTTATTCCCAGGGTCTCAAACTACCTGCATACCAAATCTAATACCTTTAAACGAGCAATTCTTGTATATATATATAATATATATATATAATCAGGATCTCGAAAACGGCTCCAACGATTTCGATGAAATTTGGTATGTGTGGGTTTTCAGGGATGAAAAATTGATCTAGCTTGGTCTTATCTCTGGGAAAACGCTTGGTACCGAGTTTCTGCCCGAGCAGAGCTCGGTCGCCCAGGTACTTTCATCTAAATCGATTCAGCGGTTTAAGCGTGGAGAGGTAACAGACAAATAAATAAACTAAACTAGCTGACCCTTCAAACGTTGTTTTACCGTATAAGTTATAATAGCTTACGACCTATTCCGTTTCAGTATTTCAGAACTACCAAATGTGGAGAAAAAAATTCACAAAAATCGGCCCAGCCGTTTCGGAGGAGTTCGATAACAAACACCGTGACACGAGATTTTTGTATATTAGTATTAGAAGATATCGAATGAACCCGGAACGTTGGGCCATAGGCATAGATATATTAATAGAGGCAGACCAAAGCGGAGATGGAAGGACGACCTATATAATTTATCACGTGGGATGGCAGGAGCTCGCGTTGAATAGGCAAGAGTGGAGCAAGAGAGGAGAGACCTTTGCCCAGCAGTGGGAAACCAAAGCGGACTAATAAAAAAATATATATGGGCATTTTCAATTAAAATGGCGCAGAAAACTTTTTTTAATGAGGAAATTTTGGTGTTTTCTTTCTCATAATCACGAGCTCTATTCATTTTCATAAACAAAAAGTGTCCTTATTTTTGAGTCAGTTTTGTCACTTTTTTCATAATAGTTTGTATAGCTCGTTACGAAACGGACATAAAAAAATTGTATGGCAAACTAGGGACACTTTTATCATCAAAATCAATAGTGCTCTCGATTCCGAGTAAGAAAACAACAATATTTTGAAATTTATTGAAAAAAAGTAGTTTTCTGCGCCTATTTAAGTGAAAATGCCAAAATATAAACGTACGGTTATTCCTAGAGACCGGATTATATGCATTTTATGCGATTGCTTATTTAGCCCATTTTCATCTATCATTGCAATATTTCTGGGTATTTTTATTGTAATTAATGATTAATTGCCTGAACCAATAAGTGCTATAGCATGGCACCTAAATTTAAATATTGCTCACTTGCCTCAGTGTAAGTGGAACGGTCATTTTCTACATACACTACAAGAATACAAAGTGTTAAATGCCTAATTCTTAATTTATTCTTGATATCTTACTATTTTTGATATTCTTGATATTTTGTCAGTTTTCGTGCATATTTACAAATTATTTCTTGCATATTTTCATGCATATTTCAAGCCTTTTATATTGCATATTTATAATCCGGTCTCTACTTCCATTATCGATCCACCTCTGCTTTACAAATGTGAAACACCAAGGAGGTGGAAACAAGCATGTTCAAATGCTAATTAATCTCCTTATTTTGGGTGAAACAAGTAAACATACCCGTAATCCTTCTGTAACTTCGATTGTTACTCGTTTCTTCGGGATCAAACTTTCTTGGAGCGCTTAACGTGTGCTGGAGTTTGAAGACATTCACAAGTTTTGCTCGAGTTTTTTTTGTTACAAAATCATAACAATGCTTTCGTGTTAAACTTCAGTGCTCTTTGGAAATGTTTTAGACATTGGAAATATGGTTGTGTATGTTTTTTTTAATGTACATCTTCCGCTCTAACAGGAAAGGTTGGTAGATATTGCTATTTTGTACGCAATAAGTTTGTTCATGGGGCAATTCTCTTTCAACCTGTAGTATGGCCACTTATAAAAATAGTAACAAAATAACTAATATTTACCGGGACTTAATCACGAACCACGAGTCGACTGAAGTGAAGTGTAGGTGTACAGTTAACTATTTGATTCCTAGTCCACTATAAAATCTTGTCGCATTAACTACAAGATAAGATTTCCAAACACAACATGCAATAAACTTAAAGAGTTTATAAACGTTTACCCTCTATGAGAAATGAGAAGAAAAATAAGAAAAAAAGTTTTGACACGTGTCATGGACAGTGACAATTTAAGTTATTAATGCCCAAGCAAACTCCTTACTTAGCTATAGTGAAATATTACCTATTAATTATCATTGACACAGTATAACACAGTATGTTCGTGAAATTCGAGAAGTCATCATACTTTATACTTTATACTTTGTAAGAGCACCAATCAGGTAACCTTCTATTTGTTTGTCAATTTTTGTTAGTATCGCAAATGGCGACTTTAAGGTGACTAACCTTTTCTTATCACGACTGTACATAGGCTATAAATCACCCTATGATGATACTAACATTCTAAAAAGATACAAATCGAACTGTACGGGATCATTAATAATTTTAAGGAACGCCCAATATCGTATTTATTCCCGTCTCGTAGCCAAAGTTAAATTAGCTGGCGTTCAGATCCAATGACACCTGTTAAAAGGTAAATGTCATTTTCATCCGGAACGAATGTCAAAAGTTTGCTCTTCATTATTCTAACAATAATTGAGTGAGACAGGATTTAGAACTCGACAGTGCAATTTACTCCGTTTGAAGTACAATTATTTAGTGCTATTGAGAGAAAGAGAAAAAATCCTCGCCCACGCGGTACAGGGGCTGAGGAGTATGACGACAAAGGGGACCGGGAGAGGTGCGGGCGGCGAGCGCGCCTTGTGTACCTGCCGCCCGCCCTTCTCTCGTCCCCCTTTGTCATCTACTCCCGCGCCTCTACCCCGCGGGCGAGGACTAATTTAAACGGTTTAGCTATAGTAAAAAAACTCGTTATGAAAATTGTAAGTAGAAAGAGGCCAAAGGTGTATGTATCTCACTGGTTCAGTAACAGCCTATCCACTCCTATTCTTTAAGAGCCCTAGTTGTAGAACTTTAGGCGTTGCGAATGCGATTAATCAGGTCCAGAGACTTTATTGTCTAACGCAATTGGAATCATAATCGCTTTCAGCACTATTTCTATGGATTTCACGATATCTATCAGATTCGTTTTTGGTCTGATGCGATTTTCGTCAGATTCTTTAACCGTCAGATCATTTATTTAACAGATATATTCTCCATTGGATCCATTAACCGTCAAATTTGTTTTTTTTTCTAATAATTTACAAGCGATGAGGAACGGTATTGAAAAGCGACATGACGTGACAAATTAGGTATGGTTTTGACAAAAAAACAAATCTGACGTTAAACGGCACCACCGAAGAATTTATCTGTTAAATAAATGACGGTTAAAGAATCTGACGATAATCGGATCAGACCAAAAACGTATCTGATGGATATCGTAAAATCCATTTCTATCACGCGATAGAGTATGAACGTAGAAAGAGACGGAGAATGTGATCGCGAGCACCCGCGCCTTAGACAATACCGTCGCAGGTTTTATAATTGCATATTATTGAATTAGGTACACGTGGGGACTACGACCGAAACCCTCTAATTCTTAAATGAAGCCTGTGCAGTGCATAATATAGGCTGGGAATATTGATGAGCAGAGGATCGTGGGTTCAAATTCCGGCTCGCACCTCTGAGTTTTTCGGAATTTATGTGCGAATTTACACCTGAAATTAACCATGAGCTTTACGGTGAAGGAAAACATCGTGAGGAAACCTGCATACACCTGCGAGGAACTTTAATGGTGTGTGTGAAGTTCCCAATACGCACTGGGCCCGCGTGGGCACTACGGCTCAAGCCCTTTCATACTGAGAGGAGGCCTGTGCTGTGTGTGTGTGACGTATATAGGCTGGGATGATGATGATGATGTTATTGATGATGATGATTATTTTTCTTCGATTACTCAACAGTCAATAGACTCTTTACAAGGGACCACCTTATCCCCCTTTCTCCTTTCGGCTTAGGGAATATTTTTATAACACACTGTACAAGCTTTTGCTTTTTATTTCTGTCGAAAGACTTTGTTCACGGTCTTTATTTCCCCACTTCAACAGAAAGCCAAAGCCTCTTTCCACAAATTCGTTTTTCTATGACAACTATAACGTGTTGGACAAGGGAATAAAACTCATTGCCGTAAATAAATTCCTTTTAGCAGTGGGACAAATCAGGTCGTAAGTTGCGATAAGTCGGACGTTTCCCGTGGCGCCCGTGGCACGCTTTATTCGAAACTGGCCTGTAGGGTGACAACGAGGGTGGGTTGATGGAAAGGATATTCAGTGGCGAGCAGTGTGTCCACTGCTGGGTATGGCCCCTCATTGACACCCGGCTAATTATTCGAGCGTTTCTACCGCTATCATTACCAGGACCCATATATCAAAGAAATGAGCTATTGTTCAATGAATTTTTATTTTACAGCGAGCGCACTGTATCGTTTTACAAAAACCTTGCGTTCGGTGCGACTTATTTCTTCACTATTAAGGACCCGAAACGATGGCGGTTGAGACGCTCGTATAATTAGCCACCCAATAATTACGATTGGAAGCGGCTTGCATCCACCGTGAACCAACAGCCTTTACCAATAATCATCCGTCCATCTTGCTAGTGGACGTGTCAAGCTTCACTTGCAAGTCTGTGGTCTCCATTCGAGAATTTTCAAAGGAAGGAAGGAATTCCCAGGTAGGCCGGGTAAACCGGCAGCTGCCAGGTGTACCCGCAAGCACCCGCCAATTTCAGCAGCAGCAGTGCTGCTGGTAGGCAAAATAAACTAGTGTCGATATCATCGATACTATTGTACTCTGCAATAGATAGATATATAGATAGATAGATTATAATCTTTATTCTTCAAAATAAAGACCTGGCTTAGTAACTAAAAAGTAATAAAGACTAACAATTCAGGACTTAAAATTATGATCGAAAACAAAGTGACAAACAAACAAACAAACAAAATCAATAAAACCTATAACAAAGAAAATCAATAAAATAACAACTAAACAGATCAGACACGTAAATGAGAAAGCCATGTGATGCACTGAAGAACAAGCGCTGGCTCAGCATTGTGCTGCAGCAAGCCGCAGCGCTGGTATTCTGCTAGTACCCATATCGATACTATCGAAATCTATCGATAGTGTTTTATTTAACACTGAAGTGAATCCAAAATCAAAACTAAAACTATACATAGATAATACGGTATCCTATTATCTGGCTTCATTCTTTTTTCGTTAAATTCTTATTTCATCTCATTCTGTATTCGTCACTCATTCTTTATTCGTCTTGTTCGCTATCCGTCACTATCTTATTTAGTCAAATTGAGTAACTTATCTCTCTCTTAATAAGTCTTATTCGTTTTTCGTCACGGTCTTCCTTGGACTTATTCGTCTTTCGTCCCTTTCGTTTTTTGTCTCATTTACTTACGAACCAGCACCGAACGTATCGAAATAATTTTGGCGAATAAGTAATTGAGACAAAAAACGAAAGGGAAAAACGACGAATGAGTCCAAGGAAGACCGTGACGAAAAACCAATAAGACGTATTAAGAGATAGACAAGTTGCAGAATTTGAACAAAAAAGGTAGCGAACAGGACGATGACCAATACAGAATGAGACGAAATAAGAATTGAATACCGATACCTAATACAGGACCTTGACACAGCCAGTTGCCACTTGGTCACCCTACTCATTCGCTCGTGATGAACGCTCGTGTCGCGAGAAAAAATCATTTCGCGCGCGCCCCCCGACTTTGAGGGAGGGGGGGCTTAATGTCTCCTTTACGGGAAGGGGACAGCGGGCAATCACGCCCGTGAGGTCTTACTCGTGTTGAGTGGATGGGTAAACGTTGAACAAGTATGTGGATGGGGTAAAATGGTGCCAATTATTTTTCCGGGGCATTATTGAGGCGGTTATGATAGAATGGTTACTTTATTTATACGTATAAAAGAGTAACATCACTGTCTGACAAACTACGCATAGCCTAAACCATTGTAGCTAGAGATTCGAAATTTTGCAGACAGTCGTTGAGGCTCATAAGAGAAGATTTTTAGATCCAGCTTTTTTAAGTTACGTATGCGGGCAAGGCGTCGAGTGTAAGTTAGATTTAATCATAATAGGGATGATAAAACTACCAATGAACTGACGTAATTTTCACGAGCTGTCAAAACAAAATTCACAAATAGATTTTGCATGTCAATTTCCTACTTATGACGTCACTTCTAAGCCAATACAATTAAGTATTAAAAAAAACTAAAACATAAAACTTAAGTAGAATTTTGGCAGCTCTCAAAAACCTTTCCAAAAACCTTGCCCTAAAAGCCAGAAGTAAAATTAATCAACCAGGTGTGTTAAGCTTAGAGTGGCTATCCTGCCATCTACCGAACGACCCATGAAACAATAGTGTTGCCACATAAAACAGTACACTAGCCGGCCTTGTTACCATAAACTATGAAAGGAAATTGGAGCGTATTTCACCAAGGCCTTGCACTAAGTTATTACTTGTTTACGTCTTTTCTTGTATAATTGGTACTATTCATTTTATTCAGGGGCAAAATTGGACGTTAGGGTTAGTGGGGCAGGGGTAAAATGGTCGTTGTAATTGACAGATTGATTATAGGTCGTGGCACAGATTAACTAATTGTACTAACGTACAGAAGGATCACTCTCGAACAAAAGTCAACTTTAGGTATAAAAATTGGCCTGGCGTACTCTTACGACCGTTAACTGCTTGCACGCGAAATTGAAACTTATCGTGTGATACGAGCGTTCATATTCCGTTGGACACCGCTGAACCGAAACCAAGAGCACAGGGTACCCACTCGCCGATATATAAATCAAGAAAGATAACAGTGTGTATTAATTCAGTAAACTACCTAGCTAACAGTATCTTTTATACTATTTAGATAGATAGATCGTTTAGAAGTCATTGTTTGTTGCAAAAAACACAGGAAAATAATTAGGTATACCTTAACAAGCTCGTGCGCGGCGCTCGGCGGAACCCTGTCGCAGGGAGCCTCTGCTGTCCTTAGCGAGATTGTCTTTAATAAGTGCGGCAAATGCTGACTGCGTGCGAACCGAATGCCGAGTGACAACCTACTGCCATACGCCTGCCCGGGAGGCGCGCCGGCCGAACATACCTAAACTGCGGAGTGAAACCCCCCGGGTCGTGGTAGCCTCGTGGTTTGGCCCATGGTGTCTCAAGGAGGTCCTGCGTTCGAGCCGAGGCTCGCAACTCAGAATTTTTCGGAATTTACGTGCGAAATTACGTTTGAAATTTACCATGACCTTTTACATTGGGAGGGAATCTACACACACCTGCGAAGAAATTCAATGGGTGTGTATGAAATTCCCAACTCGCACTGGTAAAATAAAATGTTGATAGAAAATTAAAACTGAGGATGTTTTTTTTTCATCTAATTCCATACATAGTGTAGGATATCACTGAATGGGTTTTTCAAATGCATTATATTGCTAAGTTTATTTTTCAATTTACGGATCCATTTGCGAAATATTATTAAGATTTAAAATGCTATTTCCGGTTAGATTCAAGTGGCAGCAACACAAGCACAACAAACAAATAAACAACAACAACAACAACAGGCTAAACCGTTGGTTAAAAATAAAAACTAAAATAAATCATAATATGGTAGTTATGTATAACGAATTTATGAAGAAACAAGTCACATCATTTTTATTTAATTTTTATTATGAGAGGGAGGCAAACGATGATGAATGATGATGATGATGATGATGATCACCACCGCCCATAAATATCGACAACTCAAAGGGAGTCACTGATCTGTAATCTGTTGCCGGCCTTTAAAGAAAGTATAAACCCTGTTCTTGAAAGCCCCGATGTCGCAGTTGTCTGGAAATAGTAGTTTAGTAGTAGGTTTTAGTAGTAGGTAGTAGTAGTAGTAGTAGTGGTAGTAGTAGTAGTGGTAGTAGTAGTAGTAAGGCTTTACAAATTAACGAGTAACAGTCGATAAAAACTAAATATTAAATATTGGTCGGTATTATTTTCTTAGAACAACCACGCTAAAACTGATGAATGGAAATGTTCATTGAAAGCGAGTGGAGAATTATCGAACCGATCCACAATATAATCCAGTATAGTAACATAACAATAATTTATCGTTATGCGATCATGTTACAGCATAATACGAAACACTAAAACGTTTTAGAACATTAATATAGTATTTTATCGTGACAGGGCATTGCTGGGGGAGAATACACGGCTATATATGAAATCGGAGGACAAATGTATACCGGCGGCCGTAGAAATATTACTGTTGTATAGTTTAAACATGAAACTACCGTGAGACCCGTTTCACTACTGTTGTATAGCTTATATTTACGGACGCAAAAGTAGGGTCAATAAACTTTTAAGTGTAGCTCGTTGACCATGGCAATGTCTCCCGGGTCACTAATTAACAGTATAATTGTATGTAGTACAAATCCGTCAAAGTTAAGAGTTGTGACAACCATAACGTCGAGGATAGTGCAAACCTCTTATCTATACTATATGTAAATATCACCTATCTGCACCACATAAATATCAAAATCAAAACGTTTTTCAGCAAGTAGGCCGCAAAGGGCACTTTTACTTACATGACACTTTTTCAAAAACTACCAGCACTTTCGGAAGGACTATCATTGCCAAGAAGAATGCGATGCAAAAAAAACTTGGCAGAAATATATAAATAACAACATAAAACTAAAGAGAAATTATATAAAGATTGTTTTTTGGAGTCTTTTTGTGTTTTTTGTTTTCAAGTCCATTTTTTACTTTTGCGGTTATCCCCTGAAATCCATATAAAATATATATATCATGCTAAATACGAACTGTAATATGGATGTACAGAAAAAAGACCAGCTCTGGGAATCGAACCCAGGTCCTCAGCATTCCATGCTGCGTGCTTTACCCTTACACTACAACTGGTCGGGATACAATACAATACAATACAATGACTCTTTATTGTACACCACAAATAATACGATACAGAAAAACAAGTACATGAAAAAAAATAAGGTAAGCAATGGGCGGCCTTATCGCTTCGAAGCGATCTCTTCCAGGCAACTTTAAAAAAAAAAAAAAAAAAAAAAGGAAGCAAGGAATGCATTTCAGCAGGTGGTGCAATATAAAATTTAATGAATAATAATAAAAAACAGGCATTTTATTAAAACAACTAAAAACATCCAATAATACGTACATCATAAAACATACATAGATAAGTGATACACAATATACTTGTAAATAAAATGACACTATAATTTTTTCTATACATCACACTTCTCAGCTCGCTTAATCGCTTATTGCAGCGATACAAGCGACATCTATGTTAATAATCGCAACGAGATACGTCAACACTCCTTCGGAACACACCGCTCACCCGGACCAAGAGAATGTCGCTCCTAAGCAATATTTTTCAAGATTGTTGTTGTTGTTGTTGTTGATCTCGTTAACACAAGCTTTGCTTAGCTTACTTTGGGACTAGGTCAATTGGTGTGAATTGTCCCGTGATATTTAGTTATCTATACATATAAAATCCTTTGTCCTGACTGACGGATCAACGCACAGCCTAAATCGCTGATCGTAGAGACCTGAAACTTGGAGGGTGTGTTCTTTGTATGACGTAGGCATCCGATAAGAAAGGATTTTTCGTAGTTCTACTCCTAAGGGGGTAAAAAAGGGGGGGCAAAGTTTGTATGGGACAACGTGATTCCTTGGTCCAATCTACTTCAAATTTTGCATAAACATTCTATAACAGAATTGATGGAAGACGTGTTTCGTATTTTATTGAAATTCATCCCTTGATGGGGTTAAAAAGGAGTAGAAAGTTATTTTGGGGGTGATTTGCTTCGAAGTTGATATCAATACTCCTTAGTGCTTTTGATTTAATTTTTTTTTATTTTGACACAATGTACACGAAACGAAACCTCACATTTTGCATACCATTTGTCTACGTTTGTCAACCACTTCCTGATCTGATCTCTGATAATAACTAATTATATGTATGAGTATTTGCATTTCACCAAGCTTTTGCTTTTACAAGCGCAGCGTGGAACGTCCACCAACGAGATGGACGGACGTTTTAGTGAAGGCCGCAGGTTCAGGGTGGATGCAAGTCGCTTCCTACCATAATGATTAGGCGTCAATGAGGGAGGCCTATGTCCAGCAGTGGACGTCCTACGGCTGAAATGATGATGATGATGATGAAGCTTTTATGTGAGTTCAACCTTTTTCGAATAAGAGACCTGAAACTTGGAGGATGTGTTCTTTGTATGACTTAGGCATCCGATAAGAAAGAATTTTCCGGAATTCCCACGGGATAAGGAATATACAGGATGTATATATTTCATCAATCGAGAGTGACCCTATCCCCATAACGAAGATTACTAAACTGTTCAAATTGGGCATGCAAGTAGACTATTAGAATAAGTATAAAGCTAATTTCAATAATTTTGAAAATTCCCACGGGATAAGGATAAATCAGGATTTATATACTCAAATCAACTGGATCCTATCTCCGTAACTACAATTACTAAACTTTTCAAATTCAGTATAAACATAAATGGTCATACATAAGTTACATAACAGCATAAAAACTTATTGCAGGATTTTTGGAAATTCCTGTGGGATAGATAATCTCTGAAACTTCCGAGCCGATTAAAAAAAATCTTTTACCAGTAAAAAGTGTGTAACTTTATTGACATAGACTACTTTTTCCGGGAAAATGCAAAATTCCCAAGAGATAGAAAAAAAAATTCAACTTCGGAGCTCATTTTAAAATGTCTTTCACTAAAAGATACACTGTCCTTAATTAACATAGGATGCTATTTTTCGGATAAATGCAAAATTCCCGCAGTATAGAAAATAGTAAATTTAACTTCGGGGCTGAGTTTTAAAAAAATGACGAATAGAAAGCTTCACTATCCTTTGTTGGTATAGGCTAGGCTACTTACTATTTATTCGGTAAAATGCAAAATTCCCGTGGGATAGAAAGAAGTGAACATCACTTGAGGGCTGATTTGAAAATATCTTTCACCAATAGGAAGTTACACCAACCATTATTTACATAGACTACTTTTCTCCGTGAAAAAGCAAAATACACACTGGAAAAAAATAAGTGAATTCAACTACGGGGCTGATTTTAAAACTTCTTTTACCGGTAGAAAGCTACACCTTTAAGGACATAGACTACTTTTTCTCGGGGAAAATGCAAAATTCCCGCGGGATAAATATAAGCGAAAATTTGCATAGAATAAGGACAAATTTGTAGAAATTCCCACGGGATAGTGAATAAACGGGATTTATAATATTCACTAACTGATACTGATGATGATGAAATAATAATAATAATGGATGTTGCCGTTGCCGGTTTTTTGTTTTATACAATGAAAGAGATGAAGAAGCTTTACCACAAATTGGAATTCTACGCGGACGAAGTCGCGGGCAAAAGCTAGTTTTATTGACGACCAGATGGCCCAGTGGTTAGAGAACCTGACTATGAAGCTTGAGGTCCCGGGTTCGATTCCCGTGTCGGGGCAGATATTTGTATGAAAAATACGAATGTTTGTTCTCGGGTCTTGGGTGTTTAATATGTATTTAAGTATGTATCTATCTATATAAGTATGTTTATCCGTTGCCTAGTACCCATAACACAAGCTTTCCTAGCTTATTTTGGGACTGGGTCAATTGGTGTGAATTTTCCCGTGATATTTATTTATTATATAATACTTACTGAGACGTACACAAAAACGTTTCTATGAGCTATCTTGGATGACGACGCCTCACTAAATCCTCTAATAAATTATCGTCCATTACTTGTGCGTATCTATGGCGTCCTTACACAGAGATGAGTTGAGTTAAGTTACTACGATAAAGTTCCTGATAAAGTTTTGATGACAACCATTTGTGCTGGTAAGTTTCCTAAAAATATCTTGGAAGTTTCCTGAACCACTTGAGTAAAATCTTTAGTGCCGCATAAAAAAACTTTCTTCGCTTGATTCTAGTTCTGTTAGTCTTTTGTTTCTAGGACTAAAAAAACAGGTCAAATGCGCATCGAGATACGTGCTGGAAAGAGTTCCGATTTAACTTACGACAGGTATTTCGACATCAGCTAAGAGTAATTGGACAACTTCAATTATAACGAAATTCACTTTTTTGTCAAAAAACACTTAAGATGACTTGTTTTATGACATGTATTTTTCTCAGCGCGATGTACAGCTTCATCATTTCAGCCGTAAGGCATCCACTGCTGCACATAGGCCTCCCTCAAGGCTCGCCAAACAGATCGGTCTTGGGTCATCCGCATCCAACGCGTTCCCGCAACCTTAATCGTCGTCGCTCCATGGTGTTGCAAGCCTACGCTGCGTCTTCCAGTCCGTGGACGCCACTCGAGAACCTTTTGGCCCCATCGGCCATCAGTTCTACGAGCGATGTGCCCTGCCCACTGCCACATGAATCTGGCGATTCATTAGTCAGTTGTCTCGTTCTTCGATGTGCTGGTAGTCTACATGAAAGCGCTAAAAATCCTCGAAGGTTAGTTTTTACGGCTGATACAGAAGGAATGATATATTTTTAGTTTCGTGTAATGGAACTCAAAAAGACGGTTTAAAGTAACTACTAGCTTTTGCCTGCGAAGAATAGGGGTATAAAAAATAGCCTACGATCTATTCTCAGACCTTTATTATAGACAAACACATTTGATAAAAATCGGTCAAGCCGTTTCGGAGGAGTTCGATAACAAACACCGTGACACGAGATTTTTGAATTCTAATAAAAAGATTTAGAAGAAAGAAGAGTCTTCTATGTATTTGCCATTATCATTTTGCCTGACCTAGGACTCCAGACAGGCCAACAAATAACGAAATTTATTAAAAACTATTTTAAAACCGATGGAAAGTAAACAATCGGTGGTTACTGCACAAACCAATTTCCTGGCGCAATGCAGGTAGAATAGAAAACCGATACGGTCTGTTTTCTTTGATACTGAGCGTGCTAGATTCTTTGTTTTCTATTAGATATAAAAATATTAAATTTTCTAACAAACTTTATAGTTTGATGAACTTACCGAGTTCCTCGTTATTTACATTCATACCAGAGTCACCTTTTTTGAAAATTAAGATCTAAATCTCAAAATGTCGAGCTCGCAAAGTACTATGACTTACCATTGAATTAAATACGGACATCTGAAATAGTACATTGTTGTAGAGTCTAGGTTAGAAAGTAAAGCTACGCGTCGGCCCTCGAACTAACTCGTCCATCTATTGCACTTTCGGCCGAGGCTTAACACAGTGCTTTTCACGACTACTGCGAGGAAATAAAGAGAATTATACAACAAAATATATGAACGTGTAAGTAAATTAAGAATTCAAGTAAAAACGCGTATTCCCTTTGTTTGGCCATAAAGTACACTATATCGAATATTATTTATTTTACTAGCAGTTACGTCTGCTCACCGAACCTAAGATTTAAAAGCGAAAATTTTCCGGGTGCAAAGGTGGGACTTGAACCCACGTCTCCTGGGTATGCGCCCCAACGGGTGTTCTACCAACTGAACCACGTCGCATCCAACTGACCTCCCCGAAATTCTTAACCGCTTACATACGCCAACAGTGGCGTGTGGTAACATCCATCACAACTATTAATAATAATATTTGAATAATATTTGAATTAAATAAAAGTGGTACATCATTTCTTACGCATTTCCAACTAATTTGGAACGTAGGAGTCATAGCTTCTCATAGTTGTGATGGATGTTACCACACGCCACTGTTGGCGTATGTAAGCGATTAAGAATTTCGGGGAGGTCGGTTGGATGCGACGTGGTTCAGTTGGTAGAACACCCGTTGGGGCGCATACCCAGGAGACGTGGGTTCAAGTCCCACCGGCGCACCCGGAAACTTTTTCGCTTTTAAATCTTACACTATATCGCATATAGAAGGCATGAGGAGCTGACAGGACATGACTGGAACGGACTGACGACTCTGACCGTGACAGAACTATATTTCAGATAATTAAAAACAGACATATATGACTGTATGGAATCTGATTCCTTTGCCTATCCGAGAAGGGATGAATATTATTAAAAAATAAAACGACTTCTCATTGGCCAATTTAATTTCACATGCAGCACAAGTCGTGTTCTGATTGGTCGAATCAGTGATCAGCGGACCGATGTGATTGGTCGACTTGCTCAATGGAACAGGCCAACAATTGTTTTGGTATGTTTTAAAGTTTTTTTCTCACTGTCATTTTCTCCCAAAACAGCGTCACTAAAAAATCTCCGCCAGCTCAAAACCAACAGTTAACCTTTTAAGAAGTGAACCATGTTTTTAATAGTTGCAGCCGCCTCTAAATTTCTCGTAAAACTGTGGTAAAAACTAAAAGGTTTTAACGTAAGCGGTTTATCCGTGTTTACGGTGCTTTAAGCCTATTTATCGCCATAACTTTCGTCCCTTCCGGGTGATTATGAAGGCTTTAAGGGAGGAGCTTTTGCTAAAACACCGGTTTCTACAGCGACGTGGCTTAGCGTTCCGATATTATTTCAAAAAACCGGCCAAGTGCGAGTCGGACTCGCGCACTGGTTGTTCCGTACAAATTCGTAGATATATCAAAATATACGCCGTAAACAGCAGCATACTCCTGTGTTAGCAGGTAAAGTGTACGCAGTGTGGGATCATTCTATATTTGGTAAATCGGGAGCCCCTTACAAAATTACAAATGTACTAATAGTTTTCAAATGTTTCTCTATACCTACTTGTAGTATAAGACCTTATTACTTGCCAAATTTCATAGTTCTAGAGGTCAGCGGAAATTTAACGGTAAATTTTGATTACCTACCTTAGGAGTGTCGAAATATAGGCATTTTCAGAAAAAGTGTATTTAAAAAAAAGAGGTACTTAAAGTTTTCCTGAAGACAAAAGTGTCCTGTGTCACCCTGTATAATTTTTCAAGCAATTTTCCCGCCCAATGGAATTTTGCTATTTTTCAAAGTTCTTGGAGTTGCTCCGCCACACACTCGTAAATTAAAGCCTCTAAGGTTAATGCTATCGGTTCGCATGCGACCCGAGGAATTGGCGAACATTAACATAACAAACTATTGACCTGGACCTTTTTTAACTTACGCCACCCGCATTAGGGTTTTTGATTTAACTACGGGTTAAAAGCTGGTGAATCCGGAATAATTTTAAATTTTGGAGGATGTTTTTAGTGAATTGTTTTAGGTCGTAGTTTTACAAAATAATCTTAACCTCGTTAAACCCAGTACACCAAAATTAAAACATCTAACACAAAGTCAACTTTCTTCAGTTGACATTTAGTTTTGTTTTAAATTCTGATAATCCAAATTTCAACGAGCTATGGCGCTCAACGAATCATCCCAGCCTATATACGTCGCGCTGCAGGTCATAGGCCTCCTCTCAGAATGACAGGGCTTGGGCCGTAGTTCACACCATTGTCTTTCTTCGCAGGTGTATACAGGTTTCCTCACGATGTTTTCCTTCACCGTAAAGCTCATGGTAAATTACAAATGTATTTTCGCACGTAAATTCCGAAATACTCAGAGGTGCGAGCCGGGATTCGAACCCACGACCCTCTGCTTGAGAGTCCATAGGTCAAACCACTAGGCCACCACGGCTTTTGCGACTTTTTTTTCTGTAAAATGTATTCGTAAACAAACTATTGCGTGTAAAAGTGGCGTGTGTGCGGAAGTGGCTGCCCCGACGATAAATCGCCGTACCGTGTGTACGACCGCCATTACTTAGAAGTATTAGGCGATGTAGCCCCGCCCAGGCCCGCATATCAATAGTAGTGCGTACAAAATGCAAAACCACCTAAAAGTTACTTTGGCCCTGGAAGGTTGTGTTTGGGATTATAATAATAATAAAAATAATAGTTTATTTCATAAGCCTCTTACAAAGGAAATAAAAGAAAATATAAAATCAAGCATTAACATTATACAAGGCCTGCTATTATCGATACAATTTAATAGTTCCCTGGCCTTCATGCTAGGATGTGTTATGAAGGACTGTGGTTCGGAACTCGAGACACTGGTTGTGCTAACCTTAATCTAATGCTGATTTTAAATGAGTTGAGATTTTGTGGTGTGTGTGTGTGTGTGTGTGTGTGTGTGTGTGTATGTGTGTGTGTGTGTGTGTGTGTTTGTTTGTGTGTGTATATTTGTGTGCGAGAGTGTGTGTGTGTGCGTATATATAAATCATGTTTGTGGGTGTAATAATGTACTTGCGTAGTGATAATTATAAAGTTTGATTTAAGTACATTTCAAGTATTTAAAGTATTAACTCAGTCCAGACTTTATTATTACACCAGCTTTTGCCCGCGACTCCATCGGCGAAAAATTCGTTCATCGCTATCCCGTAGGAACTAGGTATGCCATTTTCCTGGATAAAAACTATCTTATATCCTTCCCAAGGACTCAAAGTATCTCCATTTCACTTTAATCGGTTCAGTGGTTTAAGCGTGAAGCACAACTTTTTTTTTTCTATTTTTTTTTTCGAGGCTTTAGTGCACCTGTGTGACTATGCCAGCCAAAAAAAAACTTTGTTTTATGTATATGTTATAATTTTATATGTTATAATTTTTATATGTTAAAGTCTCTCGGTAGAGGGCATAACATAGATGCGCGCTTTATCACTGCGTAATGAGATTATAACAGACTGAAGTGTACGATGTATGGGAAAAATTCGTCGCTAACTTCTAGACCAGTGATGGTGTAGGGGTAAGCACGCAGCACGGAACGCTGAGGACCTGGGTTCGATTCCCAGCATTGGTCTTTTTTCTCGGGTTTTTTCTGTGCATCTATATTTCAGTTTGTATTTAGTTTGAAATTTATAACAGAGTTTTAATTGACGAGATTTCATTTTTTTTAACACCTGAAAATTACTACAGGAATCGAAAGAGTTTTGCCCCTTAAACACGGAAAAATATTTATTTAAATTTATTTCTCCATATTTAAAAAAATACAAGAAATAAAAAAAATATATCTGAATTTACCAATACTACCACAGAATAGATATATTATGTTCCCTTTGCCCTTCTCACCAGAAAAAAGAACTGTAATATTTTTTTTGATAACAACCTCAACGTCAGACTTACGTCATCACTTTTTTTTAATAGAGACTAGACAATAGTAATGGATCTATTGTGTGGTAGTTGTGGAGTTATGCCCTTTTAGAATAAGCACATCTTAAAAAAAAATGTTATAAATTTTCCTAATGAAAAATTTAAACTATCAGCGTCTTTCTCTTTACAAACAGAATACAGAGAACGAAGCAAATTATAGCCATAGAAATATGAAATCTTGTCAATTTCTGACAGTTTATCGTCAGCGAGTGGCAGTCATTTTATTTTTTTGAGACCTTATTTTGTATAAAATAATGGACCACTTTTAAATGGAAATGCCTAGATAGCCGTGTAATATTCTAAATTCCTATACCAAGCATGCCCAAGCTTTATAATGTCGAAATACGAGTATGTCACGTATTCACATACTCGACATGAGTCATTAAATAAATTAAAAAGCACGTGGAAACACAGCGCGTAGAATCTGACGCTCGCTTTTGATCCCGCTTTCAAAGGGGACCCTATGTTTTTCTTTTTTAAGCCCCTGTTCTAGTTTTAGAATGGCTTTGGAATTTACGAATGATTTCGGATGCATTCAGAGCGGCTGGGTATCAAGTTTGGAGAGGACCCAATAAAAACATGCCATCTACGACAGTTTGGGTCGTTTTCATTTTTGTAGGTACTCGTAGCAAGTGTCACATGCGTGATCTTTTATTTTTAAGAGACTTCAAAAGAGGAGGTTCTATTTACATTTGTATGTTGTTCTTATGTTCACTGTTAAATACGGTATTTTGGAATTTAGTAAGTAAACATTCTTTTTTTGTTTTTATTTGGGTTTTTCCCGGGGCAATCCCATAATAAGCTGTACTTTCTTTGTAAATTCGACATATACGAGTAAGGCCCTAAGATTTTTTACTTGACACAAAAATAATTATCATTTTAAAGCTTGCTTATTTACCTAACGGATCATAGAATCGATGGACCTTTACAAACCTGTAGTATTTTTGATATAAAGGACTAGCAGGGGAACACCCAAATACACCATAATCTTTTATTCTGAATTAACTAATTCTGATTTTAAAAAATCCAAATGTCGCAATTCCTAAGACTTATAATTTCGATTGCTAAAAAACACGAAATTTATTTTGCCCAACTTTCGGAATTTTGTTTTGCGTGTTTATAAAAGTATACCTGACCAGCAGACATGGCGAAAATATGTATGAGTTCGGCTTTCGCCGTATTGACTACTTTATCATAAACATATTAATAAACAAACAAAAATTTAGATTTATTTCAAGACATCGCACCATCAAATCACTTTTCTTCGGCACTGTTTTGGGCAAACATCAAACACAATCAACGCAATAACCTTGCCCCAAGTCCTCCATCACTGTCAAATTTATGCGCAGGAATATCAAACGGTTACATATTTATGATTTGGCCTTCTTGACCCACTTTGATATGGCGGCAGGTACAGTTTTAGGGTTCTGTATCCAAATGGTGGAAGTGAGATCATACCCATGTTCGAGTATCTTTATGAATCGAGAAATGTAAAAAGTATTTTTGCAGTTCAAAAAAAAATTAGTAACGCAGCCCTAATCTTTTTGCTATAGAAATCTTTGCTAGAAAACTTTTAAAGTGGAATGAAGAAAGTGACAGAAAAATAAATTAAATAAGAAATTAAAAATTGTGAAATAAGTAATATCATATTCGAATAAACACAACTTTTATGATTGTGTTCTTTGACAACTACCAATATAAGTATATTTAATTTAATCGTATCCTAATCTCTCATATATCTTTTAAAAACAGGACGATACGGGGTCTGCGGTGGCCGAACACTCAATGGATTCGGATTCAAATCACTACTTTATATTTGATAAGTCATCCGTACTTGCAAGAGAAAAGTTTCTCAAACCACGGAAAGTTTTTTTTTAATTTATTTAAACAATAGAAAAAAAAATACAATTTCAAGTATAACAGCGAGCAAAATCTTAATAGATTTTGCTCGCTGCACACTCATTTTTCTAAAGTACTATACTAAATTTATACACTAACACATAAAAGCCGCTTTCAAAATTCGCTTACAATGATTTGTATTCTGACAAATACGAGTGAGAGTGTCGGTTGGTAGCTCATTAAGAATTTTAGGTAGCATGTACTCGCAAGTGCGTTTTCCGTAAACATTCGCACACCTAGGCACAACATAATGAGGTAAATAATCTAATTTCCTAAGGTGTCAAGTGCGCGAAGCCATTGAGATAAGTCGTCACCCGAATTGCAACCGGGATAGTGGTTGGTCAGTACCCCCGAGTTGGAAAACAGTGTTGGATAGTCGTACTGCGTCAACAGTGAGTGTGAAAGTGCCTTTACAGGGGATGTTGTTGGTGTTGTATGCTAGATTTAACAATGACAATAAAAATGACGATGAAGACGTGGGTAGTTGTGCGCCGGTATCGGTTTCGTCGAGCAGCCGCGCGAGCAGAGCGGTGGCGCGTAGTGCGCGTTTGGCAGCTGCCGTAGCGTGTTGCTTCGAGAAGAAAGGCTACGGATTAGCCCGAAACATGTAAAGTTAGACTCGTTTAAAGACGTGAGTAATCCGTATTCTTTTACTATTATATGGCACGGAACCCTTCATGTGTGAGTCCAACTCTTGCTCTGTTTTTAAACTATTCATGAAAAGTTTTTATATTCCACCTTTGGCATACACATTTTTTTCTAACCTAATTGGGTCGCATGAAGGGTTTTATTACTTATTCTTAATAATAACAGAATTTTATGATCATGCCCGTCCTGTATGCGTCTCACTGCTGGGCACAAGTCTCCTCTGAGAATAAGAGGGCTTTGGCTGTATTTTCTACGCGGACCCATTTCGGATAGCGATGGGCTGTCCACGATTTTATCGTTAACGCAACTAGACCGTAAAATCAACGCCCATTGCTAATTTCGGATGAACACATCATGGAATAAAATTGTTTCGCAGGTCCAAAGGGGTCTGGGTAAAAGTGTTGTCATTATTTAGGCGAGCGGACAACAACAGCAAGATGGCGCGAGGACATATAGTCCGACAAGATCATGCGCGACCCTCCGCGGAACCCTGTCGCAGTCAGTATTTGTCGCACTTATTAAAAACAATCTTGTTAAGGACAGCAGAGGCTCGCTGCGACAGGGTTCCGCCAAGCGCCGCGCACGAGCTTGTCAAGGTATAGTTAAGAGGGTACGATGGCTGAGAGAATTTTGAGAAGTAGGTATTTTAATGAAATGTCGCTGTCTCGCCCGAACCCCTCCGTGTCAGTACAGCGAGAGCGGGACAACTGCACCTCAGACCGTTAAAGGGCGCGTAAAATTGATCAAAACAGCATTTCGTAATCCCCTGTTTTCTTCTCGAAAATTGGGCCAATAAATTAATTTTTTTCATAAATAATTAGAGGACAGATTTAGCTATGCCCATATGTGTTCCTTTTTTTGTTTCTAGGAGGGATTCTTTTCTGACGAGTGTCTGAAAATGACTTTGAAATTGGGCAATTTTTTCGGTTTTTGAAAGCTCATATTTCTTATGTTAATTGAAATATGGAAAAAAACGAAACATAGGGGCATAGCTGTGGTAGATACAGATTACACAGTAAAAAAAATTTGGCTCTAAAGCCATTATCGAGGGAGGAAACAGGGGATTACGTTTGTATGGAGAAATGGTGCGCATCGTACCCTCTTGAGGTTGCGGGATTGCGTTGAATGCGGATGGCAAGCGACCGATCTGTTTGGCGAGCCTTGGGAGAGGCCTATGTTCAGCAGTGGGCGTCTTTCGGCTGAAATGATGACGATGATAAAACAATTACTTTGCTCACCCGCGACCAAACCGCGTTTTGGTCGCCGGCGAGCAAAGTAATTGTTTCAGTTTACCATAAAAATGTTACCAAAAATCGAAAAGTATAGTCGACCAAGAAACTCCTTTACCACCCCTAAAGTTCAATGTCAGTTGTATGACTTAAGACATCAAAGGCTATTTTCACTTACAAGTCAATGTGACAATCAGCCTTATTGTTTTTATTCTGATGTAGGAACTGTCACAAAAAATGGTAAAGCACTTACTTGGTCGACTATACAATTTTGCGAGATGGGTAGCGAACAAAATTTACGCGCGCTTCCTTTTAGCCTGCGTATACACCAGAGATGAATCAAAAAGCGGATCTAAACTTAATTTTCTTATTATTATTATATTACTCTATATTGACTTTGAATAATGTTTCTAATCTAATTTAAGTACTGTTTTTTTTTTGTTAATATTTCTACGCCAAAACTGGCAGAATATGTTGATCTCTTGCTGATTATAAATTGTAATATCAGTACCTCTACCATGAGTTTGCACTAGTTCACAGTGACCGTACTCGCTAGCGACGGCGTAAATGATTTGTATGGAGAATTTTACTTCCGTAAGTGACCGCTAGAGGCGCTGTACAATTCTCCATACAAATAATTTACGCCGTCGCTAGCGAGTACGGTCACGTAAACTAGTGTAAACTCATGGTAGAGGCACTGTACCTACCATATTCTAAGAAATAACTAACTAAACCATTTATATTCTATTCTATTCTATCGGTGCGCGAAAAATCCACCAATAGGATTACTTCATTTTCGTTGTCACGCTCAGCGTTGCTTTCCTATTGGTTGATTTTTTACTCCGCTTTCTCACGCAGCAGTTCAATAAACAGCATTATGTTAAAATAAAACTGATGTATCTGTGTACACTGATCATTGATCCTGCTCACCTTAAATTAATTCGCTGATCTCTTTTCTAAATATGGGGCCGACTGCATGTTTATCTGAAAACAAAGAAAAATAAATTAGTAACTATTAATCATCACATCATTATCATTTCGGCCTATATACGTTCCAATGCAGGGCCCAGGCCTCCTCTCAGAATGAGAGGGCTTGGGCTGTAGTTCATACACGGGTCCAGTGCTTATTCGGATTTAACAAACATCATTGAATTTCCTCGCAGGAGTTCAGTGTTTCTCACGATGTTCTCCTTTACCGTAAAGCTCATAAATTTCAAATGTAAATCCACTCATAAATTCCGAAAAACTCAGTGGTGTGAGTACTCTAACCCACGACACTCTGCTTGAGAAGTCATAGGTCGAACCAGCAACGCTCGCGGTCCTACTCGCACTTGGTCGTTTTTTTAGGATCACAGGGTGTAATGAGAAGTGATTTTTCCGCAGAACAGAGAACCATAAATTTCGTCTCTGCGCGAATGATGCTCCATGGCACGCCACTGAGCACGATCCTCGGCCACTCTCATCCAACTCTTGCCAGCCGCCTTGCGAAGGTCATCGCTCCACCGAGTCTGAGGAAATACTACTCCTACGCTACGTTTGCATATCCGTGGTCTCCACTCAAGAACTCGTCTACCCCAACGGTTATCGGTTCTTCGGGTAATATGGCCGGCCCATGGCCACTTCAGCATGCTAATGCGGGTATGTATTACACTACCGAAGTACGAAAGACCGAATGTATTAAAACATCGAATGGGTCAAAAGACCGACAGGATTTTTTTCTGAAACCGTAAACTTTTCAGAATTTATTAAAACGGCATCATACAGAACCCTTTAGGCTAGGTTAGGTTTGTTTTATAACAATCTTAAAAAGCTAACGGTTTCAGAAAAAAATCGTGTCGGTCTTTTGACCCATTCGATGTTTTAATACATTCGGTCTTTCGTACTTCGGTATTGTAATACATACCCGCTAATGCGGTGGGCTATGTCGATAAGTTTGGTTCTGGGTCGGATCACATCGTTACGAATTCGATCTTTCAGAGAAACTTCGAGCATAGCCCTTTCCATAGCACGTTGAGCAACTTTAAATTTGTGGACCAGCCCTACCGTGCAGACGAAAGTTAGTTAGTAAATAAAACAAACCAACATAAAAACCCAAATCATCCGGAAAAAGCAACGTTACCGCAGCGGTCAACGGACAAAAATCTATAAATTTATTAACCTCGTAAATGTGTCCAAGGGTGCCAAATACAATACCATTTAGCGGAGTACATTTTTAGTGAAAAAAGTCCTTTTCGGGAGTCGAATAAATCACTGGCTCGGGTTCCGACCTACAACATAAATACATCAACCTGACAATTACTTGAGTAACCCAACCTACAGCCCCACTTTGTTCATTGTAGAAAATTGCTAAGTGTTTACCGGAATTAAAACCTATCAGGATGTATTTAGAATTAAATAAGAGTACTAAAACCTGTTGCGTAGCGTGGTTTTTGACCGTCCGCGGCCGACCAGTAATTCACCGATCCCACATTTCGGAGTTCATCATCATCATCATCAGCCTATGCTCGTCCACTGCTGGACATAGGCCTCTCCCATGGCACGCCACTGAGCACGATCCTCGGCCACTCTTATCCAGCTTTTGCCATTTTGGAGTTAATAAACAAACCTTGAAAGATTGTAAATAATTTATTGAATCAGGGGTTACTTTGGGAGGTCCAAATTAATGAACCTGATGTTTCAGTTCATTCGTTAAAATTATCTTAGTTAAAAAAGCTCTAGAAAAGTTGGTAAAGAGCCTTTTACAACGGCAGAGGTAAGCTCAGGTACAAAGGCAGATAACTTAATTTCCCGCAATAATAGAAAGCACAGCTTAACAGGGCTTTGTAGTGCTTTTCCTTGGAGCTTTAACATCAACGTTAGCTATCTGTGTCGTGGTTTAGAGTGTATGTTAGATTGTAATAAATGTACGTGAATTCGACTTCCAAATAGAGAGAGAGAGAGAGAGAGAGAGAGAGAAAGGTATTACACATATTCGATACACAGGATTAAAAATACATCTGGCAGGAAAGATACAAATAATTAAACACGCAAAAAGTAGCTATTTTCACAAGCTTTTTCAAAGGAGGGTGGGCTAATAATAATAATAATAATAAATAATAATTGGGATAGACCCCCATAGTTGCGCCCATCTCATTTATATTATATGGTACCAAAGGCCTCTTCATGTTGGCTTCGGCCCCATGTATGCCTTTCAAATGACCGGGTCCCCATGGGCCCGTGATCGGAAATCCGTACCAACATAATAATAATAATAATAATAATAAATTCTTTACATCGGAATACACAGGACTCCATAGATGATTAGTAACAAAGCTTATTCCTAATGTTAGTACTTAAAATTAATTAATTAAAACTAATACTTAGCGACCGATCCGTGGTCACACCAATTTACTACACTGGTGTGACTGTCATCATCATTTCAGCTGTAGGACGTCCACTGCTGGACATAGGCCTCCCTCATTGATACCCAATCATTACGATTGGAAGCGATTTGCATCCACCCTGGCCCTATACTACGAAGCGCGAAATTCGAACTTCGTTTCATGCCGTTCCGCTCACGCTAATGGTATTTATTACGAGAGTGAGAGGGACCGCACGATCCGAACTTCGAACTTCGAATTTCGTAGTAACCCCCCTGAACCTGCGGCCTTCACCAAATCGTCCGTACATCTCGTTGGTGACGTTGGTGTGAGTATGGTTCATTTTATTTATTCGTAGTCAAACTGGTGTGACTACCGTTTATTTTACCCGACCTGTGGTCACACCAATGCACCCCCAACCATAATTCAGTCTTGAAAATAGTTAGGTTAGGTTAGCTAGGTAGTTAGGCAAACCGCCCAGAAATAGGAGCAAAGCGCGAAGCGAGGAGGCTACGTCGATTGGTTTAAATTAAATATTTATATTTAGTTAAGGGTGAGTTGGTCTATAGTGGTGTGATTACGGATAAATAATAATAAAAATAATAATAATAAAAAGCATTTATTCAATCCACCACAGTTCCAGTAAGTACAATCAACAATTTTTCACTAATACAAATTTCAATTAACTAAGTACAAGACTTGTGTGGTGGAGACTGGTGCCTGAACTAGGGGAAACCTGTATCTCAGGTCACCAGGCCTCCAAAGCCCAGATGTCAGCAACCACAGAGGTCATGCCGTGAAAACTGAACCTAACTAGAAAACATGTGGAGTACAAAAGCTATTAAAAGAAAAGATTTATCTTAATATATATTTAGTAGTGGTAGAGCCATGTTGTAGCTAGCCGCTGCATCACGAATGGGCCGGCTCGTCCGGGGCAGTACCACCCTCTCACAGAACACCGGCGTGAAGCAGCAGTACTCCTGCTGCGTTTCGTACGGTCAGTGAGAGCGCCGGGGGCCCAATACCTCTCCCCCTCCCCTATTCCCTCTCCTTTTCCCAGGGCCGACAACGCACTGGCATCGTGTAAAGCGCTGCGGGTGTCTATGGACAGTGGTGATCATTTAACATCAGGTGACCCACTAGTTCATTTGTCTGGCCTTTCTAACATAAAAAAAAAATATATATATATATAAATTTAACGAGTGTGCGTGTGTGTGTGTGTGTGTGTGTGTGTGTGTGTGTGTGTGTGTGTGTGTGTGTGTGTGTGTGTGTGTGTGTGTGTGTTTGTGTACATTATACAATTGGAACCAAAAGTTTTTCAGTTGTACTGTAATCAACAGTGAGGAGAGGAGCCAGTTTTTGACAGTATTTTTGCAGGATATTTTAGCCAAGGGATATATATTCAAAGCAGCATTTATCTTATTGTACAGAAAACTCCCAAGGTAACAGAAAAATCTGTGTGTAAAACGGGTGTTAAATTTTTGAGATGGACAGGTTAAGCACTTGCTGCGCTTGCTTGAGACAAGGCCTGAATCATAGGGTAGTAACGAGTGTTTTCTGAGAATAATATGTAAAATGAACAATTGCCGGGCCGTTAGTACTTTATAATATTTGTAGAGGTCGGTAGATGGTAAAAGAAAAGGTAGGAAAGAACTAACTTTGAGGATAGCTCTTTGGGCTCTTTCCAGTTGCAATATGTGAGTTTTATGTGCCCCACCCCAAGAATCGATACAATACGACAGAATAGATTGGACTAAGGCAAAGTAAACAATTCTTAACACATTTTTATCTGCTACATGTCGGAGATCTTTGAAAATGTATATTAATTTTCGTGTTCTTGCTGTGAGTTGTTTAATATGGTCTTGAAAGTTCAATTGATCATCAACAATAATGCCAAGGTATTTAATGTGTGTGTGACTACGGATGGGCAATGGGGGTATTTGTATGAAAAATACGAATGTTTGTTCTCGGGTCTTGGGTGTTTAATATGTATTTAAGTATGTATCTATCTATATAAGTATATATTTCAAACTAAATACAAACTGAAATATAGATGCACAGAAAAAACCCCAGAAAAAAGACCAATGCTGGGAATCGAACCCAGGTCCTCAGCGTTCCGTGCTGCGTGCTTACCCCTACACCATCACTGGTCTAGAAGTTAGCGACGAATCTTTCCCATACATCGTACACTTCAGTCTGTTATAATCACATTTAGGCAGTGATAAAGTGCATCTATTTTATGCCCTCTACCTAAAAAAATGAAGTTGAAGAAAATAAAAAAAATAAATAGAAAAAGATACTTCATACTTAACCTATATAAGTATGTTTATCCGTTGCTTAGTACCCATAACACAAGCTTTGCTTAGCTTACTTTGGGACTAGGTCAATTGAAAGGAAGAAAAGAAAGAAAAACTTTTATTTATAACAACAATAACACGTACACAGGCAAAAATAAGAGAACAAACATAGACATAGACAATAGTACATTACTGCAGCGGCCGCGAAATAGGGGATTGTTGCCGGCCGAGTAGTAATAGATGGCCGAGTGTTAACGAGGCCATCTAGAGATACGAGGCCGGCAATCCCTGTTCGTGGCCAAGGCTTGTATAGTGCTTTTCTCAAATAAATCCAAGGAAATGATACGAATGTTCAACTTATATATTCATATTTAATTCAAATTGTTTTTTTCTTGATTCCTGCCAAAATATTTATTTTCCAGCAATTTATTTGTAAGCTGTTCCAGTTAATGTTTTTGACGAAAAATCTTGAGATGATTTATATTTATTCAAAAATTACGACCTTATTAATAATAAATTGTTAACAATAAACGCCAATCCTTATTTATTTTATTGAATACCTGATTAAATCTAGCCAAGTAAGATATTAAAAAGTAAATTCACAAACTAAATTTTTCTTAATTGGCAGTATGTCATTGATAGTCAATAAAGGAAAATACGACCCACTAAAACAAAAGACAATCTCTTTGCTGGCCTTGGCCAGCAATGTTTGTATGAAATTCCATTATTGTCATCTAATTTGAAATTAGAACGAATCTTCCTCAACTGCTATACAATGGCATACTTCGTGTTCTATTGTCACGACTATAAGGACCATATTTCCTTGGATGTTTGAGAAAAGTTAGTTATGTACATATTAATGCTGTCACAAAAGGGTCCCGACTCAGCATGTCGTTAGTTAAAACCAGCACTGGTCTTCCGCCGGGCCACAGTACAATTACAATGACAAGTACAATTGGTACGGGTTCAATTGGTGTGAATTGTCCCATGATATTTATTTATTTATTTTATTTATAAGGACTGGGTAGCTTATTCTAAGTTCTAAATTTTTTACTACGGCAGGTAGTCCCAAATCTTCGTGTGAAAAAAATTATCGTTGCATAGAAGTAGTTTGAGTTGAAAATTACTAAGGTAAATACCCCAGTGCCCGACGCTGCCCCAACTTGTAATCTTAATTCGCAGGAATAAATACGACAAGCAGGGTGTCGATTATTGAAATTAAAGTGTCGAACACTGGGGTATTCACCTTATGTATGAACTGAAACAATTATTTTTCACCTCACTAGCTCGGAAAGCCCTTTTTGTTTGTTTGACACCTATTGAGAAAATCGCTTTTTATCCACAAGTGAAGAAAGAGTTTTGACATTTGAAGGCAGCTTAAATGATATTTGACAGCTAACAAAACGTAAAACGTTAAAAGTGCTGAATTTTTAACATCACAATTAATGAATTGCATCGAGTATAAAACACTAAATACAGTCTTACAACTTTATTTTAATTCATAAATATCAGCATTCAACATTAACCTTCATTCTTGTTGTAAAAACGGATAAAATGTTCTGACAGTCCAAGTAAGTCGATGTGCGATCAAAACGCATCCGAAATAATAAAAAAAAACTTAAGTCAAAACGGTATACAATTTAACAGTAATACAGTTTGCTCGTATCTCAAAATCGATAATCTGGCTAATTGAACTTTACTCGATGTGCAATAAAGTTCAGTTTAGTTTATTCATTGATTGGAGATACGAGTTTTTTCAAAGTAGTGACGATATGTCGGTATTGGAATAGTTCCATAAAGACTGGATTTGCTTAGGCTATTTTGCATTATTTTTGATTTTACCAACATTTCTATAAGTACTTCAAAATTATTGTATTGACAAAGAGGTAAATAAATAATAATTGATAGTACAAACCCTTTTTCTTATTTTCCTCGCTGTAGTGAGGTGAAAAGTTTTGTGTTATACACAGGTGAAAAGTTATTTTACGTCTCGTGTGTTGAAGCACTCGCTATCGTAAGAATTCTATTTTTGAACCACTCGCTTCGCTCGTGGTCAATCATAGAATCCTTTCGATAGCTCGTGTTTCAAAATGAACACTCGCAGTTAAAATACAACTTTCCCCCCTTGTATAACAAATAACTATTGCTCACCCACGACCTTAAGTAATTGTTTCAGTTCATTAATATGGATCTCCGCAAAGTAACGCCTGATAAAATAAATGTTTAAGTAGTTTTTTTAATTATAACAAAAAGTTATTTAATATGCACCATGTTTTTTTATTTCAATTAAAGTTTAGAAGGTTGTTCGACTACAATAAAACACAGGGTAACCTAAATCTAATATAAAATTTTTTTCGGTTGCTGATCTGATCTAACTTTTTAATTACTGAAACCACCTCGATGCTTCGCTGCAATGCGGTCGAAACGTCGAGGTGATTTCAGCAATTAAAAAGTTCGTTATTAAGTCCCGAAGGATAGGTATTTATTTACCGTTTAAACTATAAAAAAACAGAACGTCCTTTTAAACACAGAAGCGAACGTATTCTATACTGCTAAGGTTATTCAAGCATAAAATAACGCCCTGTCTTCACTAACAGTGCGGTTCTTATCATAAATCTATGGAACAGCTATTATGGCTTTATTCTCGCCTATATATTACGCAGAGTATTCATTGTTTCTACTTAATGCTTAACGTGGAAAAAACCTGATAGGAACACTAGTCTGTATAAATTTATTAACAAATAAAAGAAAATTCAACATAGCTTTTCGACGAAGGGAAACATAGCGAGGATACATACACCTGCCAAGCTATTCGTGGTGTGTGTGAAGTTCCTAATCCGCTGTAGTCCTGCGTTGGAACTACAGATATAGCCCTCTTGATCTGAGTTGACCTAGTCGAGTTCGAAACGCGTCAGTGTAGTTTGGTGGTTTTAATAGGTTTGTGTGATTTGTGTGTGTTCCTACAGTGTGGAGGTGGAGGAACTGCATGAACACTCATTTCTTACATAAACGTAACTATCGTAAGGTCGCTGGTGTGCAAAGTAATTGTTTCAGTTCATTAATATGGACCTCCGCAAAGTAACGCCTGATTCAATAAATTAAAGAATTCTAATTTAACCGTGGAGTTCAACAGCATGTTATTTTGTCCTCTAACTCAACTCGATTCCAAGGAATAAAGAATAAACTCTCGCAAAGTTAACAATTTAGATTGTTCCATCTTTATACAATTTGTATGATACATAATATCGTGACAACAAAGTACTATTTCCACGGAATAATCCTTCGTTCTCATTTATAAACACAGCTTAGTTGTAATCATGGATTTTGGCACAATTGAAACATATACTGTGTTCATTTATTTGCATTTGCTCAAGGTAATACTTTGTTTAGGTTTGGGATTTCGTAGGCTGTGTGTTATTTGTTTAATTTAATGTTTTGATGTTTTATTTCATTGTTGGCAATTTAAGTTATTCATTTACAAGTTAATGATATATTTTTACTGTTAACAACTTCGCAATAATTATAATTTAGAAACTTTACAGGAGACCAAAGGCCGCTACAGACAGGTGGCCGCTAACGATGGGCCTCATAAGAAAGCTCAAAGTCACTCAGAGGGCGATGGAGAGGGCTATGCTCAGAGTGTCTCTACGGGATCCCATTACAAATTATGAAATCCGCGCATGGACTAAAGTCACGGACATAGCTCGAAGAATCGCCAAACTTAATTCCTTGATCACACGTACCTAGTAAACGGGCGAGAGAGTGCTCTCGGCCGAGTACTCGGTGCGTATAAACAAGCGCCTGCATAAGTGGCAGTGGGCAGGGCACATCGCTCGTAGAATTGACGGCCGATGGGGCCGAAAGGTTCTCGAGTGGCGTCCGCGGATCGAAAGGAGCAGTGTAGATAGGCCTCCAACAAGATGGCGCGACGACCTGGTTAAGGTTGCGGGATCGCATTGGATGCGGATGGCACGGGACCGAGCTGTCTGGCGAGCCTTGGGGGAGGCCTATGTTCAGCAGTGGACGTGATGATGATGATGACAATGAATTTTATTGTTACTAATTAAAATCATGCTTAGTAGGTAAAATACTTACGTTACATGTAGCAATGTTTAACAAACCTTATTTCTGAACTTTGTCTTCTTTTTCTAATTTAAAACTTTAGCTGCATCGCAGTTCATCGTCATGTACGAAATTCAAAAACCTTTACCACGCGAGTGGGGGAAAAGTGCTTTGCCACGCAGATATTTAAGAAAAAAGAAGGTTGTTACGCGCTATTAAGATGAAAAAACAGGTCAAGTACAAGTCGAACTCATTTAGCAAAAAAATATATAAAGATCGAGTTAAAACGCTGAAAAAAAAAACGCGTTTCTTCTATGACGACCCCCTTTAATTTCTAACTTTATCTTGCTTTTAGTATTTGTTGTTATAGCGGCCACAGTAATACATAATTAGGTAGTGAAAATTTCAAGTATTTAGCTATTATGGTTCGAGAGATAAAGCCCTTTTACGGACGGACAGACAGCAGTGTCTCATACGGTTCCGTTAGCACCCTTTAGGTACGAAACCCTTAAAAGTATGCTACCCTACGCTGAGATCCGACAAAGTATTATATGTTTCCCAACACTGGTGTAAGTTTGTTGTCTTCAAAATAGTTAGGGCGTACAAGAACATTCTCACGTAAGTACCTACTACCAAGTAACTATTTGAAGTGTTCTAACACGACATACCACGTCCTAGATTTCTCAGCGGTTTCAATATTAACAGTGTTTGGTGCTTTCCAGACGTCTTTATTATTTTATTAAGGGATCACTAATTTAACTTGTATTTTTTGTTAAAAAAAATGTTTGTTTCTCTTAATTTCATTTTTCATTAATTACAAAACTTAACTTCTAATTTCGCTACCAGCGCGTTCCCGCAACCTTGACCAGGTTGTCGCTCCACCTTGTTGGAGGCTTAGCTACACTGCGTCTTCCGGTCCGAGAACCTTTTGGTCCCATCGCCCATTAGTCCTACGAGCGATGTGCCTTGCCCACTGCCACTTGAGTCTGGCGATTCTTAAAGCTATGTCGATGACTTTCATCATTTCTGATATGATCCGCAGATAAACTCCAAACTCCAAATATAGTTCTCTCCAACGCCCTCTGAGTAACTTTATGAGCTTTCTTTCGGTCTGCAACCCCCCCTCATTTGGCAGCCCCCTCACTTCCACCCAGTGAGTTGCTATGTAGTTAAGCACACTAGCTAAAAACATAGGAACACAGTCAAAGGGAAAGTTGCGGTCGCATCGTGGGCGTAAAATGAAACAGGTATTGCATGTTTGAAACTAAAACCTAAATTTCTAGAAATGCCAATAAGCAGCCTTTCTTCTAGTGGTCAAACTGATTCGCCAAACTGGTTTGGCTACGAGGAATAAAATTTCCTAGTGGTCAAACTGTAAATTATTTCACGCGCTCTAAACAAATTTCCACACCCATACCTATATCAAACGGTACTTTTCCTTTTTTTTAAAAATTGCAATAAAATGCAATAAAAATATAAAAGACGGTGTCGTTTCTATATTTCCGTAGCTTATAAGTATATACTTAGTACTGTCGATTATAATGTAGCAATATTTTACCACGTTCGCATTCAATAAAACAGATATCCATTGTATCCCCAAAACTACATGAAAGTTAAAACGATTATGAACTAGCTGACATGCATCATAGTTAGTTCAAGTAAACAATCTAAAAATAAGTAATTCAATAACCAACGTTCCAATTAAGGGGTGTCCCAATTTACTGTAAATTTTAAAAGCGTGTCACTTTTAGCTGCCATATCCATTGTGCGGTCACAATTTCGCCTTGTCAAACTACGGCGCGCCGCCCGCAATATTGTATTGTGTAATTTTTAGACCGTCACTCCGTTGTTAAACTTTTATTTTTGACGCAAAAAACGGGCTTTGATTCGAGCTTTTGTTGCCTTTGTTCACTTTATTTGGTTTAATGAAATTGTGTGAATTTGTGACGATCATCTGTACCTATACATGAAACAAAGTCTTATTAGCTCACTCACTGACTCACTGATTGACTAACTCATCAACGCCTAGCCTAAAAATTTTGGCCCTGAAAGGCAGAAATTATGCATAGAGATTTATTTAAAGCTGCGGTTGAGGGAAAAGGACGGATTTGTTGAAACTATCGCGGATTAGATTAGATTTAGATTAGGTTTATTTTATTTCGTAATAAAAATTACAATATAAATTTGCGTTGATGTCAAAATTACAAAAATTCACACCATGACCGTCAAATTAATTTAAATTCGCCTTCTGGAACCCCCTGGACTAAGTCGCACTGACGGCAAACGTCCGGATGGCCTGACGTTGGTGCCATGGCGAAAAGGTCGTTGCCTGCTGTGGGACGCCACCTGCGTCTGTACTTTTGCACAAAGCCACATTGAAAGTACGACCAGGTCGGCAGGATCCGCAGCAGAATTCGCCGCTAAATTAAAACATACCAAATACGCCGCACTAACGTCAGACTACGAGTTCATTCCATTTGCCGTCAAAACTGCTGGTCCTTGGGGCGAAGAGGCAAAGGCGCTGTTGAGGGAGCTAGGCCGCCGGCTACGTGACCGCGGAGCCGATCCCCGCTCTGGGTCGTTCCTGGTGCAGCAGATTTCCATAGCAATACAACGAGGCAACGCTGCCAGTGCTATGGGAACATTTTCCCCCGGTACGACCCAAAGCGGTTATATTAGTTAGGGTTTTTCTCTTTTTTGTAAATATATGATTGTAAATATTAGTTAGGTTTTCCTCTTTTTTGTAAATATATGTTTGTAAATATTTAAGTTATGATTGTATAAATAAATAAATTTAAAATAAAAATAATTAATTATAGTACACAACATGTCAGAAATAAAATGTTCTCCCAATAAGGTTCGTCATTATACAAAACGGGATAAGGAATAAACGAGATTTATACGTGACCCTATCTCCGTAAAACAGAATCATTGGCCATCAGTTCTACGAGCCACCTTGTAAGTTAAGGTGATATCAGACTGTTCACTTGAATGAATATTGATTCACTCGAGTGAATGCTTAATTTTTCCTTAATTCCATGTTCACACGGCTTAGTTGGAATGACATAGATATCAACATTCTTCCGTAGTTTCTTTCAGTATGGCGTCGAATGAAGTCGTTCGTCTTGGAATAAGTTTAAATGGCCGAATCCCAGTGAACGATCTTTCTGTGTTCAGACTGTTCATTTTGCGTCCATTTGGAGTGGAATGAATCATGCAGAACGAAAATTATATCCAAAATCGTTGGATTGGTTCACTTGTGAATTTATTCAGCATTTTTGTTGCACTTTGCATTCAGACGTGTCACTTTAAGTGAAATATGCTAAATGAAACAAGAAAATGAAAGAAAATCACCTTTATATTAGAATTCCATGGGCGACTGTGATCGCTTTCCATCAGGTGACCCGTCTGCTCGTTTGCCACCTCTTATATAAAAAAAAAAAAGGTTCTTCATGAATATGCACACATCCTTCCGGAGATTTCTTTAGTACATTTTCCTGTTCATGTATCGATATCCACTTACAAAAAATCCAAACCCTTCCCTGACACACAATGTATTATTCAATCAAGCCGCCAACATAGTGGCCGTGCGCAATTACAAATTTCCCGGGATAAAACCTTTGAAACTGTCCCCGGTTCACCCGCAACCCCTATGCCTTATCATCCCTTATAAATAATTGCCCGCTTCACGCCCGCATCGAAGATGTAGTAAAAATGTAGACACGTAATACCGATTGACCAGTCGCTTTATGAACTTGTTTTGGAAACGTGTAGTGACTGACTTAATACAGACAATTCACAAACTAAACCACTGGAGCTACAGTTGGTAGACATACCTTGACTATAACTATTACCACACACGGTAAGTACTTACAGGCTAAACGAGTAATAATAACCGTGTACTGCCCTCTTCGGCGAATTATTTTTCGCAAACTGATTCATTTGGCAAATGTTTCATTTCCCAAATGTTATTTTTTTCTGAAACTGTAAACTATTCAGGATATATTTCAGGACTATCCTGTAGGTTAGGTTAGGTTAGGTTAGGTTTGTTTTATAACAATCCTGAAAAGTTTACAGTTTCAGAAAAAATAAACATTTGGGAAATGAAACATTTGCCAAATGAATCATTTTGCGAAAAGTTTTTCGCCGAAACATTAGTAACCCAATAATAACATCGTCGTTTCGGCCACATGGCAGTGTCTGTCAACTTGTGATCACAGCCACTGCAATTGGGCCAAAACGTCGGCGTGATAAGTCCCGTATGGTAGTAGCTATGAGCGAAACATGACAGTTTAAAACGGGATACTATCGATGTTTAGAAAATTATATTTTCGAAGGTTTATAATCCCGAAAACTTCATTTGTCCGAAAGCATTTTTTTCTGAAACTGTAAATAATTCAAGATTTATTTCAGGACCATCGTGTAGAACCCTTTAGGTTAGGTTAGGGTTGTTTTATAAAAAACCTGAAATACAGTTTCAGAAAAAAATGCATTCGGATAAATGAAGCATTCGGGATTTTAAATATTCGGAAAAAATAATTCTAAATTTTGATAGGTAACCGTTTAAAACATAAACCTTGCTATAAAATTGAACTAAGTAAGTTTTTTTTTAATTTCTCAGTGGATGTGGAATTAAGCTTCTTTTTATACTATCTATCACAAGAGCGAAGCGTGCTTTTACTTCAAATTTATTACTCAATTGCTAAATGAATGCTGCTCAAAACATAAGCTAACCTATTTAGACCTTCACTTTAAAAGTCCTATTCCCTCATGCCCTAAAAAAAATCTTATAAAATTAGTTTGGGGGTAGTTGCAATAGAGAGATCCTGTTGAGAAGAATCCGCTAAGAAACTCAACATGGTATTTTTTTATCGAACAGATCTCCAATGCTATTAAATAACATACATTTAAAGCATTTAATACACAGCTTTTTTTTATAAAACAGAGTTACGCTATTTGAGACCAGGCATCGCCAATGCGGATCGGAATTATTACCAAACATCTCTCTCCATGATAAAACAAAACAATGTATCGACACATGCTACTAAACGGATATAACGAATCTACGCACTTTTATTACATCTACGAAAAGTCTAAGGAAATATAGGCCAGCTTTCGCCCAAGGGTTATGGCATTTTAATAAATTTATTTTTCGCGTGATATTTTCGGAACATAATAATAATGTCCGTTTATTACGCCCTGGGTTGGAAGCTTCAAGCCAGGTGGACTGTTTTAATATAGTATTTTATTATGTTCCGATAGTTGTGTGATTTCTGTGTGTTCGTACAGTTAGGTATGCAGGTGGAGGAACTGCATGAACACACATTTCTTGCATAAACTTAGCTATAGCTTGTAATATTAGTCTTAAGTTTAATTAATATTGTATTCATGTATGGGCAACTATACCTACCTCTATTTTTTCTCAACATATGTACGCAGGAATACAATAAAAATATTCTGATTCTGAGGAATCGAATCGGTTGACTACGAAGTAAGAAATATACCAAACTGTCAGTCTGTTTGTTCACTCCAAAGCTAGCTCTAAATATTCCGCTTTGCAATCAATTAAAACACATGCAATGATGAAAATTTATACAGCAATTAGGGCCACTAAATCTCCTATTTCATTTCAAGGCCGACGTAATATATTCTGTAACGCCCCGATAATAGGGTATGAATTTGCATGACAGGAAGGGAAATCTGTGTTTTACCTTTAGTACGGTTAGCGGAATCACTCAGCTTGTTTGTTTTCGTTAAATGTCATGTTCCGTATTTCCGTCAACCTACTGGACAAGACTATCATTGTGTCTGTTACTGTTTGAACCTAAAATGGATAAACGAACTTGATTTTTTTATGTTTACAGCTAGATCTCTGCAATAATATGATACTTTTAATTCCGATCTTCCCACGGAATTTTTCTTGTTGTATATGTATTATTTTTTTTTATTACTTTTACGGTCATCCCGTGAAACCATATATTTCAAACTAAATACAAACTGAAATATAGATGCACAGAAAAAACCCCAGAAAAAAGACCAATGCTGGGAATCGAACCCAGGTCCTCAGCGTTCCGTGCTGCGTGCTTACCCCTACACCATCATATGTATTATATTATGTAAAGCTCTTAGGGTGGCAAATTCCCCGTTTTTGTAAAAACTCTTCATTCTGTTCCACGCGGTAGGTATACCTATCTATAAAAATACAGTTAACAAAAGTATATTCAGCAAAAAAACCTTGCATTATAAATTAAATAAAAAAAAAAAACTTTTTCGTTTTTTTTTAAATTTATGAACGCAATTTTGCTTGTCACCAAAATCGATGACATGGTCCCTAAGAAGAGATCTTTCTATGTCTCATAGTTACAGACTTGCGCATACTGACGGATCTAAATGTACCACTCTGTATATTTGTTAAAGTAAACCCGCCATTTTGACTCTCACTGCGAACCGTACCAAAACGTACGAGAGATTAATTAATAGTGCCTGGAATCTGGGCGGGGCCCCACGAAATTAGGGTATGACATGTCCGGACCCCGATTGCCGTACGATATGCCGCAATTGCCCACTGTCGATGCGATATTAAATTGCGACAAAAAACGTGGTTTAGTCCAGTTTAGACCTTGCTAGAAAAACCGTTCAAGTTGTAATTATTAAGGGTCTCCTTTAAGGTTCGAGGCTTCAAGACTCACAGTCGCGACTCGAGTCTTGTAGTTTACGCCTCGAAGCTTAAATTCACAACACTACCCCAAATCCATCGACGCGTAATCGGCCTCAGTTGATCGGAAAACCTTTATGTCAACGCTTCAAACTCGTTCGCTTCACAGTCTCGCAATGTAATGCAACTTGCACTGCAGTATGCTTAGTATAAGTTTTCCTTCACTTCAACACTTCTCGATCGCGTTTACGTAAAAATTTCAATTCTATGGAAACATGGACGCGCGGCCGCGGAGACGCTGTCCATGTTTCCCTAGTAATTGATTTTTTTACGTAAACGCGATCGAGAAGTATTTTGGTGAAGTAAAACTTATACTAAGCGTACAGGGCACAGGCCTCCTCTCAGAATGATATTGGGTAGTACCCACGCGGGCCCAGTGCGGATTCGAAACGTCTCACACACCACTGAATTTCATGGCACATGTGTGCAGGTTTCCTCGATGTTTTCCTCCACTGTAAAGCTCATGGTAAATTTCGCGAAAAATTCAGAGGTGCGAGCCTATTACTATTTTTTTTCTATCAAACGGTATAAGATAGTGTCAGAAAGAGATGGAGAAAGCGATGGCAAGCGCCCGCGCGTTAGACAATACGGCCTCAGGTTGTCGCTCCATCTTAGTAGTGCCGTCATTTTATATGTATAGAATATTAACTGCGTAAATAAGCAATGAGTAAATCAATACGTCAAGAAGCCTTGCGGCCAGCCTTCGGGTTACGTCGGTGTCTCATTACAAATGGAGTTAGTTACGGAAATAAATACCCTGTTCACGAGAGTAGATAACTAGTTTAAAAGGTTTGTTTTGATGGTATTGGTATGGTTTAGCTTATTATCTGCTTAAATGTCACGTTTCAAAACTGCAATTAAATGGTTGTTTCGGGGAACTTTGTGCCATTTGTTTATTCCTTCGCCCGTGTAAAATCCATGAAAGAAACCAATCAAGTCCGTCGGACCCGTACATGAAGAGTTATATAAAGTCAGCCCAAGATAAGTCTGCAGCGATTTTGATAGCACGCGCAGTGCATGTGTTATTTATACGTCATAATTTCATAGAAGTTTGACGTTTAATATAACACTTGCACTGCGCGTGCTATCAAAATCGTTGCAAACTTATCTTGGTCTGACTCTACATCCGTACAATGTTTTAGAAATAGTCCAGTAAAAAAATTATAAAGCCCAAGTTGAAAACGCTGTAAGAGACACGTTTTTTGAGTGACGAGTGACGACCCACATTAATTTTCTGTTGAGTGGTCAGTTCTTTTTACCAAAATTGTTATTTCTTAGTAGCAAAATATCCGTTCGCATTTTTCCCAAATGCTTTTTTCTCAGTATGGTCTTTTGCTGAAGCTTATTTTCACAATCGCGGTTTTTCCTAAATTTTATCGACACAGAAACATAGGTAGGTTTAGGTTATTAAGTTTGCATCGGCCCGAAGGGCCAAAAGCACACAGAAGGAGCTCTGTTTCTGTGTCAATTCAAATTGAGAAAAAAAACCATACGGGAACGGGAAAAAACAGGATTTTTCGTTTTACTGGTCGTAGAAAGCTGAAATTCGGCATGTAGGTTGTTTGGGGAGTTTAGAGGAGCATTGAGAGAGGACTTTCCAAAATTCCCACGGGAACGGGAAAAACGGGATTTTTCGTTTTACTGATCATAGAAAGCTGAAATTTGGCAAGTGGGTTCCTTGGGGAGTGTAGGGGAGCATTAAGAAAACATTTCCCGAAATTCTTACGGGAACGGGAAAAAACGGGATTTTGCGTTTTACTGGTTGTAGAAAGCTAAAATTTCAAAATTCATAAGTTTATACTGTAAGTAGGCCGCAAAGGGCTCTTTAACCGACTTCTACAAAAGGAGGGGGTTATGCATTCCACTTTTTTTTATGTAGGTATGTTCACCGATTTCTCGGTCAATTGTGGACCTGCTTGCTTGCTTGCCTGTATGCTTGCTTGCTTGATATCTTGGTTCTTTGTAATACTCATAGTACACGCGAGCGAAGCCGCGGGCAAAAGCTTCAGTAAAAAACCATAGTGAGGAAAAAAAGCATTTCGGAAAAAATGCGAATAGAAATTTTGCTACTAGGAAATAACGCTTCTGGTAAATTGATCTAACCTAATACATAATCGGTAAAAATTTCAAGCGCCTATTACGGTTCAGAGAGCGCGGATTAAAGCTAGTTTTATGAAAATCCGTTGAAAAAGTAACTGCTGCATTTATGACATTAGTAGAATACGTAGATTCGAGGCCATTTCATTTCCTATTCCTAACTACGCTTCATTAAAATAACAAACAAAAAAACCAGCCAACCGACCTACATAATTACGAGCTCCAAAACATATCAACATCACTCATAATTACAAGGCAACGAAGTACTCGACTCTATGCCATCAGCAGAAGGTTCAATTCCAGCTGAATGAACGTAGAACTTTGAAATATTGCTGTGTCGCATTCACCTTGCATTCAACATTTTCATTTGCACCAAACCTTTGTGCCGTTCCCGAAATTCGCGTAACTAACTGCATGTCGTTGAAACATTACGTGCAACTTTTTACCGATAGAAGTGTTGTAGTGACACTACGCTATACGGACGTGAAGGTTTGTTAGCATTCTGCAAAAATGAAATGTTGATTGAAACAGACAGTTAGAGATCCATCATCATCATCATCATCATCCCAGACTATATAGTAGTAAAAGTAATAAAAAAATGAAGTTGAAGAAAATAAAAAAAATAAATAGAAAAAGATACTTCATACTTAACTTGTAAAAGTTGGCCTAGTAGCGCCATCTCTTGGTCCAGGTGAGCGGGTAGCTCCGAAGGAGTGTTGAAGTCTCTCGGTAGAGGGCATTAACATAGATGCGCTTTATCACTGCCTAATGTGATTATAACAGACTGAAGTGTACGATATATGGGAAAGATTCGTCGCTAACTTCTAGACCAGTGATGGTGTAGGGGTAAGCACGCAGCACGGAACGCTGAGGACCTGGGTTCGATTCCCAGCATTGGTCTTTTTTCTGGGGTTTTTTCTGTGCATCTATATTTCAGTTTGTATTTAGTTTGAAATATATGGTTTCACGGGATGACCGTAAAAGTAATAAAAAAATGAAGTTGAAGAAAATAAAAAAAAAAATAGAAAAAGATACTTCATACTTAACCTATATAGTAGGGTCAACATCATAAATAAGTGATCACTTTTGTATAGTCGGGGCTAAGTTCGTCACTTTTTGACTCTATGTCAACGAGTTAAGGTCGAAAAGTGACGAACCATTTTTTACCCCGACTATACCTTGTCACTTTAACGCCATGTTTGAAAAGCCATACGAGATTGTGCAACGATTGAAAGCGACAAGGCACAAAAGTGATCACTTTATTTATGACGTTGACTGTACCTACGTCCCCGTCCCACGCACTGTGCAAGCTTCTCTCAGAGAGGACTTGAGCCGTAGTTCCCACATGGACCCAGTGTGGACTGGGAAATTCACACTCACTGTTGAATTTCTTCACCGGTATGTGCAGCAGGCTTCTTTACGTTGTTTTCTTTCACCGTAAAGCTCATGATAAATTTCAGTTGTAATTTTGCACGTAAATTCTGAAAAAGTCATGATTTTTCTTAGAGGTTTAGAACCCGTAACCTATCTACTCTACAACCAAAGTAAAGCCTAGTATGCTAGATAAAACTTGCAAGTTACAGCAACAAAAAAAAAATCACAAATGCTATCACAAATTATATCCGGTTTTAAAGAACAAACGTTTTCCAATTTCTTATTTTTCTTTTCAATTGTGCAGTACCAGGACATAAATAATAAAAAGGACAGCACAAAATCGATACTGTAGCTGGTATTGATTTGATTATTGCCGCGTATATCCAGCGCCCGAAACTTCACACAAAAGCTTTTAGGATAAAACAGAAAGTTTTTTATACTTTTTTACAATATGTCACGACATGGAGCGAGGTCCACTGGTGCGTTGCGTCGTCGCAGCGTCGACGCTGCGACCTTTTAGAGCCCGCGCAGTGGTCAGGAGTTCCGAGTTCCGCGTTCAGAGTGCTGCGTTCTTTCGAATGTACTGAGTCCTTTACGATAACGTACACAACAGGCGGTCACACCGCGGCGGTCAAAGCAGAACGCCGCGTTCTAGAGTTATTTTGCCGCCGAGAGAAAAACCGCCGCGTTCCCCGCGATGACAAAAGTTGCAAATACAGAAAAACTGATCAAATTGATTAGAAAAAGGAGATTATTATATGATTTGAAAAATCGTGTCAAAAAGCAGGAACTTGGCTTGAGATTGCCGCGGCAAGGGATTCTTCTCGTGTTGTCTTAATTAGGTGCACCCAATATTTTCTTCTTAATAGAAATTTCTAGGCTCCACAAAATCAATGGTGCTTCTTCGAAAGATAAACGTTTTAGCGACATGTTGCATATACAAAAACATGGATGAGAATGGAGCGCAAGAATTTGACAGCCTCTTGTGTGCGTTGGAACTCTCGAGCGGTCAAAACGCAGAACTAGAAACTCGTGACCACTCTCTGTCTGCGCGGGCTCTTACATATATTTTTATGGCATGCCACATTGATGCGTTGTGTCGTCGCACGCGACGTTTCTTGGATCTACAGACAAGAGACAGAACGGGGAGAGTGTGATGAAGCTGTGCTGTCTCTAACAGTACATTTTTGCCGTGTAACACACCAGTGGAGCATCACCCTTAGCAATAATTATAACAAATGAGGTACGAACCCAGTGTTTGAGTTTCACGTTGCAAAATTCACTTCATTTTCGTGAAAGTGCAGTTATGCATCCAACTTTGTAACTATCTAATAGGGATGTTGACACCACCAATCAACTGACGTACTTTTTATGAGCTGTCAAAACACAAATTTCCCATAGAGTTCGAATGGCAATAGCAACTTATGACGTCACTTGTTCGCCAACTCAATCAACTAACTAGTTATTTGTTTTAAAGCAACAAAAAATCTAATTTTGCAGTTAATCGAAAATTAAATATGGTTTTCTTCAGGGCTAAAATAAAGCGTGTTTTTACTAGAGTCGTGTCGTCGAATTATTTTTTAATGGTGTCAATATCCCTATTGGGCCGGAATACTAATAAGAAAGTTTGTAGGATGTGTTTTTGACGGGAAATGGTTAACTTTGAACATGATTTTGTAATTTTGTCATGTTTTGACTTTGTTTGATGATTTTGTGCGCGTCTTACAGCAGCCGCCGTGGCGTGTGCTCCGAGAGGAAGGGATACGAATTAGTCCGAATCAAGTCGAGCTACACCGAAGACGAAAGTCATCCGTCTATTTCACTATGGCTACATAAATAGAGAAAAACCTGTTTTAGGCTAGACACGTTAAAGGAAAATCCACAACAAAAACACATTTTTAATTACATAAACTCTATTATCTCGAGCTGATGGAAAATTAAAATAAATAACAAAACCTCTAAAACCCTTCTCAGTTTACAAGCTATAAAAAATATTACATAGTTACGTCTAAAAACGTTATTAAATTACTCTTAAAATCTAATAAGCCAGGGTTAATATTACAATGGCAGGGGTCACGGAAAAGGCCGTAACTGCAAAAAGGTAAAGGCAGTAAGTAAGAAGGAGTTACGGTGTTTTTAGTAAGGTTACGGCATTCTGGCTTTTTAACCGCGTTCTAGTTATGAATTGTTAATGAAGTGCCTTAACGCTTTAGGGGAAGGCGAGGCGTCCAATAAAGGTGGATGCTATGCTACTCCGTCATCATCATCGGCCTACGAACGTCCCATTGCTGGGCACAGGCCTTCTCCCAGGATGAGAGGGTTTGGACGGCAGCGCGGATCGAAAACATTACTGCTTTGCGGGTTAATTTGGTAAATCTCGTCTGCAAGGAATTTATTTATAATTTATTGAATCAGGCGTTACTTAGGCGTTTTAGGGTCTAACATTTGGTAGTAGACGGTTGCGGTACTTCGTAACGCATCAGTGTAGTTTGGTGGTGGTGATAATTGGGTTTGTGTGTGTGATTTGAGTGTGTTCGTACAGTGTGGAGGTGAAGGAACTGCATGAATACGCATTTATTATACATAAATGTTTGTATTACGTGTTACTTCATTAGCATAATTTAACTGTGGCATATTTGCTAGCCTATATGTATAACTTAGATTTTTTAAGTTCACTCGTTATATTGTGCCGTTTTTTTACCCAAATAAACATTAAACATAAACGTAACTATCATAAGGTCGCGGGTGAGCAAAATAATTGTTGTAGTTCATTAATTTGTTTATCGCTATCCCGCGGGGACTACGCAATTTTCTGTAATAAAAAGTATCTAGAGTTTTAATTCAGGTTACAAATTATCTGTGTGCCAAATGTAGTCAGAATCCGTCGAACAGTTTTAGTGTAAAGCCGCGTTAACACCCTGAAGTGGTAATGGGCTGGCCATATTATTATAACCCGAAGAACCAATAACCGTTGGGGTAGACGAGTTCTTGAGTGGAGACCACGGATCGGCAAACGTAGCGTGGGACGTCCTCAGACTCGGTGGAGCGATGATCTTCGCAAGGCGGCTGGCAACAGCTGGATGAGAGTGGCTGAGGATCGTGCTCAGTGGCGTGCCATGGAAGAGGTCCATGTCCAGCAGTGGACGAGCATAGGCTGATGATGATGATGAAGATGTTGGCGGGATTTAATGGAGTGTCTGCCCTAACTAAAGAGCGGTACTTTGCAAATATTATAATTCAGACCAGCCAGCCAACGAATTCATCATTTTGCATAACAAAACCTTAACAAGTGAGAAATGACGGTGAAACAATAACGCCCCTTTATATTAGGGTTGTCACTGCCGGGTGAATAAATAATTACAACTTTAACGGCGACGGTACAATTTGACGGGCGGTGTGTAATTACGTTAAATGTTTGTTATGAAGTTGGGAAAAAATCGTGACAATGTATTGTCGACCAAGGACCTTACTGCCATAAGGTTCAATGTCAGTTGTACGAGTTATAACATTAAATATTACTATTGCTTTCAAATCAATGTGACAGACAACAATGAGAGTGGCTCATATTTTCCGAAAATAGTTTTTTCTTCGTGGCAATTATTCCGTTCCAGTATTTTCCTAGTGGCATTTTTTCCCAATTATTATTTTTTAACACTGTTCAATTTTACTGTTCTACTTTTTTCTATTCTCTTAATTACCCAGCCCAGGAAGTATATTTATTATTCGATTAACATAGTGTTTTCGATTAAAGCTGATAATCAACGGAGGTCAGCTTTGCTGACCTCCTATTTCTGGGGGTTTGCCCTTCGGGCACAGAAACTACCTAAATAACCTAACCTACCTAGTATTCTAGGACAGGTGTCCATTGAGATTAAAAAAGATTGAGAAAAAATGCCAATAGAAATAAATAATTTTGAGAAAGCCCACAGAAAATAAAATATCGGGAAAAAATGCCACTGGGAAAATATGGGAATGGAATAATTGCCATGAAGAAACTTTAAGTACTGCGGAATGGAGCATCGAGACAAACCACTCTGGTTTAACGATGGTCTTATATTATGTATTTTTGATTTATCTCTGTAATAAATAAAAAAATAAAATAAATAAAATTGTAAACGCAAAAAAAAAGATTTTCGGAAATTATGGGCTACACTCACAACAATGAGCCTTTTTTTTCGGATGTAGGAATTGTCATAAAAAATGGTAAAGGACATGGACTATACAAAGTTTCACAAAATGAATATTTCATACATTCATCATCATTTCCGCCCAAAGACGTCCACTGCTGAACATAGGCCTCCCCCAAGGCTTGCCAAACAGATCAGTCTCATGCCATCCGCATCCAACGCGTTCCCGCAACCTTCACCAGGTCGTCGCGCCATGTCAGTGACTTGGGGGAGACCTATGTTCAGCAATGGAGGTCTTTCGGTTGAAATGATGATCATGATGATTGTTTACGTAACCAGCCCTAAAATATTGCACTCCTCTTGTCTAAACGTGACTGCGCATAATTAATCTTATCTAACCTCAAGCTGTTTAAGAGGCCTGAGATAACTCTTGATATAATGTATTCTTAATATAGGTTAGTTTATTGTTTAGTTTAAAGTGCTTACAGCTGCTAAAAATGTGTTTATTGGTTCTTTTAATCTGCAGTAATATTTTGGATGATTGAAAAATTTATAAACAGTTGTTTCTATTTATTTCTTATTTTGTTCTTCAAACGAAACTCTAATGACATTTTCCTTACCAAAGTGTGAAGGGATGGGGTGGATATGGTACGCCAGGGAGAGGTGACCTTATCCGCTCGTACGCACCAAGGGTGTTGCAGACATTTGCATCCGAATCCGCGACAGAGCATTTAAAAAAAAATACACTTGTTTTATATTCCAATAATTTAAGTTATTCCTACACAGGAGCTCTTCAATCTTAATAATGACAAAAAAATGCTCCTAATATTATTTATTTTATTAGCAGTTACGTCTGCTCACCGAACCTAAGATTTAAAAGCGAAAAAGTTTCCGGGTGCGCCGGTGGGACTTGAACCCACGTCTCCCGGGTATGCGCCCCAACGGGTGTTCTACCAACTGAACCACGTCGCATCCAACCGACCTCCCCGAAATTCTTAATCACTTACATACGCCAACAGTGGCGTGTGGTAACATCCATCAAACTATTAGAAGCTATGACTCCTACGTTCCAAATTAGTTGGAAATGCGTAAGAAACGATTTACCACTTCTATTTAATAAATAGAAGAATAGAATAGAATTTAATTATTCTAACTAATTTGGAACGTAGGAGTCATAGCTTCTAATAGTTTGATGGATGTTACCACACGCCACTGTTGGCGTATGTAAGCGATTAAGAATTTCGGGGAGGACGGTTGGATGCGACGTGGTTCAGTTTGTAGAACACCCGTTGGGGCGCATACCCGGGTGACGTGGGTTCAAGTCCCACCGGCGTCCCAGTAATTACAAATGTAAATCATGATAAACGTTTGCATTGAGTGTTTGTAGCAACAGCTGTAGAAACTCGAACACATGTCTATTTTTTGTAATGTAAGTATAGTAAATCATCAAATTGACAAATAATAGGCGTGCGTGTTGTACAACGTTTATTACAAGACTAAAAGCTACCCTCACATTGTACATATATACCAATACCTCCATCCTTAATCGATACTTAAAAATAAAATCTTTACATAATTCCACAATGGTAGATGCATGTTAATTAATATAGATTTGTAGATGGATGAGCTTACATACAGATTATTTATAGCTCATTCATTCTTAAATATTATTGCTTGTAATTTAATCTACATAGTTATCAGTCACATATATCAGTGATGTATAAAGCTGGTAATAAACAACTAAACGGGTATACCCACTGCATTTACAGAAGGACGTGACGTCCGAGAGGATTGGTTAGAAATTATAAACTAAATAAAGCATACAACTATTTGACACATTAACTTCAACAGATCATGTAATATTAAAACTATGGTTTAACCCTAGTAATATACATAATTACAAAAACTTAAAAGTATTCTTCAAATCCAAAGCGGATAGGAGGTTTTCGTAATCTTTTAGAGGGATCAACGGTAATAGCAACGGTATCAGGTGCACCCTGGGACGGGGCGGGCGGCGGCCCCCCCTCGGCGCCGGCGCCATCCCTCGCCAGCTTCGCAGTACACTCCTCTGGCCCAGACTCGTTCCTCTCAAGTAGCGGAAGTATTAATGAACTGTTCCTACGATGGGGCGTGTTTTTGGACTGTGTGCGTACTTCCTCCGTACCTATTGAAATTCTACGTCTTATTTGGTCGATATGTCTGTGTACCTCGGTTCCCTTATGATCACACTTAACTTTATAGTCTGTATTACCTAGTACGTCCGTAACCCGGCCCGGGACCCACCGGTCGGCGGAGCGGTAGTCGCGACACCAAACATCGTCGCCGCACTCGAACGCGCGCGCCCGCACCCCTCGCCCCGCGTCATTCCCTTGTATCTGATGTTTGTTTACTCGATCAGAACGATCCGGTTTTAACTTATCTAAACGCATGCGTAAATTCCTGCCTTGTAAACTTTTAGCCGGGCTTTCGCCCGTTGAGTAATGTTCCGTATTTCTATATGTTAATAAAAATCTATTTAAGGCTGTATCAATGTCCAACTTTTGTTTGATAGCTTTCTGTATAGCTCTTTTACAAATTTTGACACTATTTTCGGCGGCCCCGTTAGATGCCGGGTGATAAGGCGCCGAAAATATGTGTTCAATTTTATTTCTTTTCAAAAAAATCTCAAATTCAGCACTGGCAAATGGGGGCCCGTTATCTGTAACCACCTGTTTTGGTAGGCCAAATCTCGCCCACATAGGTCGTAACTCTGCAATAACTGCTGCTGCCGTTGTATTTTTCATTCGAATGGCCTCAATCCACTTTGAGCCTGCATCGACTACAATTAAGAAGGAATGGCCTAACATGGGGCCTAAAAAATCGCAGTGTAGTCGTGCCCACGGACGATATGGAAACGGCCAGAGACTTGGCACATGCCCCGGCGGCGCACTGGCTACGCTGGCGCACACGGCACAGCTGCCGCAGGCTGCCTCCACTGCTTCGTCTACGCCGGGCCACCATACGTAGCTTCGTGCTAACGCCTTTGTTTTGACCACGCCCATATGCGCATCATGCAATTCCTCCATAACCCTAGCCCGACAAGATAGGGGAATAACTACCCTGTGTCCCCACATGATACATCCTAGCTCTGTATATATCTCTTTTTGTCTATTAAAATACGGTTTAAGTTCCTTTAAATCCGCGTCATTTGGCCACCCATCGGCGACATAACTCAACACTCTACTCAAAATCGGATCTGCAGCAGTTTCTTTTTTTAGAGCTTTATAGTCTAATAAGAGGGCTTCCGATGCAAAGTGTAAGTATGTCTGCTCTGGTAACTCTTCCTCGGTGTTGACCGAGTCATCCTTATGGGTTTTAATTAAACGCGACAAGGCATCCGCAGTATTCTTATCCGTATTTACGTATTCAATTTTAAAATCGTAAGCGGAAAGCTTGATCGCCCATCTCTGGAGCCGACTGGCTGCTGTAATAGGAATACCTACATTCGGGCCAAAAACACTTACTAAAGGTTTATGGTCCGTGCGAAGAACGAATGTCCTACCGAATAAATATTGATGGAACTTATCTGTGGCAAAAATGATCGCTAAGGCTTCCTTGTCTATTTGACTATAATGGGTTTCGGCGGGCGTGAGGGCGCGCGACGCGTAGGCGACGGCGCGCTCCGAGCCGTCAGGCGCACGCTGCGCCAGCACCGCGCCGACGCCGCGAGACGACGCGTCGCATGTCACCACGCTCACCTGTGACGCGTCAAAATGGACTAATACGTCCGCGCCACAAAGCTCTTTTTTAACCTTAATGAACGCCTCATTCTGCTCTTTACCCCATACATAATGTTTTCCTTTCTTTAATAAAGCATAAAGCGGTGTTAAAATAAATGATAAGTTTTTAACAAATTTCCCGTAAAAATTTATCATACCCAGAAACGACTTCAAATCATGTGTATTCCGGGGTGGAGCCATATCCATGATGGGTTTGATTTTCTCCGGACTGACCCTTAAGCCTTCCCTATCCAAAACAAAGCCTAAATATTGAACCTTTTCGGTCAAGAAATGACACTTATTTTTTTTTATCTTCAAGCCATTTTTCACCAAGATACCTAAAACTTGCTCAATTGTCTTAATATGACTTTTTAGGTTTTGACTAGTAATTAAAATATCATCGTAAAAAGTAACTACATCCGGGACCCCTTTAAAGAGATTTTCCATAAATTTTTGAAAAATTCCTGGACTAGATGCAAGGCCGTAAACTAAACGAGTATATTTGAATAGCCCCCTGTGCGTGTTAATCACAGTATATTCAGTAGACTCCCCGTCTAGGACTAGCTGGTTATAAGCTTGTGACAAGTCTAATTTAGTGAAATATTGATGTCCGCTGAGGTTACTAAGCAGGTCATCGACCCTTGGAACCGGGTACCTATCAACCAATAAGTGAGGATTGAGGGTTACCTTGTAGTCCGCACACAGTCGTATTCCGCCGTCTGCTTTACGAGCGATGACCAGAGGAGTGGCCCAGTCGGAGCGACTGACGGGGCAAATGACGCCCGCGTCGAGCATTGCGTCAATTTCAGCGTCAACCCGCGGACGTAGTGCGAATGGTACTGGTCGTGCACGGCAAAACACGGGCCCCGTGCCTGGGCGCACGTGCAGCCGCACCACGCCGCCAGTGTACCGCCCCAGGGTGCCGTCAAACAATGACTCATATCTGGAAAGAATTTCGTTCACAATATCAATTTTATTTACTTTTTCTGCGCTTAGACTATTTACTGTCAATGTTGGGATTTCTATACCTAATTCCGAGAGCCACTGTCTACCTAAAAGGTTAGTGGTACCATGATCTATAACGTAAAGGTCTAATATTTTTTTATTATTTTTATATATCACTTTTACTTGTAAATAACCCCAAGGTTGAATCATCGAACCATCGTAAAATTTTAATTTTAAATGACAAGCCTGTACTGGTAAATCACTAAAATGTTTACGATATGTATTTAGTCCAATACACGACAAGGCCGATCCCGTATCAATTTCCATTTTTAAGCACTGATTTTGTACTAATAACTTAATACATACCGGTTTATATTTGGCTAAAGACATTTGAAACATTGGTTCCTCGTCCTTATCGTCGCCGCCGCTATCCTCTCGCGCTGACGTATATCCACTATTATCGCTTTGCCCACCATAATCCGCTGATGTCTGGTGCTCGTGCACCCAATAGTTATTCATGCCGCGCCCGCGGCTGCGCCCCCGGCCGCCCCGCCAGGTTGCCCGTTTGCCGCGTCCTCCGTTAGCGCTGAAGGTCACGCTGTTGCCGCGTGACTGTGACTGGCTATCCGCCGTTCCCGTCACTCCGAGTCTTGCGTTCTTCTCTGGGCACATCCTTCTTAAGTGGCCTAAATTCTTGCAGCAACTGCACTCAAAGTTTTTATATTTGCAGGTTTCCGTTCTATGCCCTATTTCCCCGCACGCCATACATTTGTGGTTCGATTGAAGTTTATGTACACCTGTCATCACGCTCGTTTCGCGATCCACTGCCACCGCATTCTTCTCCGCCGCTTCGAGTGTCGTAGCTAATCTGAGCGCTCTAGAATATTCGATACCGTCCTCCGCGAACAATCTTTGCCGCGTCGACTCGCTGGTAATGCCACAAACTAGTTGATCGCGAATATTTTCCTCTAAGTTAGTGCCAAAATCACAAGTCTTTGCGAGCTTCTTCAACTCTGCTACATATTCCGCAACACTTTCTCCTTCTACCTGCCGCCGCTGCCTGAATCTGTAGCGCTCCGCTAAGATGGATGGTTTCGGTTGCAAATGATTCTTAAGCAGCGATACCGCTTCATTGAAGGTTAAAGATGAAGGTCGTTTCGGGCTTGCCAGCGTAGACAACAACTGATACGCGTCTTCTCCCATCACTGCTATTAACGTAGGTAGCTTCACCCCGTCGTTAATATTATTCGCGAGAAAGTACATTTCCAACCTTTCGCAGTACACAGTCCAGTTTCCCGTTTTCACGTCAAACTCGTCTATTTTACCGACACCCATTGTTTTGATCGTTCTTATTTTTAATGTAAATACGCGCAACGACACAAATAACGGTAAAAAACCAAGCCTCGTTCGCCAGTGACAAATAATAGGCGTGCGTGTTGTACAACGTTTATTACAAGACTAAAAGCTACCCTCACATTGTACATATATACCACAAATAAAAAAATAAAATAAAATAAAATAAAATAAATATTAGGGGACAATTTTACACAAATCGACCTAGTCCCAAACTAAGCAAAGCTTGTACTATGGGTACTAGACGACGATAAACATACTTCTATATATATAAAAGAAGAAACTGACTGACTGACATATCAACGCACAGCCCAAACCACTGGGCCTAGAGATTCCAAATTTGGCATGTAGGTTCCTTATAAGGTCTAGGGGTGCACTAAGAAAGGATTTTTCAAAATTCACTCCCTAAGGGGGTGAAACGGGGGTCCAAAGTTTGTATGGGGAAACAAGATTAGTTCGACTATTTTATTCGAAACTTCACATAAGTACTCCTAATGATAAATGAGTAAACACGTGTTTCAGGTTTTTTGAGAATTCAACCCCTAAAAGGGGGGAAAGGGGTAACAAAGTCTGAAAATCAACATGGGTGTTGTTTCTATGGTTTATCGGGTCGCTGGTTATGAAAACAACAGCGGTTTTAAAATCCGACGTGGCAGACGTAAAATACCATCTCCCTGGATGGGGTGCGATGGGGTTGAAATATCTAAATAAACTAAATGGCTGTTGATATATCAACGCACAGCCCAAACCACTGGACCTAGAGACTTGAAATTTTGCACATAGATACCTTATATAATGTAGGCATCCACTAAGGAAGGATTTTTGGGAATTCCCACGGGAAAGGGAAAAAACGGGATTTATATATTCGATTCCGAGTGACCCTATCTCAGTAACTATAATAACTAGACTCTTCAAATTTGATAAACAAGTAGGTATTACATTATTTAAAACATTATTTTCAGGATTTTTCAAAATTCCCACGGGATAAGGAAAATTCGGGATTTATATATTCAGTTCAACGGGATCCTATGAACTATAATTACTAGACTCTTCAAATTTGGCATAGATGTAGGTAATTATAAATTCCCATGGGATAAGGAAAAAACGGGATTTTTCGTTTTACTGGTCGTAAAAGGTGAAATTCGGCATGTAGGTTGTTTGGGGAGTGTTGAGCTGGATTGAGAGAGGACTTTCCAAAATTCCTACGGGAACGGGAAAAACAGGATTTTTCGTTTTACTGGTCGTAGAAAGTTGAAATTCGGCATGTAGGTTGCTTGGGGAGTGTAGATGAGCATTGAGAGAGGACTTTCCCAAATTCCCACGGGAACGGGAAAAAACGGGATTTTTCGTTTTACTGGTCGTAGAAACCTGAAATTCGGCATGTAGGTCGTTTAAGGAGTGTAGAGGAGCATTGAGAGAGGACTTTCCAAAATTCCCACGGGAACGGGAAAAACGGGATTTTTCATTTTACTGGTCATAGACAGCTGAAATTTGGCAAGTGGGTTCCTTGGGGAGTGTAAAGCTGGATTTAAAGGGGACTTTCCAAAATTCCCACGGGAACGGGAAAAAACAGAATTTTTCGTTTTACTGGTCGTAGAAAGCTGAAATTCGGTATGTAGGTTGCTTGGAGAGTGTAGAGGAGCATTAAGAGAGGACTTTCCCAAATTCCAACGGGAACGGGAAAAAACGGGATTTTTCGTTTTACTGGTTGTAGAAAGCTGAAATTCGGCATGTAGGTTGTTTGGGGAGTGTCGAGGAGCATTGAGAGAGGCTTTTCCAAAATTCCCACGGGAACGGGAAAAACGGGCTTTTTCGTTTTACTGGTCATAGAAAGCTGAAATTTGGCAAGTGGGTTCCTTAGGGTGTGTAGGGGAGCATTAAGAAAGCATTTTCCGGAGTTCTTACGGGAAAAAACGGGATTTTGCATTTTACTGGTTGTAGAAAGCTAACATTTCAAAATTCATAAGTTTACACTGTAAGTAGGCCATAAAGGGCTCTTTTACCGACTTAAAAAAGTAGGAGGTTATGCATTCCACATTCTATATTTTTTTATGTACTAAGTATGTTCACCGATTTCTCGGTCAATATTTGAGCGATTATAAAAAATATTTTTTTATTCGAAAGACTAAAATATACTCCTGAGATGGTCCCATTGTCCCCAAATCAGGATCTGATGACGGGATCTCAGGGAAATCGACGGCAATTATTACGTTTTTCATATATTTTCTCAAGCTATTTAAGTGTTTGCGTCTGGTAGACATCATCTCATGTTGATGAGCTGATGATGGAAGGTAAAGCTCCTTAACGGTAAGGAGTTGAGGATATTTTTTCAAATATTATAGGTACGTATAGACCTTTAGTTGTATTCTTTCTGGTTATTCAGATGTGCTGATGATGGAAGGTCCTTAACGGTTTGATCACACAACACCTTAACAAAATACTATAATAATTATAATTATCAATGCTAAGTAGGTACACTGCGCTTCCAGTTACTCAAGTTTCCGTAGAAGGTAAGAAAACATTGAATTATACTTAATGCAGGTCAGGGGAAAGTAATAATAGGTTTTATATTATTAACAAGCCTGGTTATTTTAGTGCCCGCTTCCGAATTAGTGAAAACATTGTATATTAAGAAATACTATAGAGGACCGTATCTACCTGAAGTTTAGTCGGGCTTGCTTGCACGCTTGCTTGCACGCTTACTTGCACGCTTTCTTGTACGCTTGCTTGCTTGCATGCATGCATGCTTGCTTGCATCTTACTTGCATGCTTGCTTGCATGCTTGCCTGTATGCTTGCTTGCTTGATATCTTGGTTCTTTGGAATACTCATGGTACACGCGAGCGAAGCCGCGGGCAAAAGCTAGTATATAGATAAATAAATACTTAAATACATAGAAAACATCCAAAACTCAGGAACAAATATTTGTGCTCATCACACAAATAAATGCCCTTACCGGGATTCGAACCCAGGACCACTTGCTTCGTAGGCAGGGTCACTACCAACTAGGCTAAAGCGGTCGTTAAATCATAAAATAGTCTTAACCATGGCTCTGGGTCGTTTTTGGTTCAAAGGTTGTCCATCGCGGTTCAGCGGGGCAATGCGGCTAGTGTGTTGGCCACCTTTGCGCCTGACCCTATACTACGAAGCGCGAAATTCGAACTTCGTTTCATGCCGTTCCGCTCACGCCAATGGTATTTATTACGACAGTGAGAGGGACCGCACGATCCGAACTTCGAACTTCGAATTTCGTAGTAACCCTGGTGCGATCCGGGGCGGTTTATTTCAATGTAATTTTATTTTATTTTGTGTGTATTGCGAACTTGTAAATTGTTCCATAATAAATGACTTTATATAATGTTATTTCTTTCGGTGCTCAATATGTCAAGGAGATCTCATTGAGACATACAAAATTCTGCACGGGCATTACAATGTACAAACCATCAAGGACCTATTTAGGATGAGTGGGAACACACGTTTGAGAGGGCATTCTATGAAACTGACCAAGCAACTAACTGTAAGCAACCCTAGAAAACACTTCTTACCCAACCGTGTTGTGAGCTTGTGGAATGAACTCCCCGAACTTGTAATAAGTGCGCCTACAGTTAACTGTTTTAAAAATGTACTGGACATTTATATAAAAGACTTAAAACACAAGTGTAGTGATAAGCACGCATCAGCTCTGTGAGCTGCTAGTGTATTATTAATTTAAATAATAATAATAATTATTGAAATTGAAATGTATGTCGTAAAAATATAAGTTGTACTTTATTCTGTGTAGGATAGAATTATTTAGAATGCAAGCCGCTTCCAACCGTAATAATTGGATATCTATGAAAGAGGCCAGCAGGACCAGGTCCAGCAGAGGACATCCTACGGCTAAAATGATGACGTTGATCGTGAATTTAAATTAATTTTGAAGTGAACTAAATGAAAAAAAATATTGATATTGGATTCCTATAAATTGATTTTTCTATACAAAAAAAAAAGATTGGTATTTTTTTTGGGCAATCCCAATTGTAATAATACGCCACAGAAAAAGGCAATAATAGCAGAGTCTCACCCTGTAAGTAATTTATTTACAAAACTTTTTATATTCAAAATTTCTAATAGTCGAATAACAAACACGTTTAAACCAATATCTTGCACTCGCTCAGTAGGAAACATAGTATTGAGTCTGTATGTCGACTGTTGTATTGTAAGGTCGTCGATATTTTTCCGGTTCATTTCCCCTTGTATGAGCTGCGCGTTACCCTGTTTGAGGACGAAATACGTGTGATGGAAATTGCGATGGGAATAGTGTAAAAAAAAATTATGTCTGATCGATTCAAGTGTCACTTTTCGGATCTCCTCGAATGAAATATAACGTTCATTGGTCTGGTTCAGAACAGAGAATGCTATAAATAAATTAATAGTTGTAGTTTCCTTCTGTTTTTATGTGTTTTCTTTTATGAATTTTACAGCGCCGTGGTTTTTAGTGTAATGCCGTAATTTTCCATCCAAAGACGTCCACTGCTGAACATAAGCCTCCCCCAAAGCTCGCCAAACAGATCGGTCTCGTGCCATCCGCATCCAACGCGATTCCGCAACCTTAACCAGGGTCTAATTGCATAACAAAGTACAACATATATTACAAGCGGAACTCCCTTTCTAGTTAATAGAACTGAAGCGAGAGTTCCGCTTGTAATATTAGTTGTACTTTGTTATGCAATTGGGCCCAGGTTGTAATTTAATAAATAATATCTCTTTATTGTGTCTTTTAACTTTACTGTAGAATCTTGATGACTTTGACACACTGACTGATTTAGGTGCGGTGCGCGCGACAGTACAATTTGGCGGCAAATTACAGTACAATTTAACGACCGCTTTAGCCTAATAGTTGGTAGTGACCCTGCCAACGAAGAAAACAGGTCCTGGGTTCGAATCCCGGTAAGGGAATTTATTTGCGTGATGAGCATGAATATTTGTTCCTGAGTTATGGATGTTTTCTATGTGTTTAGACGACCAGATGGCCTAGTGGTTAGAGAACCTGACTATAAAGCTTGAGGTCCCGGGTTCGATTCCCGTGTCGGGGCAGATATTTGTATGAAAAATACGAATGTTTGTTCTCGGGTATTGGGTGTTTAATATGTATTTAAGTATATATCTATCTATATAAGTATGTTTATCCGTTGCCTAGTACCCATAATACAAGCTTTCCTAGCTTACTTTGGGATAAGGTCAATTGGTGTGAATTGTCCCGTGATATTTATTTATTATTTATTTATTATTGGTTGTTATATTGTTAGAACACCCGTTGGGGCGCATACCCGGGAGACGTGGGTTCAAGTCCCACCGGCGCACCCGGAAACTTTTTCGCTTTTAAATCTTAGGTTCGGTGAGCAGACGTAACTGCTAATAAAATAAATAATATTTATTTATTATTATTTATTTATGTATTTATTTATCTATATAAGTATGTTTATCGTCGTCTAGTACCCATAGTACAAGCTTTGCTTAGTTTGGGACTAGGTCGATTTGTGTGAGATTGTCCCCTAATATTATTATTATTATTATTTATATTATTTCGCTGTTCCGCACACCGCAGCAAAATGCGGCGGTAATGTAATAGGTGACGTTTTATCCCTTTTCCTCCGCCTTAGTAAGTATCCGCGTAAGCGGCGGTCAAGCTCTGCGCCTCTACCTCTTCCCCAAAAACAATAGCCTCATTTTCAACACAAATTAGCCAAATGTTCCAATGCGATTTGAAAACGATCACTCTTATTGCTATCAATATAACATGACACGTAATCAAACACCCGTTTATTACCATCAATATTGGAAACGGGTCCGTATAGGAATCAACTACGGCACTCACACAGTAAACAGAATATTCACATTTACACTTCACTTATTTCACAATCGAAACTACATGTCAACAATTCTGTTATAGTACAGAAGAGGAGTATAAAGTCATGTTGAATGAAACTCTATTTATAGATTGTTACCTTTAGTTCTGCTGCAAATTTCTTAGTTACTCAAGTAATCATTATTTCTAAAATAAGAAACACAGGTCAATCACTTAGTCGAAGTATACATGCCAACAGATTTCGAACCAATCGGTGGAAATTTCAAGGTTGAGGTTAGTGGTTTCGTCGACCGCGCCGAGTAGCAGAGATGTATGGGAATTCTTTGCAGACGGAGTCACAGGTAGGGTTGCCAGATGACAATTAGATAAATTAGGGTAGAAGGAGGATTTTCCTTGAGAAGGAGGACATTTACAATTACACCAGTTTTTTTTTATCACGTTTAGCTGAGCTGCCAATTTTCGCAAGAAGTTCTTGGTTTTTGCAACATATTATTAGGAAAATCTTCACATGTCATATTTTTGAAGGTGCACTGAGTAAGAATCAAAGATTTAAGTGACTGCACACGTAGTCTGTTGCTCTTTTTGTTCCGCTGAGTATTAATCAGTGCAAACACTCTTTACACAACGACGTGTAGCAAAAAGGAGGACTAGGACTAGGTAACGGAGGACGGGAGGACAAAATATGTCCTCCTTTTGGATACCACCTGGCAACCCTAGTCACAGGTAACAGCTATTTTATTTTATTATATTTTAGGTACAGTGAGTAAATGATCGAGATAAGGTTCTGTCAAAGTTTTCAACAATAATTATTATACTAAACGGATCTTAGCACGAAAGCTTAAAACAGTATTTTGAACAATACTTGGATTTAAAAACTATCATCTCATGAATTCGGACTATATTTATTATGTGCTCCACTGCTGGTTACCAGCCTCCTCTTAGAATGAGAGGGCACGGACTGTACCTGCCACGAGGGCCTAGTGCGCCTCGGGAACTTCACACACGCCTTGAATTGCTTTGCAGGAGTATGCCGGTTCCTCACCAGAAAGCTCATGATAAATTTCAAATATAATTTTGCACATAAATTCCGAAAAACTCATAAATGCTAGAAGAGGCTTGAACCCAAGACCTTCTATTTACTTGAGAGGCCATAGGTTATACCACGCGTGTCCATAAATGCTCAGGATACACGACGACACTGACACTCAACACAAATGTCGACACTAGTGTCCGACATCGCCATCGATATCGTCACTACATCTGCAACTAAGTGTCGCGGCAGTGGACACATAGTCTGAGTGTCTAGTGTAAGGTGTCGTCGTGTATCCTGAGCATAAAAAAGGCCGGTTTATATCAATTGTACTGTTTAAAAGGCCTCTACTGTGTTGCACCCGCTTTGCCATTGCAAGCTGACTGCACGTTGCTCACGGTGATTGAAGCGATTATAGACAGCCTACTGTTCTATTGGCTTCTGAGTATAATACACATTATCATCATCATCCCAACCTGTACAGGGTGTAATCGTAAAGTGTGGACGATTATTATTAATTATTACAGATATAAAAAAAATTTAAACTGATATCGAAAGTTCGTTAGTTTGCCCACCAAATTTAAATAAATAACACCCTTTCTCCTCCAGATTTCATGCATTCCTGGCACCATTCCTTTATAACAGGTTAAACGCCAAAGTCGAGTTTTATGCGCTTAATTACATCCAAACTAAGAAAATTCTTCAAGAAGCACTTTCAACACAATACATGTCCTATGAAGATGCAGAAGTATTATTGGTTGTATTAAAATACACATAATTTAGTTCAGTTAGATAATTCTATTAGTTAGTTAGTTACATAATTTTCAACAATTTAAATTGTCCTAAGTTATAAGAACTCCTTGTAACTAGTTTTTGTTTATTTTGCATGTAATTTAATATTTACCTAAGTTAAGTTTTGTTAGCTCTCTTACACCTGAAACACAGGAATTTTCCTAGTTCAGGTTTATATAACTGTTTTTGTTCTAATTTAAAATATTTTAGTCTATAAGTTATAATTAATGAATTGTACCTAAATTAAAAATTTAATAAAAATTTATTATTATTACGTTGGTACGGATTTCCGATCACGGGCCCATGGGGACCCGGTCATTTGAAAAGCATTCATGGGGCCGAAGCCATCATGAAGAGGCCTTTAGTACCATATAATATAAATGAAATGGGCGCAACTATGGAGGTCTATCCCCTAATACACCATGAGGATGTGCTAGCGGACAGTCCTCCACAATTAGTAGTCTCACTTGTTCATAATAGTTAGATAGCACATTAGCCGGACATAAAAAGAAGTCTTAATAAAAATCTTAACTTAATCTTAGGTTATTTCTTGACTTGTGAAAGCCCAGAGTGCTGTAATATTAAATTTGCTTAATTTCGAATCATAGTCGGAGCGGAATAAGTATTTAAGCTCACAGCAAAATATTAAGGAAAGTAAAATTTCTCTTCATATTTTCTTGCCGCTTCCCTCTAAACTAATTTTCGTCTCTCTCTCCGAATGATAACAGATTTAGAGCACAGTAGACACAGAGAACAGTACGACTCGAGAGACAGAGGTTTGAGACGACGGGATTCTGGGGGTTGGAGGCTCAAGCCCTCGCTAAGGGAGGGCTCAAAATACCGGAAGAAATCAGGTTAAAAAGAAACAATCGATTATTTTAAGGCAAATTAAAAACCTCCGTATTAGTACTTATCTACACTAATCTACACTAATAATATAAAAATTAATGAATTATAATTAATAATTTATAATATATTATAAAGAGTAAAGATTTGTATTTTTGTATGTAGCGAATAAACTTAAAAACTACCTACTGGACCGATTTCAAAAATCCTTTGGCCGTTAGAAAGCTACATTATCACTGAGTGACATGGGCTACTTTTTACCGCGGGAAAATACCTTTTCCTACGGGAAAATTAAAGCGGGTGAAGCTGCGGACAGAAGGCTAGTGTTACTATAAAATTGACGACTTTTTAAGTAATAGATTTTGACATAGAAATTCCCGCATTTAATTATTAATATGGAAAGGGAAAAAAATGTTCCCTATGTTAATCAGAGATACCTACTGTAGCTTACTATTGGTAAAAGAATTTTTAAAATCAGCCCTGAAGTTGAATTCAGTTTTTTTGTCCCGTGGGAATTTTGTATTTTTCCGAAGAAATAGTAGCTTATATCAATCGGAGATGGTCTTAAAATATCACATTAATATGTAAGAAATTTTAAAATCAATAAGCCCCGAAATTCAATTAATTAATTAATTAATTTCTATCCCATGGGAATTTTGAATTTTCCCGGATAAAAAGTAACATAAGTCAATCAAGAATAGTGTAGCTTTCTAATGGGGAAAGAATTTTTAAAATCGGCTCAATAGTTTCAGAGATTCCGCAACAGACAAAGAAACAAAGAAAGTTTAGACATTTCCCTACCCCGTGGGAATTTCGAGTAATCCTTCCTTAGTGCACCTCTACAATACTCAAGATACATGTATGCCCAATTTCAAGTCTCTAGCACCAGACCAGACCAGACCAGTAGCCTTGTCTGTCAGTCAGTCACCAATCAGTCAGTCAGTCATGGTAGGTACTGTTTTATAGGTATAATAATGATAGCCATTTAAAAACTTTCAATCAAACTTTCTTATTTATAATATTAAGTATTTAGTAGGATTTAATGCAACACTGCCAATGCTTACTGTTCTAAAAACTGTGTAATGTACTTAGAGCTTGAATAATACTTATTGTGAGTTGGCTAGAATTCTTGAAAGGCGTCCTGTTGAATTTTAAATTTATTCCCAAACTGGATTAAGCTGGTTCTTGTACGGCATTTGCAAGTTTCTATTTACTATAGGTACCGTGACAATTTTCTGCAGTTCTTAAAATATTATAGAAGACTGAAGAGCTACTTTGGACAAAGAATTAGGTTAGCTGTTCAAAAGGGAACGCTGCCAGTATTTTTGGAACCTTGCCTCATCATTCCAGCCTATACGTCCCACCGTAGGGCACAGGTCTCCTCTCAGAATGAGAGGGCTTGGGCCGTAGTTCCCACGCGGGCCCAGTTCGGATTGGGAACTTCACACACACCATTGAATTTCTTCGCAGTTGTATGCAGGTTTCCTCACGATGTTTTCCTTCAACGTAACGCTCATGGTAAATTACAAATGTAATTTCGCACATAAATTTCGAAAAACTCAGAGGTGCTAACCGGGATTTGAACCGACGACCCTCTGCTTGAGAGGTCATCTTGCCTAAGGGCTCCTAATAATAAATGTTTTAAGTAGTTATTTTTTCTTCTTTATTTAATTTTCTCAATGTACAGTCAACCAATTTGATTTCTTGCCCACTATAGAACTATATCAATAATAAATCAATTTGTTAGACGGCCGGATAGCCAAGTTGTTAGAGAACCTGACTACAAAGCTTGAGGTCCCGCGTTCGATTCCCGGTCGGGGCAGATATTTGTGTGAAAAATACGAGTATGCTCGAATCTTGGATGTGTAATATATATTTAAGGATCTATATAAGTATGTTTATCCGTTGTCTAGTACCCATAGTACAAGCTTTGCTAAGTTTGGGACTAGGTCAATTGGTGTGAATTGTCCCGTGTTTTTTTTTTACCTTCTACTACTGTCTTCTTCTTCTTCTTTTTTAATATATGTCCCACTTTAACGGTAGGACAATTTCGCCAGTGTCGAAGTAAGCTCTCTTGGGAGCGACGTTGTACGGTGATTGTAGTTTCTGCAACTTGATAGAAAAATTCCAGAAACCACGTGGAAACAACTTGCGCATTAAAAAATGTCAGACACGAGAACAATATAGAATTTTGTGATCACTGTTAATTAAGGTTAATCGCCGCATAAAACACTATCAAAATTATACTTCAACTAGCCAAAGAAACAGAAATACCAAAATTAGATACTGTCTACATCCGCCATGTTCGAATGCTACAAATCGAATCCTCTACTACTATGATTATTGCGTGATGTATGTCATGATGACATCTTGATCTTTGCGAAAATGTGTCAACGATAATGAATAGGAAAGGAGTTTGCTTGTGTATTAATTACTTGAATTGTCATTGTCCGTCTGTCAAAACTTTTTTCTTCTCGTGTCATGGAGCGAAAACGTTTATAAACTCTGTACGTTTATTGCATGTTGTGATCAATACTGACGCTGTCTAAAAGATAATGCGTTAAAGTATTATAGTGGCCTAGGAATCAAATTGGTTGACTGTAAGGTTGACTGTACAGTAAATATCTACACAGGCATTAAGTCAAATCCATCAAAACACTAGGGACATAGAAGTGTACAGATATTTTTGGGTCATTCAACTTTTTTGTAAACGATTTTCTGCTACTTTCTATGAAAACCGAAATAATTAAAAAACTGATTATTTTTCCTTACATAAAGTATACTTTTCAAAACCCTAGATTTTTGTAGTCAATAATGGTGTAATTGCCATATTTATTTTATTTTGTTTAGCTTCTATTTCGTGGGTGACCCAGGGGACAATGTGGTCCCCGAAATTTGTATGAAAATAGTGGTATTTCCCCTGGGTGACCGGATTTTTTCATAGAAATACTTATTTTTATTTTTGTAATGTCACTGTACTGTTTTTGGTGAGCAATAAAGAATATTTGTATTGTATTTTTTTTGGTTTTCACATACGCACTATGATAAACAGTTTATCGAATTACTGCAAAATCATGGTTTCACTAACCAGATATTACAGAGTTACTTGTAAAGGAGTAAATAGAAATTTACAAAAAAAAGTTGATTGACCCTTTTATCATCTTGGTAACGCACATTTACTTTTGACCATGACTGTACTTTCAGTTTAGGATAGTTATTTACAGGGTGTCAGCGCCTAGTTGCCGAGTAACTGTTTTGACTTTGATATTTAAAACGTCCAAACTTTTCGTTGCCAAGCTATGCGTCCTTAATAAGCAAAAAACTGACTCCCCGCACAAACAACCCCCGACCTAGTTCCCAGATATTGTTTTTCAGCAAACGGTGGAAAAACAAAAAAATAACGCGAACCCGCTCCCGTGGGTTAATATTTCGGGGAACTTTCAAAATAACAGCATCCTGTATAACCATGTACAGTCAGCAGCTGAAGTAAATAATCAATCAACAATTTTGTTAAGAGTAGGTGTTCTCAAATCGACAACGAAATAATAATGATCCTCACTTTTTGTAATTTTTCGGTGTAAGTACGAAATATCATAAAAACGAAACTTTGTGAGTCGTAGTAGCCTAACGGTTTGACCTGTGGCTTCTCAAGCAGAGGGTAGTGGGTTAGAGTCCGTACCTACACACATATTTGAGTTTTTCAGAAATATTACCATGAGCTTTACGGTGAAAGAAAACATATTGAGGAAACCTGTACACAACTACGAGGATTCAATAGTTTGTGTAAAGTTCCTAATCCACACTGGGGCCACGTGGAAACTACAGCCCAAGGCCTCTCATACTGAGATAAAGTTTATGCCCTGCAGTGTTGGTTTACTACTATGGGGAAACTGCGTAGACATAGAGAGAGCCTTCAGACTCCAAAAAAGATGTATGCGTGCTTTGGATAATGCGTGGTTTCTGGCAAGCTGTAGACCGCTCTTCAAAAAATTTAATATACTCCCGCTGCCATGTTTGTACATAAGGGATGCGTGCCTCCTTGTCAAGGAAAACCCACACTACTTCACACCTCGTAATGAGACCAGTACAAGACACACAAGGGTCCAATATATAAACCTTTACTACCAACCTCCTTGCCAATCTGCAATCTACAAGAAGAATTGTTACAATATGTGTATTCGCCTGTATAACAATTTGCCTGTAGACCTTAAACTAGAAAATAAGATATTATTCAAAATTAAACTAACAAAATGGCTCCAAGAAAAATGTTTCTATAGTATTAAAGAGTATTTGACATAAAATAATAATTGTAATTTGAAATCGTAATATTATAAATTTGTACACCTGCATGCAGGTTGAATACGCATGTACCTATATTTGCATAAGACCGTGTAACCGTATTCATACAAATAAATATATTTTGATTTTGATTTTGATTTGATTTTGATTATATTGGCTGGAATTATGGACGCCGACGACACTTTTGCGCTAAAACAGCTGGGCGAATTGGGACAAAAGTTGTAGATAGATTTACCTCGGAAATAACGCAGGCTACGGCAACCGATATCCCTGCAGGATCGGGAGCAACGTATGTAAAATCCAGAAATCTCAACTACTAATTCCGGAGCATCAAATTTTGCACGAGCGCTCTTCGTACCACGAAAATGAAGACCATGTTGAATTCAGTGATATCCCGGAATTCCAATCCAATCGCCAAATATTTGGTTCATGTAAGCGAAGCAATGTGCAAAAGTTAGTGAAGCATCTATCTGTACATAAAGTCACGAGCTTTAATTTGGGACCCACTAAGGTAGATATTAGTCCTTTCATTATTGTACTTATAGGAATTCAAAGGATATATTTTCGAAATGGGTCCCAAATTAACGCACGCGACCGTACAAGTTGTCCCAAATGGCAAGAATAATCTGGTACCGGGACAGAGCTCAAGTTCTGGAATAAATAAGGAAAAAAAATCATGTCATTTAGTTCAGCAATAACAGTGACGTAAAATGGTTACTTTTAGTGCTAGATATTTTCGAAAAAATATCTATTATCCCATAATTAAGTAACATGGATTTATTTTTATTTTTTTCCAGAATTGGTATAACTTGACTGGTACCAAGTTATCGTTGAATTCTGGAACACCCTGTGTAAATAAAATAACAAAATGTGTCTACTTATGTCCGTTACAGACTTTGAAACCATCCGACTGATGTGCCCCAAACAGGGTTCAGTTCATTTGAAAGGCAATAATGCGAACATGGTTTTAGGCAATTAAAACAATGCATTAGGCACATTCGGCCCAATTAGTTGATAACGGCGCAGTTCCACATATTTTATGACAGACATTCATATGACAAGTGGAATTATGACAAATAAAATTATGGGAAACGATCGAATTGATTCGCTAAAAATTACATAATCAATGAAACAGATCCAAACTATTTCTCATTACCTTGGCAGTAGAATCGCGTGTTGATAAATTGAGCTCTACAACCTGACTTACTTGTTTTGCTGACTGTACTTATTCAGAGTACGCTTTTTTTTTCAAATTTATCGAAAATGGTTTGTAAATTCCATATATTTTTTTTTACTCTTTTTCAAAGTATCAGTAACAGTCAGTTTGTATTCATAGAAATAATGTGAATACAAGATGATTTTCTTTTGCAAAAAAATGTAGCCGTTTTTTTTACCATCTAATTGAAAGAATCTAATGACCAACGTGGACTACATAAGTAATTGCCCTTACTCTGTGGTATGTTAATCTCGATCTAACTCCGCGTTTATCTGGCCGACATTGGTCCAAGATGTAGAAACGGCCTAAGTCCGCGCAATACCCCACTAATCTACCCGCAAAGCCACCAAAACTAATATCACAATGACATTCAAACCTGGCACTGTCATGTTGAGATATCCGGACCGGACTCAGTCATAGTCAGCCGAAGGACTCAAGTAGGGCTTAGCGAGCCGCCTATTTGACGTACTCATCTGGAATGATCCCAACCAGCACGGCTACGACTAAGCGCGACCAGCGGCGAGTGTTTAGACAGGATTTATAGTGAGTATTAATAGGCCAATTTTTATGGTTCCATACCCAAAAGGTAAAACGGGACCCTATTACTAAGACTCCGCTATCCGTCCGTCTGTCTGTCAGTCCGTTTGTCACCAGGCTGTGTCTCATGAACCGTGATGGTTAGACAGTTGAAATTTTCACTGATGATGTATTTCTGTTGCTGCTATAACAAAATATACTAAAAAACAGAATAAAATTAATATTAAAGGGGGCTCCCATAAAATCAACGTGATTTTTTTGCTCGTTTTTGCGCGATATTGGTAGTCGCTTGAAAAATTTACAGAATATTTAGTTATAATTATATTCACTTTAAAAATACATAATTAAAATTAAAATAAAACAAATATTTAAGGGGGGCTCCCGTACAACAGACATGATTTTTTTGCCGTTGTTATAGAACCCATCGGGCGCGAGTCCAACTTGCACTTGGCCGGTTTTTATTGTTGTATGTTTTGAGTTTCTTTTTTATTAAAAAAAAAAATAAACTGTTTATTTCAAATAATATCAAAAGAAAAATTACAAATTTTATCTTCAAATCTTAATTTAGTGTTAAAGATTATTGGAGTTAATTTAATACAATATAACATTACATTTACATTTCGCTGCTTATCCAAAACAACGGCCCAATTTGGAAAATTTTATGTGATTTCTGCTCAGAATCATGAGCTTCAAGAGCAGAAATCACATAAAAATGTCCAAATTTAAAAAAAAAGTCAAAACATATAACAAAATAAAAATTGGCCTAGCATTGAACAGAGAAAACGCTCGCTGCGCCCGGCTATCGCGCGTGGTCGTAAAAGGCCCGAAGTGTGAGTGTGAACTATTTAAGTACTCATGCTGAATTGTTTGCATTGTCTTTAGTTTGAGTGTAGATTTACCTTGGAAGCTTGAAACTATAATGTTTGTGATGTTTGCTTTACATTAGATTTAACTAACTAGAGGAGGTATCATTTGCATTGGCAAAGTACAATGGCATCTCATCATCACCATCATCCCAGCCTATACAGAGTTATTTGTAATTCACTGGCATCCTATTAACCCTGAACTCCTATCACTCAAACAAATGTTTTTTGTTTTACGACTTTTTAAAATAAAGCACTTTTTTCCCATACAAATAAATAATAATAAATAAATACTTCTAACACAACTTCGTACTCTATGATTTTTACGACCCCGGTCGTGGCGGGCAATGAATGGAATAACTTACACGGCACAGAGTATCGTAAAAATAATAGTCTCAAATTTTCCAAGCGTTATTGCACCAAAAATATTTTTCTCAAACATGCTATGAAATATTGACGTTATGTTCCTTATAATACGCCACGAAGTGTCACGTTGCAGGTGCGGCTAGACGACAGGTCAATAATGGAATTTCATACAACATTGCTGGCCAAGGCCAGCAAAGTGATCGTCTATTGTTTCATGTGACACAGCACCATGACGTTTACAGGCATTATAGCATTTTAGCCATTAAAAAAAACTATAAGCAATATTTGCGTTTTGGTTCTATGACATTCTGCCACTACGCTTTTTTAAGGTATGGTAAGATGATGACGATGATGATGATGATGATGGTGATGGTGATGGTGATGATGATGGTGGTAAGGGTGATGATGATGGTGGTGATGGTGGGTGATGATGATGATGGTGGTGGTTGTGTGATATTTTGATCTATATTTAAATAAAAACTGTTGTTTTTCTATTATTAAACTTTTTAATTGCAAAACGTAAGTAGCGTTACAGAGCATCTATTGAATGACAAGGCAGGCACATTACATGGTATGAGTGGCAAGCGCAAGCGACTAGCAAGGTTGTTAGTTATAAAGTTTATTTCACTGGCACTGTCCAACAACGCCTTTGCTACATGCCAGT